>CM040986.1:16502750-16611102 GCA_022985145.1 Pangasius djambal | reverse complement strand
ATAGACAAGACACCGGCTCGGATGCCTAGAGTATGTAGAGCTGTAATAGCTGCTAATGGGGATTTCTTTGATGAATCCAAAATTTGAGTATTTTTCTATGTTATGTTCATGTTTATGTTCATAAACTTTTTATTTAATAAAATATGTTTTCATAGTTTGTGTTGTCCCTTATTATCAATGCAAAATGGTCTCTAACTAAAGAGGATTTATGCTGATATTGCCCAAAAACCCTATTTTGTTCAGGCGTTTCCAAACTTTTGGAGGGCAGTGTATATATTATAGAAACGATGACATATTTGAACGAGTGTATTAATATAAATTTGTGATTTGTCTAGAAAATGAAATCAACCGTCTTAAAAATCAGATTCGAGATTTCAACAGTGCTGTGGTGAAATTAAAAACCATATCACAAGGGCTACATTCTTGAAACGTGAATAATGATCTAAAAACTTCTCTCCTTCTGGTAGGCCAAATGAGAGAGGCCAACCCAATAGTCTTAGAGAGCTTGAACAGATGGTGCAATACACAGCAGTATGTATGGCTTTCATGCAAATTTAACAATATATGAATAATATATTATTATTATGATAAATATACGTTTATAAAACTGTAACGATATAATCAACGATTTACTGTCATTTTCTCTCTCAGGAGCCTATCAATGAGTCTCTAATCCTGTTTACAGACAATGAGCTCAATGCTCTGGGTGTTCAGTCTTTCATACGTGAGTGAACACACACAAATGAAGACACTTACCCATGTAGGTTTCTCACCTGAAAATACATTTCTATTTCTGCTTCCTTATGTGCAGGTGTGATGCAGTTCATGACTGACCAGCCCTTAAGGAAGGACCAGACAGAAGCAATGTGTGCCAGTTTTATTCTACAGGTGACCCTTTTGTATTAATCATCTCAGGAAATCCTTTGTATGTGCATACTAGAGAATTCAGAAGTCAGAAAATGTGTACTGTTCCTCCACTGAATGTGTGATGTGATTACTCAGCTTGGGAAAGAGAAAGAGTTCCTCCGGGATGAGCTCTACTGCCAGATCATCAAACAGATCTCCAACAATCCACGCAAGTAAGTGAAAGTGTGTGCACATGTACAGTATATGCTGTCTATCTTAGGTGTTTGAGATCGGACAGTTATGAAAAAGGAGTCTGCGGAAAAAAAGGAATGATCATCAGATGAATTAAGAATTAAGAACTATGTTTCCAAATACCAAGGACTTTTTCAGGAACTTCAGCCACATTTCGGGACTGACTTTAGTTCCTAGACTGTAGTTGCATGAACCTTTTTTCAGATTCTGCTCCTGAATAGGAACTTCTCTGCAGACCAGTAACTGACAGGTCAAACAAAATGTTCATGGAATTATAAAACTAGTTTAAAATCTGCATTTCGTTAACAGTAACTATAGCTTGTTTTATAATCGTGGCAGCATGGCGTGATTGTTTTTGCCATGTGTTAGCTTAGTTATTATGAAAGTGGGAGTGTGTTTTGTACATCCTTTTAGCGGTATACTCACAAAAAAAGTCCTAAAATTGCAGTTAGATCAAAACAACACATCAAAGCAAAAACAGTAAAGAAAAACACAACCTTGGTCCTGCATGATTACCTTTTGTCTCATTTCTGCTATTTTACATAAGGATCCCTGTAGTATGGTGGAAACCCAAACCAAATCCTCACCAGAGTTTGTGCTAACACTCACAAAATAGGAATATGAAGTCGATAAATGTAGAACTGCAGATCAGGTAAATCACTTTTGCACTTTTTTGGATCTACGCAGGGAGAGCTGTGCACGTGGCTGGCTTCTGCTAAACCTGATCACTGGCTTCTTCCCCTGTTCCTCGACATTACTGCCGTATGTGATGCGCCATCTAAAGAGCTGCAGTCAGGACTCCAACCACCCTTTCCAAGGTACAGTGTTCACCCCAGATTGCCTGTATAATCATGCGGAGAATTTTCTTAAACAATACATTACTAATAGTACAATATTATCCAGTTGAGATGAGTTGTGTTTGGAAGCAGTGATGGTCATGTTCAAATTCTATGCATCAATGTGCTCTGTGTATGTGTGTGTGTTTAGAGAAGTCTCAAGTGTGTGAGGATAATCTCAAATGTTCACTCACCTATGGAGGACGCAGATATATTCCTTCAAATCTGGAGATGGAAGCCCTTTTGGTAAGTTGTAATTATCTAAGCATATTGTCATGTCCACTCCTTATATGTGAGGCGGTCTGGGAAAACCCACTGGATGATGCTGTGGCAAATTTTCTAATTTTGCCAACTCTATTTTAAGAAAATATAAAGATATTCACCAAACCACTGCAGAGATGCTTTATTTACTTTCTAAATCCTGATCACATTAGGAAAGAAGCCAGTAAAAACAGCTAGGAATAAAGGCAGTTTTCATGGTCATATTTACTATTTTTAGATTTAATCTTATTACATGTTAAAAGTGCATGAGGCAAGATTTGTCAGACATTTGTCAAAATTAGGTCTCAAGGTTAAAGAGGTCCAGTTGAATAAGATTAGAATGAATTTTTTTTTACTCCTTGAGTCTTCCCCCATTCCCACCCATGTAAACAAAGCCCCGCCCCCAAGACCTATGGTGGTTCAACCAGACTCAGTGTGTGAACTGGAGTTAGCCTTAGCAAGGACTTTCAAGCGCACTTGGACAGTCAACTGCTTGAAAGCCAAATTATAACTCTATAAAGATGCAAAATTCAGCTCATAATGATTTATGAGGGTGTTCACAAGTGCAATCGCTTTGTGATTAAAAAAAAAAGTATATATTTGATTCATTATTTATTATGTAAAGTTGACCAGTCAAACAATTCAAAACTTAATACAGATTGAGTTGACATACCTGTCTAGGAGCATCATCGCTAATTCTGCATCCATTCATCCCCTTCAGCAATAATAAATGACTCCACCCTGGAAAAGTGCTGCCAGTGTTTATTCTGGTTTTACTGTGTTTCTTGTCGTTAAGCTGTTTTGAAGCCCAGAGTGATTTTTGTTCTGCTCGCAGGAAAATTATCAGGCTGCCGTGGTCACTCGCTGATTTGAGACTGAGCTGGGGGCGGAGTGAAAGGGGTCTTGGGGAGTGTCTATAAAATGACTGACAAGAGGCACGTCCAAACACAAACAAGCCTTCTGGACCGCCAAGCGGGTTTCCAAACGGGTTTTCTTAGTTATGCAATAAACCTGTGCCTAGGGTCATGGTTTAACGATTTTTTTTTTTAATCATTTCTACATAATAACATTTCACATGTTATTTGTACTAGTTAGAAATTAAAAAACTATATTACACCTTTAAATGCAAATTAAATCAATAAATAATAGTTGCTTGTAAATCATCAGTGTGGTGGTTGTGGTCTTTCTGTGGAATTGGACTGGAATCTGCAGTTTTCTCACTTTTTACTTTTCGGGTAACCAGACTTAATAGTAAAAACTTTACTTCTGATCGAGATGCATGCAAAATAGAAAATAATTTCAGTTCAGGAAAGTAAACATGTATAGTATAAATGTCAGAATTTGACCACGTGAAAGGTTTTTTCCAGGCCGCCACATAACACTTAGGTTGTTTAAGGTGAGCTTCTCTTAACTAACACTAAAGGTAAAATGAATTTACATAATACCTCATGGTAATGCAAAGACAAGGATGATTGATGTATATGTGTCTGTATTTCTTCTATGTAGGCAGGTCGGAGCACTCGGCGGTTGCCAATCCTGCTCCCAGGTGAAGTGGAATTCCCGTGCAAAGTCCGCAGCTTCAGTGTACGCAAATATTTTTTTTTTAATCTTTGAGATTATAACACTCACTAATGAAAAGTCCCATTCAAAGCAGAGAGGTGAAAAAAGTGTGTGTGTCTGTGTGCGTGTGTGTGTGTGTGTGTGTGTGTGTGTGTGTGTGTGCGTGTTCAGGTGGCGAATGAGGTCGTGAGAGACATATGCACAGAGATGGGTGTGAATAATCCAGCTGAGGTGAAAGAATTTTCCATCCTTGCCACCCGTGGACAAGGTAAATACAGCCGCCTCTCAAACTCCCTCTCCATATTTTTCTCTCAGGCGCATTTACATTTAGCTTTTCTACCCAGGTTGTAGTCACACAGTGTATTACACGACCGCACTGACCCTAAAATCACTCTACAGCTTGGAAGTACACAGATACTGCAATCCATCACAGCAACTCTCTGTGTGAAAACTATCCATTAAGGCAATCTTGTGTTTTCATTCTTGCTTCCAGCCGTATCTCTTGTCTTCTGTTGTTGTCAACTCACACCACACTTCTTATCCTTTTAGACGGACAAGTGCGTCCCATTCACCCAGATGAGTATTTGTTTGACTTCCTGCTGGATGATGGCTCAATCTCTCTCTCGTTCCATCGTCTTGTCTGGAAATATCCCCTGCATTTTGAGAATGACCTCTATATCGAGTTTCATTACCATCTGGTATTGTCACATTCTCAGTCACATTTGCTGTATATCATTTATCTTTTCTTTGGAATGCTAAAGAATTGAGTCAAAAGTTTGCACTCCCTACTTCAAAATGAGATAACTAAAACGAACAAGGCGAAGTAAGTGAACAATAATTGTATTAGCCTTTAAGGGCAATCTCTCCTGAAGGTTTTTATTATTTTTCTTTTATTCTTTCATAGTATCTTTGTGTTTACATTTCTTACATATTTTCATTATGGTTTAAAGCACCCTTAAGCCGTTTGATGTCTTTTTATACCCATTTTCAGCTCAGTAAATGCTGTTTTATTTCTCATGAGAGATGCTTTAACTGCTCTCATAAAAATGCTTGAGAGGTTGAGCTTGTTTCAGCTTTTCATAAATAAGTCATAAATAAGATTTTTCTCAGCATACAGTATATAGTGTGCCATTAAACATCTTAATGAATCAAATAAATTAAGTGGAGCATGGGGGGAGTCAGTGGGGATGCAAACTTCACAAGAAAAACATGAAATGGAGTTACTGCTACCACCCCGAATAACAGCTATAAAAATCATTCTCTCTCTCTTTTCCCTCTCCCTTGAAGTTAATAAAACAACAAAAAAAACACTTCTAGGTCCTGAAGACTTTTCCATGGCAGAAAAGTCTCACAGAAAACTTCACCATATCTTAAAGTACACATATTTTTACAACCATTTATGAGAAGAATCCACTACATACAGTAAATCTCTGTGTGAGCTGTTACTATAGACAAGATAACATATTAGAACAAGCACATTAATGTAAACCTGTGGTTTGCCTTGTGGCTGGAACTATTGTCAGAGCTACTGTTACAGAAAATTAATCAGTACCTTCTGACCAAAAGATTCCACATCCCTGTTATAAATAAAAATAATGGGCTACTTTTATTAGGGGATGCAAACTTTTAAACCGTGCTTAAAAGTGAAACCTTGCTGTAATTAGTGTTGGCATGAAGACAGACAGATAAGTGAGCTGGTATTTCTCTCAGATCCTGATCGATTATCTGAGTGGGAAATTCCTCCTGCCTGGTAACAGCTCCACACTTCAGCAGCAGGTGGCAGAGTTGGCTGCACTTCAGCACCTCGCTCTGGGATTCAATCAACAGCCTACACCGTAAGATCCAGTACCAGAGACAGTACTATGTATTGTCTAATATACCTCAAGAATAAAAAAATTCATGCATTCCTTTAGGTCATGTATTGTACACTTATATGAGATGTTTAACCCATTTAGGCAAGAGCTCAAGCAGTATTTTCCCCATATGGATGGAATCAGTGCCAATGACCAAAATCTGCACAGTGCTGCACTGAGACAATTTTCTCTCATTGCAAATGTCAAGTCTACTGAAGCTAAAATACGCTTCATCAGTGAGTGATCTTATATCTTATATATGTAAATATTTCACATATTTATGTTATAGTGTCAGTCTGTGGGCCAAGATGCTGCTTGGTTTACATGATAACAGTTAATAGAAGGTCAACATGTCATCATAGGCCAAATAAGTATTTAAAAGTAAATTAGTTTGATTTTCCTCATCTACAGCCTGCTGATATTCATATCAAGCAATTTTGCCTAGTGAATCCCAGAAGATTAATCTGTAGGAACTAGGGCTGCATTAATGCCAATGTTTTCAGACTGAGTATAAGTTTGAGAACATGTTTTTGTTACTCATTGGTACCAATACTGTTACCGAAATGACTAACTTACTTAGCATTACGCAATCAGGGGAATCAAGGAACTTTTTATTTAGCTCTGTTTATGTTGCATGTGCTCCTAGAAATTAACTCCTCATGCTGGCTTTTATGTTTAAGATGTTATAGTCTTTAAACAGGATCTAGATAGGTGGGAGGACGGCCGACTCGAGTATGCAGAGTAGTAGCAGGGAGTGTGGTCATTTTAAATGAGCGCAAGGTGCCATGTTTTGCACCCCGACTCGCGATCAAAGTAAACCTGAAGTCTGTGTGTCTCAGTGCTCAGTGCTCGCCAAACTGAAGTGCTCTTGTGCACAGCAGCTTCTCTTCGCTGCTCCAATTCAAGGTACTTTGCGCTCATTTTTAATGACTACGCTCTCTATTAAAGGTATTGTTTAAATGCCATATTGTAGGAAGGTGCTGTAGTATCTCCTCTTGATATTTTCAGAGAGCACTGTTTGTAGTCTGCTTTGCTTTGATTGCCATCATTAATTGTGAGTAATAACAATTAATGCGTCCAGAGTGCTGTCATTTCATGTCATCTGTTCATTAGTGTTTACTAGGCTTAGGTCACATGGTATCACTTGGTATTGAATGATGGTATCAGAGCATTTTTTGTGAGTACGAGGAAATTATCACAGTATCAGAATGATACCCAATACCAGTATCTGTGTCAATGCACTGAGGAACATGCATCCTCTCTTTATGTTTTTTTTTTTCCTCAGAGACTCTCAGTTCACTGCACCTCTTTGGCTCAAACATATTCATGGCTCAGAAAGTCAGCCACAAAGGCTGTCCATCACCCTGTGTGGTGGCAGTCAACCATGAAAGCATCAACATTCTTCACCCCCAAACACAGGTAGAAATACCGATAATCTGACGTCAGCCATGCAAATTGATTATTCTAACAAAACCTCTTATTTATGGGTGTGTTAGCAATGTGACAGCCATTTTTGTTCCCGTTTAATTTGTAGGTGTCAGCCTTAACAATTCCAGTAGAGGAGGTGCAGTCCTTGCGCTCTATCAGTCCCAAGAAGGAAAAAGTGCCAGTAGTAGAGATCAACTTTGGCGACCCAGCTCGTGTTAACACCATCACTATTTATCTGAAACAGGTACAAAATCTGAAGTAGAGTCTAATACACACACGACATGGATTGATACATGTTGTATACATTTGTTTAAAAAAAGATGTCTAAGTTTCGTGTATATTTTATTTTCAAACCCACCCAGGCAAGGGAGCTTTGCCACATCATTGCTATAATCATGGAGCTAATGAGACCATCTACCAGGAACCGCACATGAACATTTTAGTAAGCATTACACCATTCAGCAAATGGTCTACACGCCAGCAAGCAGCTCGGTGCCTCGATGAATGCTGATGAAGAATTTGAGAAGTTATTACCAATGTTTACTTTTAAAAACTATTGTGAGAATTTGCACAACAGTTCATTAATCTATGGATAGCAATCTGACCGCCTTCATTGTGATTAGTTTGATTTATTCCTTTTATCCTAAAAACATATAGCCACCAACATTAAATGTTCTAAATTGTTCAAAAATGTTTTATATAAATGTGTTTATTTTTGATTATTTTCCTTTGTTTTATGGAAAAATAATGAAGGCAAGTGTATAGCCCATGTTATAAATTGTATCATTATTAGAACAAAATTAAAATATATATCCTCTATATGTCTATTTAAGTCTTCAATTCTGAAAAATAAACATATATATTGTACACGTGTGAGTCCTCATGATAATTTCTTTCATCTTTGTGCTGTATAAATCTAAAAAAAATCAGTTGTGCTGAATTTCATTATATTGAAAAGATGCATTTTCTAATAAAGTAGTCATGTCATGTATATACAGACACACACAAATACATAAACGTGTGTTTATAGATTCGATTAAACTGTATTGTCATTGTAGAGAGTACAAGTACAGAGCCAATGAAATGCAGTTTTTCCCCATATCCCAACTTGCTAGGAGGCTGGGGTCAGAGCATAGGGTCAGCCATGATACAGCACCACTGGAGCAGATGTGGTTAAGGGCCATGCCTAAGTGCCCAACAGCAGCAGCTTGACCTCTGGTTCAGTAACCCAAAGCCTTAACCATTCAGCCACCACCACCCAAAGGGATGTGTCAGAAGTGGGATTTGAACTCACACCTCCATTCAGAGACCAGAATACCCAGTAGTGCAGGAGGAACCCTTGCGTCTGGCACCTTAGACCACTCAGCCAAACTGACACAGGTGTAGGTGTGTGTGTGTGTGTGTGTGTGTGTGTGTGTGTGTATGTATGTATGTATGTATGTATGTATGTATGTATGTATGTATGTATGTATGTATGTATGTACGTACGTACGTACGCAAATATACATACATACATACATATATGAAAGAAATTAACCACGATGGGACTTAACAGAAAAATAATCAATGGTTAAGTGATATGGTCCGATTTATAGCGTAAGGTAGTGTAGTTACCACCCCAAAGCTGATTATTTTCCAATAAAACAGTTATTTCTTTTCTTCATCTTCTTGCCATTTGCCAACCCTAACAATTTTACTATTTTATTAAAGAATGGCATGTCATACTTTTTATCCATTTAGAGTTACATTAACATGGAATGTCTGCAAGACAATGTTCCTATTATTATTTACATTATTTCAGCTACAAACACACACCAGGCTCTCTTTTTTTTCCACACTTTTGAAGTTAAAAAGAAGAAGACAGCAGCATGTCTTGTTCGAACCCACAAAGTGCAAAATCCTCTGTCCGAAATTCTCCCATGCTGGAAAATTACTTAAAACTGAAGTTACAGTTTTATCTCAGACTGTAACAAAGCACTGACACTGGAGACTTAAAACCCATCTCTCAAAGACAACGTTACCATATAAACAATTACTATTTTATTAAAGAATGGCATGTCATACTTTTTATCCATTTAGAGTTACATTAACATGGAATGTCTGCAAGACAATGTTCCTATTATTATTTACATTATTTGCGTCCGCCATACAAGTCTCTGTGTAAGTCGCTACTAGGAGAAACAATAACATATTGGTATGAGCGCATTAATACGAACCTGTGATTTGTCTTGCAGCCGGAACTGCTGTCTGAGCTGTTGCTATAGGATATTACGCAAAACCTTCTAACCAATCAGATTCGAGAATTCAGCATACATCTGCCGCAACTGTACGTGACGTCGGCTAAATTTACGCCTTCCTCTGTCAGACCAATCAGACTAGAAAACAGAATTAAAGTCCCGCCTTTTCATAGATCTTGGCCAATGCCGTTCCTGCTCAGTTGCACACGCAAGAAAAAAACAGTCAAGCCCTGTAGATTTGTAACATGGCCGTCCGGAGGGAGTGGAGTCCAAGGTTTTGGGGACAGACATACGGCATTAGTTCAGCTGTGAGACTGACGAATGATGCTACGATTTATTCATGATGTAACTACTCTGTTCTGTAAGTTAATACTATTTGGAGAAGTCGTTTTTTTTGTTGCTCGTTCTGTATTGCCAACGCAGCATCAATTAGCAGTTACATTATAAACCCTGGAGCTGGGAAGTGGCTCCTCGCGAGCAGACACGGACGGGAAGACTTCTAAACGGCGCCTTGTTCAGAGTCTAGGGCCACTTATGAAATAGGTTAAGAAATACTCTCTATGATGTGCACTACATATCAAACAGAGATTCATTTGGGACATGGCTACGGTGCAGGTTAGTAATACTACAAAGCCAAGTGACCAGCAAGAAGAAGTAAATATTCTGAATATTTATTTGCACGAGTTGAAAAGCGAGTTATCTTCTTATTAAGTAGTTTCTTTTTAGTTTTAAAGACTTTTTAAGTTGTAAACATTAAACGTCTGTATCTGTAACATTGCCTTAGCTAGCTAGCTAGCTAGTCAGCTGTTTGTCTGTTACCTCAGTTACAAAGCTGCAGATGTTTAAATGATATGGGTTAAATAGTTATTTTAGAGGTGCCACAGCTGGCCAGATGTACACAGGATATTTTTTTAAAAAGCATCAAGTTTTGTAGGCATGTTGTAACTTGTAACTAGCTATTTAGAAAAGGGAGCAAGTCAGGACATGTCAGTAGTGAATGTATGTGATTCAGGTGAATGCAGAGGCATACAGCTCAGTGAAGTCTTCTTGGTCTTGGCTGTGCATTTAAAAGAAACACTAGATTTCCAAACAGTAGTTAACTTGCTGATAGCTTACACTTTGTACACTGAACCTAAGCTCTGTGTGTGTGTGTGTGTGTGTGTGTGTGTATATATACATATACACACAGTACTGTGCAAAAGTCTTAGGCACCCTATTTTATTTTTAGTACAAACTTTGTTATAGAGTTTTATTTTATGACTTCTACATTATCGAAACATTTTAGATTTCCAAACATTAGTTTTCCAGCACAAAATTAAATGTTACAGAAAAAGGTTTGTATGTCAGTAAAGAAAGCAGCATATTACATAAGAGACCACTTTTCAGACAAAAAAAAAAACAACCAAACAAAAAAAAGCTGGGTTTTGCTGCAAAAATAAGAGGCAAGTGTGACAAAGTCTCCAGAAGAACTGTGGCCGCTTCTGCAAGATGCTCAGTAAAGCTTAAAAAACTGCACCTGAGACTACTTTTTTTTTTTTTAAGGTGAAGGATCGTCACACCAAATATTGACTGTGTTTCATTTATTACTGTTTACTGCTCTTTATAGTGTTTTTTTTAATGTAGAAACATTTAGTTTCATTATTTTTGAAGGCATCTTTGCTCTACAGCATTTCTTTGCATGTGCCTGAAGTGCACATGATGCACGATGCATGAAGTATGACAGGCCAATTATCTCAGTGAATGAATGAACTAATGAAAATAAGTGAATATTCAAATTCCTGGCGCGAGGAAGATTCTGTGTATCTGTAGTTCTTGTCATTCTTTCCTGACAATGTCTTTAATGGCTGCGTCTTTATGTATTTTTTTTTTGTCTGGCATACTATTAGTGCATATGCATGCCATTTTTGCTCTGCACGGTTCTGTATTGTTCTCAAGTTGCTCATCATTTCCACGTCCCTGCATGTTGCTGATTTGTAAAAATGTTTACCTGTCATCACAAGATAATTTATCTGTCTAGTACAAACTTGTCGATGTGTGTAGTGCAGCAGGTGGTGAAAGCATGAAGCAACATTTAAACACATGCAGACAGAAGTAAAAATTGTGAAAGTCAGTGGGGTGTTCGTTCTTTCTCTTGTCAGTGGATGGGAGAAATGAGACGGGTAACCATTTTCTCAAACACTTGCTATGTAGATATTTAATAAACATACTAAACCTACCTAATTCTTAACTACGAATTAAAAAAAAAAAGCTAATAGTCTGTCTTGGGTGCCCGGTATAGTCATGGCGCAGATCTGGCACGTAAACGCAGACCACCACTTGTTTTAACGCATGCCTTCTTCATGCTTCTGACATTTTGCAAAACTTGGCAGTAGAAGTTTGCTGAGAATTGTCTTAGCTTCCCTGAAGATGTCTGTATCACGTGTTGGCTAATATTCAGACCTCTCATATTGATAACGTGTTAAAATGGAAGAAAAGGAAGAGATGTGTATTCCTACTATTAAGTGGATGTGGAATTTTTTTTTGCTTCTTAAAGACTTATGGCGTAATCCAAAGCCTTTCGTCACATATCAACATTTTAACCTTTCACATTTTAAAGATTATAAATTAGCTAGATGTTGTTCTCTGGACTACATTTAATTGCACAAGCTGATGTCATTTTGTTGTTTTTTATTCCACAGATTAGTGGTATCGGCCCATGAGAATAATTCTGACTCATTCGAAAGCACTGTAGTGGAAGCGGAAGCAGCAGCTGCGGTTGCCGCTCGCTGGATGCACCCTGTCTCTCAGAGCGAGGTTGTTGTTTCTCCTCTCACACTGGCAGTACTGTTAGGATTAGTGTTTGGGGGCCAGCGGACGTGTTTACCTGCAGCAGGACGGGACTCGGCCCTGACGACCAGCGTCACGTCTCCTCACGGAGCATGGTGAGAGAGCACGGGTCACCATGGAGCTGCACGATAAGATGCAGGTGAGTTCCTGAGCCGCCTCCACTCTGGGGATGAGGGCACGTGATAGCTTTGCATTTACATTTACATTTATTCATTTGTTCACTTTTATTCAAAGCAACTCACAATTGAGCTGAGCAGTTTCAGCTCAGTTCAGGGCTTGCTCAAAGGCCCGACAGTGACAGCTTGGCTGTACTGTGATTCAGCTCACAACTTTCGGATCAGTAATCCAGAGCCCTAACTGTGATCCACCACTACACATTTGCTATGCAGCCTGCTTTTACAGTTTTGTCTGATCAGCTTTTCCCAGTGCCACTTCTGCTTTCTGTATGCCGTCCTTCACCGATCTGTAAACATTCGACTTCTCCACACCGCAGTTTTGATCCTTGTTGATTTGTTGATAAGAGAAAATCTGGATTTAAAAATTATCTGAAATATTGTCCCGCAAACTTGAAAAGTCTGAGATTTACTTATTACTTATTCTCTATTCTGAATATTAGATTAAACATTTAGAAAAAAAAACATGACCGCAAAGGCACAATTAATAAAGGAGAATGTTGATCCACCTTACATCATCTACCGAAAGTGAACATGGTCAGCTCTTATATGCAGTCTGAAGAATTGAGAGATTACTGTAAGACTCGGACTAATAAAAGAGAAGGTTTATGTGTTGATGGACAGAACTGGACAGTGTCTTTGGTGATGAAGCATCGCGCTTGCATCCTCGTTTAACGTTTCAGCTGTGAGCTGTCGTGTTATAAAAATGTTTCGGGTCACTTTCAAGTATTTACATGGTGAAACGAAAAAGAACTGGAGTCAGTGTTTTATGGTATGAAGATGTTCCCTTTTGCATGTGCTCAGTTCAGCCTGTATTATTTCTCATCAGTGCGGAGGAAAGAGAATTTCATCATTAATTTGAGCGTGATCTTGAAGCTTAGTGTCACTTGTGCAAATCCTCAGCTTGTTAGTCTAATGCTTACTGATTGATTTCTGAGCTGCGAGAAGGCAGAGCAGTAAAGGTGAGGTCCAGCGTGACTGATGCTTGTTGGAGCTGCGTCTGGGACACAGGGGTCACTGAGGATGCTGTCTGTCCCTCGCTTGCTGTCCAGCCCACAGCGCCGCCGCTGAGACAGCAAAGTGCTGCGTTTGCTGAAACGGGTGAATGTTTGCTATGCAGAGGCATAAGGGCGTCTATTTATTGGCCTGTCTGAGCCGTTTTTTTTTTTTTTTTTTTTTTTTTTTGCAGTCTTTGCATCTCTGTTCACCCTAAAAGCTTCTCACCACGCCAAGATTTATGCACAAGATGCCCAAACTGTATAGAGCAGTGGCAGCGTCACTACTCACAACACCATTTCATTATTCTGAACAATCAAATATATATATATTTTTTTTTATACCGTAAGTGGTTTTATTATACACTAACACTGCACATTAGATCAATACTATCCGCTGAAAAGTGGAGAATGTAAGCTTTGGCATTCTGCACCTTTTGCTAGAGCGGAGCGTCTCATCGCTCAGAGACATAGTGGCTGGACCTCACAGTCTGGATGCTGAAACAGCAGCACACATTATCCAGCAGCCCCCGCTTTGTCCAACACCCTGTCCTGACCTACTCGCGCACACACTCTACACACAGTGTCGCGTCGGCTTAACAGCCTCACACACGGACTTGGCCATGATCCTGAAAGATGCAGCTCGGTTCTGGAAGCATTATGTGAGTAGGCCGTGTGTTAGAAGCGCCAGCATGCTGACATCCTGTAAAAAAGCTGTGCTTGTTATTCACCACAAGTGTCTTTACCTTCCTGCCATTCAAAGAGGACGACATCTTCAGCCTTGAGTGCTTCTAGTTTTTTTTTGTTTTTTTTAATTTACGACGATAATATGTCTTGTGAAATTGTTTATTATTGTATGTACGTGAGAGAGGCAACAAAAGCGTAAGCGAGTGTGTAAGGAGCCTAGGCAGGCGGCAAACCTGCAGATGTTTGCACATCTTCCCTCAGTGTTAGGGCTTTAACTCAGTCTGTCTCCAGCTGCTGTGGGAAACTGCTGGGTTTTATTTATAGATGGTTGCTCCGTGGCTCCAGTAAGAGCATGGCTAATACACAAGTGGGAGTGAGATTACAAAGGGGCGCAAGAGGATACTGTGGGAACACTCTCTGCTCTTTTTGGCCTTATCAGGCAGGCATGAATAGTAAACCTTCTTCCTTTTTTTTCCCTCTCTCATGAGATGTGCATTGAAATTCTATGCGTGTTCACTTATACATTGCATATAGCCTTGCAGCATTGAATTGCAAAAGCAGTTGCCGCGCACTCTTCATTGCAGATGTGTTCGATTTTTCTACCGTGCATAAAAACTCTGTGCAAATTCACCCATGTTTTATTTTTGTTGTAGTTATTTTTTAAGAAATAGAGAAAAGTCTGTCGAAAGAGTTTTCAATCCACTGCCCACACGAATGAATAAAGTTTAACTAAACTCCTACACACACTTATGTAAGTCTGTATATGGGGTAACTTCCCAGATAGAGTAAGTTCTCAGTTCATCCAGCTAGATGAAGTGCTGTCTTAAATATTGGTACATGTACATGCAACAAAGTATATCGAAAACATGAAGACGTAATATAAACTGTATGGCTAGACAATATTTCCTTGCTGTATATTACTATTTGGTTTCATTTTTCCTTCTTTTCCTTGTTAAATACTTTCATGAATATTGAGTAAGAATTCGGAATATATATATTTTTCCATGAGATGTCTCCACTTTGGTAATAAAAGGAATTATTGCACGTATTGTATATCATGAAACGTTTTGTGAAACATGACTGTTATTGAATAGTTCCAAAGTCTCCATGCCTCATATTTGGCATTTTTATCTCAAAATAAGTAAAATATAAACATGGTCTATATCTAGGGTACAGCTAGTTTTTCCTTTATAGATGTGAATAATTAGACTTCTGCTTGCTGCATTAAATACGACACGACTGTGATGCAGTAAATCAGTCCAATAGGGGATTAGTGTCATGATGAAGTACTTAATGCAGTGATGTATTATCATGGCCCTTTATTTAAGGAGGAAGGAGTGACTCCGTTGGGTCTGACCACGGCCCAGGCTTTAGGAACACTCCGGGATCAGCTCTCCAGCCTAGTGGAGCAGCATCAGAAGCTCAGCCAGCGTAGATGCACCATCCAGGTAATTCACTCCAGGTCTACTACATTCTGTGTCATCATGTGTAACCATACGTGTAGATGGTTTCAGCTATATTTGATTCATGCAGGAGCTGTGGGCGAAGAGTTTCCTCCACCATAATGACCGTCACTCCTGCTTCCATTGGCCTGGAGCTGCTTTCACGTTGCTTGTGGTGTTGGGTTTGCTGTGTTGCTATGGCAAGCAGCCAAAAGGCAGGTGAGTTAGGCTGAGGGTGTGTCGCAAATCCACCTGCTTCTGGATGTTGTGAACTATTATAACATGCAGAAGAAAGTGAACTGATTGGACCATAAATGGGGTAAATATGGACCATAAATATGGGCACCCGGTTTATGTAGGAAATTTTGCATCATGTCAACTGTAAACAAACAGGTTTTACTTGTGTACAATAACAGTACGCTAACTTCTGGATAACTGACTGCTTACACAGATGTTAGAAACATACAACAAGAATAGGCATCCACATTTGTACTTTAAAAATGTTCAGGAAATAGAAACTGCTGTACGGTTATTGAAGTGGGAGGCTATTCTGCGACTGCAGGTTAAATATTAACATATTTTTGTGTGATTATTTGTTTATTTCTGTATTTAAATTTTTTTTTTTTTTTTTACTTTTTGCTGAAAATAAGTGAGTCTAATATTTCTAAGTAAAGATGCTATTATTAATAAGCCACTTTGTAGTTTTATAGTGTAGTTGGTTAGATTTAGTTGGTGAAATGATTTAGGGCAGTTTATTATTTTATTTTCTATTTTTTAAACATGTATTTTATATCAGTGTGTTGATTGAAGAATCACTATTTCTAGCTGAATAAATGTCTCCTCTGCCGCTAAAATACACTTGATTGTGTCAATGCGGACATTTGAAATTGCATTGTGGACTTAAGGAATGAATGTGCCTTAGGATTCTGCAGTGGGAGCAAGGGGCTGATATGAGACACTTGACTTCAAAAGCAGAATATTCTTTAAACAGAACAAATACAGTTTGATTCACGATTGCTTTTATATAACTTACCGTCCTCTGTCTGATCAGCGAAGGCATAGAATTGGTGAATGCAGGAGCGCTCTTTCTCCTGCTGCTGCTCAACCTCATCCTTATTGGACGTCAGCAGAGACTGAAGAAGAGCGAGATGTTGCGGCGACTGAAATCCATCATTTCAGATCTGAATGGTGAGGAATGGTCTAATGTAAACTATCAGTAATGTCCTGTACACAGTTTTCATGTTTTGAAGCACGCATAATCTGTTTATATTATACAAGTATCGATAGGTTTTAAGGAATAACCTAGAAACATTTAAAGAACTGACATTTTGACATTATTTTCTACACAATCTTACTAGCTCACTTGGAAGGGAGTGGAGGACAGCCAATCAGATGGGCCTCTTCTCGATACCCTGACTTGTACACACCTTCCTCGCCGTCCTGGTCTCTGCACTGGACATACCGTGACGAGCAGTTGGTTAACCTGCCCGTCAGTCTGTTGGTGGAAGGTGATGTCATTGCTCTCAGGCCAGGCCAAGAAGCATTCGTCTCTCTTAGAGGCATTAAGGTGAGTTTGTTTTAGTGTCTAATTTCCTGTGGTTTAAGGAGTTTTTTTGTGTGTGTTAGCTGATTTGATATAGCGATATAGCACTATGCACCATCCTGGAGACATGTTTGTTGTATGACCTTCCCTGCCTCTCTCACCTTGACATGCCTGTTACTAGGATGATGAACACATTGTACTGGAGCCCGGAGATCTGTTTCCACCATTCTCCCCTCCTCCCTCCCCTCGAGGAAATAACAGAAAGGGACCACACAGCCCCCAGCAGCACCGCCTCTTTAGAGTGGTGCGCACACCAATTCTTGATAATATCAGGTAATTCCCAACAGAAAACAAGGATTAATGTGCTACTAAAATATGGCTTTGTATTTGATTAGTGATCTCTGATAAATGTGGGCATGCATATTTATATGTTTTTTTTTTTTAAATGCTTATTTTGCAGTAGCTAGCATTTTGTGTGTGTGTGTGTGTGTGTGTGTGTGTGTGATTGCCATTGGGTATTATTGTTAAGGGTCAGTATTATTGTTAAGCTAGCTCTATATCATGTTGCACTTGTTTAACCATATATGAGGATTTTTCTCACTTATTTCAAAACTACATGAATATAAATTATAAGAATAAAGGAAATTCCACTGCCAGAGCTTATGGTGAGTGAAAGACTAACTGAACTGCAGATGTTATAACATTAAAACTTTAAAGTAACTAGGCAAATTACCAGGATATATTTATTTGAAATCAACACTTTCGTGCAAAAGTCCCCCCCACCCCCACCCCAAGATTTGTTACAGGCAGACAGCTAAAGGGAGAGTATGTAGTCACACCGTATACAGAAATCATGTAGCCTGAAACTATATGATTTTTGTGGTCTGACTGAACCACCTCCTCTCTTCCCCAACAGGAACAGTCTTGATCTCGCTCTCTCGCGACCAGTCACAGCTCTCGATAATGAACGCTTCACAGTGCAGTCCCTCATAGCGAAGTTTGCCTGCCCTGCTGTGCTGGTATATCAAAGAATCTTCCAGAAATCCATTGTGCACTTTTAATATACTTTTAACATTTTTCTACAAATCACTGTTTTTTTTTTTTTGTTGTTTTTTTTCCCTAGGTGGCATTTTTTACTGTGAATACAATCCGCTATTTTTGTGGCACTCCTGGTCTAACGCCAGGGCAGTTCAACTTCTTTCAGTTGCAGGTAAATCTCTTGTTCTCAGGTAGTCCTTTGAGATTATAGCACTAGGCTTCTCCATTGTGGTAGTATGTGTTGGTGTGTTGATGGTTGTTGTTCTCTCTTCCTGTGGTATGCAGATGATGGGAGTGCTACCCATTCTACCTCTGCTGTTTCCTGTCATGTGGGTCCTGGTCATCGCTTATGGAGAGGCGCGAGTATTAGCAGAATTCAGCCGCAGCTCTCCAACAGGCCTGGTGAGCCCACTTCATTGCTATAATTCACTAACACCTTAAAGCCTCTGTCAGCGTGGTTACAACATTCTCTCTGATACAAAGACCTTAGACATGACAGTATCACTTTATAAGCGCTAACCAAGAGTACATTTGTATACAACTATGTGGCTGTGTCAGATATATTATATTATACACTCGATGGCAAAAATTCTGGACACCTGACTATCACACGCATATGTGGTCCTTCCCCGAACTGTTGCCACAAAGTTGGAAGTACACAATTGCATAGACTGCCATTGTATGGTGTAGCATTACAATTTCCCTTCCTTGGGAGTAAGGGGCCCAAACCTGTTCCAGCATGACAATGCCCTGTGCACAAAGTGAAGTCAATGAAGACATGGTTTGCCATGGCTGGAGTTGAAGAACTTGAGTGGACTGCACAGAGCCCTGACCTCAACCCTACTAAACATCTTTGGGATGAACTAAAATGCAGACTGTACCCCAGACCTTCTCAGCCAAAGCCAGTGCCCAACTTCACTAATGCTCTTGTGGCTGAATGAACCCAAATCCCCACAGCCATGCTCCAAAATCTAGTGGAAAGCCTTCCCAGAAGAGTGGAGGTTGTTATAACAGGAAAAAGCAGGGACTAAATCTGCTATGGTATGTTCAAGAAGTACATATAGGTGTGATGGCCGGGTGTCCACAAACTTTTGGCCATATAGTGTATGATGATGATGCGTACTGATTGACAGGGGCATCTCCGCAGTAACATAAACAACCCTGCATGAGTCCTGGTGCTTAAAAAAATAAAAAGAATTATGAAACGCCAGGCTTCCACAATGCCTGTGTTTCTATACAAGACATGAGTCAAATAACATCCCCGTATTTTGTACATAATTTTAAGGGCATTGTAAGATTGTGGGTTATGCATGCTTTTAGCTACAGCAATCATAGCATAGAATCATATTGCAGCAGTGCAGTTAGGGCACAGGTAGGGCTTTAGGTGTAGAAGGAAGTTTACTGTTCTTACATTTAATAGCCTGTTATCACACTAATGGCATTCACAGCAGGTACAGCGTAATCAGTCACAGGCCTGCCTTTTACAGACAGATGATACATCATGAGCAGCTGTTGAAGATTGTAGTTATCACTTTGTAGTCATACCAGTCTTTTTAAAAAACAAGATCACCTGAACTCTACTGGGCTAAAATAGTGTACATAGCATGCTAAAAATACTAGCTTCATTTACTTGTGCTCATGGGGAAAATAGTGAGTGGTTAAAAAAGTAGCTTCACTTCCTGTGGTTGTGGTAAAGAGTGACAAGCATATTGCTAAATCTCATTCGTACATGGAATACCTGATATCACCTACCCACAATGTAGCCCTGCCTAGGTCAGACCAGGCAGACAGAAACAGCAGAGGGAAAAAGGAAAAGTCCAACATTGTTCTTTTTCTAATAGTCAGCAGTAGGTTGACCACAGAAACCACAGCTAATAACAAGAAGCTGATTATGGAAATAAGTTGACAGCGGCTTTAACACTTTCTACTAATAAATCTCACGTTCCAGCTCCTCAGTAACACAGTTGCTGTATGATGTGTGTGGCATGTGTATTAACCATGCTAGATGTGAGTTGATGAGTTCAGCTTGGGTGAGCACTAGGAAGGTTTAGTGTGTTCCTTGAGAGCAAAGGTGAGCGACTAGAGACACTGGCGCCTCCAGGCAGGATTTAATCCACCTCTTCTCTCGTCCCAGCTGGCTAAGTTCTCTGAGGACACTCTAAGCAGCTACACGGAAGTGGTGTCCTCCCAGGTACATCCTCTGTATTCCTCCTTCTCACCTTCTCCTTTCGTTTCCTCGCTCTGGATAGAACCACCATCACCACCACCAGCATATTATTTTTTCCTTTACTCAGCCATTGCTATGTATTTACACACAGAAATAGTAGGCTACCATATTTTCTGGACTAAAAGACACTTTTTTGGCCCCTGACCGAGTCCTTTTGTCTTATACAGCGATTAGAAGTGTGGGAAATCTGATTCAATTACAGAATCAAATCAAGAAAACTAGATGGCTATGTGGCCTATTAGTAAGTGCAACTTAGGTAAGAAATGTACAACTTAGTAAGTGCAACTTAGGAAAAAAAACAACAACATTATCTTGTTTTAAGCATAAAAACTGATTAGAAATGGCAGTACTAATTGAATCAAACTTATAAGACTGTAAGATCAAAATTATTATTATTGTTTTACAGTAAGCATGTACTGCCAGAAGGTGTTGTGCTTATTGTCTTTAATAGAAAGACAACGGAGTAGCTTCTTACCAAAAGTAGAAGAGATTAGCGTTACTATAGTGATCTAACAAACAAAAGCTACCTCTAAAGTGAATTCCATTAAAGGCCTCGGCTCAAGAAACAATATAGCGCTGCACTGCGGCAGCACTAACAGGACAAAAAATAAACTATGCTACACCAGTAGAGATTTTTAAAGCAAAACATCACGTAAAATAAAGATGCCTGTTCGTTAGTACTACATGTACAGCGAAGCGACATGCTGTGTATTCATTTTGTTTCTCCAAGCAGATTGAATTTAGAGGGCTTTGTCTTAAGTTCCAGAATGACTTGCTGTCTGGAAAATATGGTAATCTTACACTGGCATTTGTTGCTGTTTTGTTCTTTTGTTCCTTTAAGCTTGTGTAATGTTTATCTTTCCATCTTGCTCAACTGATATTGCCATACTAAGGGCTTAAGTTTTATAAGGTGTGTTTTGTTGATTTATTTTAGCTTGTAGTTTTGGCGCTCATGCAGGTCCTGCACCAGTCACATGCACACTCTGCATGTTCTTGTACTGTTCTCACTACTGCCTGTACTTCCTGAGATGACAGCATGGGAATGAGCTCTCTGTCATCACATTACCTTGAGCTGACGTAAATTCATGTGATTCTTCGCATGAAGGGTCTGGTGATGATATAAATGCATGAATAGATAGATGAACTTGCTTGTTTACCTGCAGTAGTGTCTTGTTTGGGATCTTCAGTTCATTCTTTCATGCTCTTTACAGTGGCACTGTCTTTTGATATGTATGCAGTTCACTTTGCATGAAACGCGCAAGTGCTGTGGACAGAAGTCTTAAGTGTACATCTATTAGGTACGCTATGTGAGTGTGTTTGTATGTAAAATACATAGTGTTTTAAGTTGTTTAAAAACTGTCATGCTTTTACATTCATGAACTTGGTTTGGTGAAGCTGCTGCTCACCTTGTGAACTCTGCTCTAGGCTTCTGTCATAAGTTTTCCTTTAAAAACAATCCCAATTTAATCATCTAAAATCTCTGAAAACCGACCCACAAAAATTGAGTGGCCATGTTGTGTGTCATTATAGCAACTTTTTCATTTTCTGTAGCATCTAATAATCAATTATAAAACGTTCATTCAGTCATTCGTCGTCAGTAACTGCTTCATCGGGACGCCAGTCCATCACAGGGCAGCGGGGACACACATTCACACACTTATTCACACCTAGGGGCAATTTCGCACAGCCAGTCTACCTACCAGCATGTTTTTGGGAGGAAACCGGAGAACCCCGAGGAAACCCACGCAGACATGAGGAGAGCGTGCGAAAACCCAAGCTCAGGATTGAACTGGAGACCCAGGAGCTGTGAGGTGGCAACCTTAAAACAACTGTAGAAAATGTAGTTATTACCTTCCTTTAAAGAAAATGTGCATGCGGTGAAACCTGACTTTTCTTAGCCCAGGGAAAGGAAAACTTGCTTTTTCACCATTTGGGATTTAAGTGCACTAAAGGATGGGGGTAAGAATATTATCCTCCCACACACAAATACATACAAACACAGAGGGAGGTTTTGCCATCCTTCTGTTTGCCATTAATGACGTTTTTGCACAAATATTTGCTCATGTTAACTTTTGACAGATAGTGGTTGATCATCTACACAGCAGATGACTTTATTAAAAAAAAAAAAAAAAAAAAAAGGTTTGTGTTTTTGGTACAGCAGTTAATCATCAAAAAGGTGACAAATTTGCACATCCTGTGCCAGTGTTGGTGTGAATATTTTGGCAGTGTAGTGTTGGGTAGGGCCGATTCATTATCATTATCTCATACAATTCTAATCGGTTCTTCTGCATCAGCTTTGTCCTGAAAGAACTTTCTTACTCCAGATTTGTTGATGTCTACCAGGTACATGTAACTCTTTTATAAACCTCCAGTTTTAGATTTCCTCCTGCAGACTTTTACTAACCAATCCAAAACTGTCTGTGTCTGTGTGTCTGTGTCTGTGTGTCTGTGTCTGTGTGTCTGTGTGTGTGTCTGTGTGTAGGAGATGCTGCGCTGTGTGTGGAGACACTTGGTAGGTGTTCTTAAAGGAGAGTCTCAGAAAGGAGAGTCTCAGACGTTATGTTATACCTCAAGCCTGCTGCGCAACCTGGGTTCAGTCACAGTGAGTAGAGAATAATATCTTTTTTTTTTCTTTTTTTTTTTTTATTCCACATGTGTAGTATGTCAGGGACTTTGTTTTGACTCAAAAATCCAAAGTTACAGCCATTAGTTTGGATGAAGTGTGAATCCACTGAGAAAATGTTGTACCAGAGCAAAATGTGAAATGCAATGCAAGCAGTGTAGATTGCTTTTAAAGGTGGCTTTTTTCATGAAAAAAGATCAGGCGATGTAAGAGCAATGCAGTGAAGGTTTGACTTTTCAGTACGGTATGTTTTCTGTACGTCACTAATGAAAAGCAGTAAAGTTTGTGTATTTTTCACAAGTGTGATTGCATTTCACTCTGGCATGGAATCTTCTCCATAAAACCTGCTGTTTAGTTAAGTGTGTTAACACATGTCTGTGTGTGTTGCCATTACAGGTACTATGCTGTGTGGATAAGCAGGGTGTACTGTCCTGGCCCAACCCTAGTCCAGAGACAGTCCTATTCTTCAGCGGGCGTGTTGAGCCGCCCCACGACAGCCAGGACGATCTCAGAGACGACCTGTCTGTTAACTCTTTGTGTCATACAGAAGGAGAGGACGACAGAGATGAGGTAATTGGGTAGGCATATGTAGTTCAGTGAGACTTTTGTGATTTAGTAAGCAATTGTGTGGGTTCAGAAACCTCAGAATTTCTGTGTACTTTAGAAAAACATAGGTCGTGTTGTTTCCAACTGATTTCATTTCCTGGCCTGTGATCTGTCTTCGCTGTAGGCTCAGGAAGGTGAGGCTCTCCTCAACGTACATGCCTTTGAACCTGTCCTACATCTAGTTAATGAGCAGGAGTCCAGTGAGGTGTCACATGATACAGTCCGCTCCTGTGATGTGCACCGGACACGTCGAGGTCCTCAGACCACACGCTCCAAACACCCATCAGGCTCTAATGTCAGCTTCAGCCATGACACTGAGGGGGGAGAGGAGTCAAGCGCTCAGGTATTATTAATGATTTTACCTCACAGGCCATTCCATTTAGCACTGCGCTGTGGAGTAGCAAGGCTTATCTGTTGTGTGTTGCAATGACTGTAACTTGGTTCTAAAGTCATAAATTCTTGCGTTAACTTTGAGTATCTACAGTAGAGTCCAAAAGTCACAAGCGAGTAATACAGTTTTGTCAGGTGATATTTTCCAGTATTAGTATTACTTCATTGTTCACTAATATGGCTGATGCAAAAAAGCTGTGTAATTGTTCGCTGTAGAATTTTATGCCATACTTAAAATTTTTCTTACATTTTTTTTTTGTTTGTGTGTGTCAGCAGTTGTGTGTTGTTGGCGATGATCTTTGTGAGGCAGAAGACTTTGTGTGTGACTATCATCTGGAGATGCTGAGCTTGTCTCAGGACCAGCAGAATCCAGTCAGTATTCAGTTTGACGACTCGGGCTGGCAGGGCCACCTGTCCTCCCTGAAGCCTCTAGGACTGAACATCATGCTGAACCTGTGCAACGCCCTGGTCACGCAGCAGCTCTGCCGATTCTCCGACCACCTGTCCAACTTGGCGTTGCAGGAGAGTCATGGCGCAGTGCTCCCTGTGCATGTTCCCTGGGGCCTCTGTGAGCTGTCTCGGCTCATAGGTGAGGACATGTTAACTTGCTCACTTTAAGAATTATAGCACTGCTGACATTTACATGTTGAAGAATTAAATAATAGCACAGCATATATTCTCATGTCTTTCAATAAAAAAAATAAAATTTTAAATGCGTGTTAAAACATGTGAGCCTCATATAAAGCTTCCTCCATTAATTAAACATAATCGGTTACACTTCTGGTGAGCCAGCTAAAGTTAGCTAATTGGCTAAATTTAAGGCTTAACTGACTCTGTTGCATTAAATCATACATTTTCTATTCATTGTTTTCAATTGCGTGCAGGTTTAGTTTATATTTAGCTTTTAAAAGATACAGTTAATTAGTGCTGCCTCTGTTTGACCCAGTACCATTATCTGCTGCTGATCTTGTTTAGGTTTTACTCCCGGAGCACGAGAGCTCTTTAACCAGGAGAACCATTTGGCTTTGTACCAGCTGCCTAATGGAGACAAGGCCAGTGAGTCATGCACGCGCCGCGTTCACCATGTCACCAAACGCCAGCCACCTATTAGTCATCTGATCAGCCTGCTAGTGCGAGACAGCACAACCAGTGAGAAAGCTTCAGCCTCTCTCTGACTTTTTCCTGTTTTCTCTAATTTCTCCGTTCATGACTCTGATCTTTTGACTTCTTCTCAGACAATGAACAGATGCTCTCCCACGGCTCGGCTGACCTCATCCTGGAGGCCTGCACTGACTTCTGGGACGGAACAGACATCTACCCGCTCTCTGGCTCTGACAGGTCAAGATACACTCACACACACTCAGTCTGTGTCTATTTGATATTGTCTCATACAGTTTCAGAAATATTATTTTTCCTTCTCTGCAGGAAGAAGGTTCTGGATTTCTACCAGCGTGCGTGCCTGTCAGGTTACTGTTCTGCGTTTGCATATAAGCCCATGCAGGTGGCACTGTCAGGTCAGCTAAATGGGAAGTGTGTGGAGCTGGCGCCCGGCCCAGCACTCTTCCACGGAGTGGAGCTGCCCAGCACCACGCCTATCAAACACAGCGGCCGCCACAACAGCTGGAGCTCAGATGGTGAGAGAGAGAGAGAAGTAGGCTGAGTCAGTTTTTAATCTCCCTTAAGGCTGGCCAATACAAGTAACATGTACATGCTTGGACATTGAAAAATATTTTTATACCAATCTTTTTATTTTTCTCTCTTTTCTTCATGAAATACTTATATTTTTTCTTAATATTGAATACAAATATGCGTCTCAGATCTTAGAGATTGATAATATGGCTCCACTAAACAGTGTTACACGTGTAGCACCAGGATATATAATAGTATTATGACGGAAAACAATTATATCACCCACCCCTAACCTCCTTTATGCGTATACATGAATGCTTGCAAGCTACATGTTTCAACGTTGCATTATAAAGTACATTTTTTCAATGTTAAAAAATAACAACGAAGAATACATTAAAACAATAGCATTCAGCTACTCTGCAGCATTGAAAATTAAATGCAAACTAAATAAAATCTTCAAATTATCAGTCAGACTTATAAAAGCAAGGAACACATTGTCTTATGCAGTGGCTGTGGCCTTTTTTGAACATCAGTCTTTTTTGAAGGAAAGCTTGCTTAGTCTTGTCGTCATTCAAACTTGTTTCAATATAATCACCTTCATTTACTATGTAAGTGTATCTGTGTGTGTTTCAGAGGGCATAGGAGAGGGCTTGGAGAAGGAGGACTGTGTTCAGGCCCTGAGCGGGCAGATTTTCATGGGCATGGTGTCGTCACAGTTCCAGGCTCGCTTGGACACAGTGCGGCTCATTGAGAACCTGGTGGGAGCCTGCATCCGATTTGTCTACTTCTCCAGGGAGGATGAGCTGCGCAGCAAGGTACTGTCACGTAGGAAAACTAACAATGTGCAGCCTCTTTAGGCAAAATGCATAGAGTATTTGGTCTTTATAAGCATAATGGTTGAATGCGATACTCTTTGGACCAGAGTTAATATAGGTAACTAAACCTAAGACTACAAGCTCCCAAGTGGTGCAAGTTCGAATCTCAGTTACATCACATCAGCATTTTGAAAAGATGCGGTGACTTCACAAGTCTTCCATGAAGCACCTTCATTCTTCCCTCTTGGTAGCTCTTGTGTGATAGGGTAGACTTAGCTAGTGAGTGGGAATTTGCAATTGACTATAACTGGGACAAACAAGCAAATAAATAAAAGAATAGAAAAACAAAAGAATAGAATGATAGAAAAACAAAATAAAAGAATACAGTAATAAAAAACTAACAATCATACTGTATAAAGCTAAACACGATTTATATTACATATAATTTGTTGCATTTTTATTTAAAAATTAAAACCAATTGTGTGTGTGTGTGTGTGTGTGTAGGTGTTTGCAGAGAAGATGGGTTTGGAAACAGGTTGGAACTGTCACATCTCTCTGACCCCTAATGGAGATGGCCATGGTGATGGAGCTCCCTCTAGCCCTAGCCAGGCAGGCTCTCTACATGATGATCTGCTGCCAGGTATGCTATGTGTGTCTGTGCAGAATGTGTGTGTAGCAGCTGATTGAACAATATCTGTTGTTGGTACAAGTCAATGCAAGCCGTATTGGATGTTCTAAACATCATAGAATTTGTCTGGAACAATTTAAATGGTTTAAACTGCTAGTTAACCGGAGAGATGGATCTGCAATATGTCCGTGAACTGGGTATCAGATTTTAATTCATTGTCAGTCTTCGTAGATTCTCGGGATGATGCTGAGGGCCCGTTACTTGCTGAGGATGAAGGCCAGTCGGATCTTGCCAGCTTCCAGGCTACAGAGAGCGACGTGCCCAGCTTCCTCGCTGACGGCAATAGAGTATGCAGTTTCTTTCTCTGTGCTCCGATGCACTCACATGGAGCGCTCTTAATGATGGAATTTATACATCTCGGAGAATCAAACTTTCCTCCCTGTTTCCTTTGTTTGTTTGTTTTTCTGTAGGCCAAGCTGCCTCGTGGCATCCATCAGGTCCGGCCTCACCTGAAGAACATTGACAATGTGCCACTGCTTGTGCCCCTTTTCACTGACTGCACTCCTGAAAGTGAGTCTCTCTCTTCCAGCGTTACTTTATTGTTTATCACAGTAGAAAATGATGTAGCATTTTCCCTTCTAGAGTTAACTTTATTCATTTTAGAGAATTGACTTTAGAATTTGTTATTCTAATTGGTAGGTATGTGCTAAAAGTATTACATGTTGTGTGCATTACAGCCATGTGTGAGATGATGAAGATTATGCAGGAGAACAGAGAGGTAACATGTTGTTTGGGGAGCTCAGCTAACTTCCGTAACAGCTGCCTGTTTATACAGAGTGACCTCAGGTGAGTCAACTTTTTTTTTTGTTTTTTGTTCTAAATTTTGTTGAATAATGTGCAACATTGTGTGTTATATGTTGTGTGTTTCTGTGCATGCGTCTGGTAGTATCTCTCTGGACCCACTGTACCCATCTCGGTGCTCATGGGAGACGTTTGGCTATGCGGCTGGCAGTGTTGTGAATGAGGAGATGGAAGAACTGACCCCGATGCGGCTTAGTGCTCGTCTCAACAGCCTCAGCTGCTCTGTCTCTTTACACCAGGGAGAAAGCTTCAGCCTGGTCAAGCTTATAGAGCAGGTGACACACTCTCCCTTTAAACCACTGCTGCACTTTAGCCACATATAACTTCACAGGAAAAGTACTCCTGTGCTGTACTTCTCACAAAGAAACCATGACTATCGGTGTCAAGTCTACGTCGTGAGCTCACTGATATACACATATGTATTTAAAACCATCCAAGAACTTGGAGTTCTACACATGGGGGTGGCTACACACACATGGATTAAAGTCGTCCATCAGAATGGATCATTTTTACATGCAAATATTACAGGGACTGGTACAGAATTTCAAGAACTTTAAAATAAATCTTGGATGGCATTGAAGATCACATGTTAAATAGAAAAGTTAAAATGCAATTTGATCAGGCTGGATATTTGTTTTAAGTAGCACATGATCACAGAACACAGTTATGGGGTGCACATGCGGGGTCACGCTGGTGTGCAGGTGTTTTAACTTTGACACAATATTTTTCAAATGAATCTCTGTGATAGGACAGCACTAATCTGGTCAAGTCTAGTCAGGAGTTGCATTTTTTTTCTTCAAGAACCACCAAAAGGAAAAGCACTGAAGCAACAGAAACCGTTTTTTTCCACACGTTTTTTAATTTAAATAAAGGTATATTGGAACATTGGGAGTGGAGTGGTGTTAGAGTCACAGAGCACTTCCATATAGTGCTTTTTTTATTATATATCTCTATAATAGCTCACTACAGCCCAACACTGCAATGCAATAATTGATATTGTTTTTGTGGGAACTGGGTGACTAACATGAAATCAACAATGTGAAATGAGAAATAAGTAGAGCTTGTGCATGCTTGCGTGTTCTGTGTGTAGGCCAGGCACACCACATATGGCATTCGCAAGTGCTTCCTCTTCCTGCTGCAGTGCCAGCTCACCCTGGTCATCATTCAGGTAAGCACAGCTGGCACTCTTCTGCCTGTAGGACCATAGATTACATCTGTAACATTCGTATTTATATTTTACACAAATTGCTTATATTAATAATTTACCGCTCATTATGGAGTTGGTTATAAATGCAATGTTGTTTTTTTTTTTTTTTTTTGGTGGTAGTTCTTGGCTTGTCTTACTCAGCTTCCACCTCCACTAAACATAACAGACATTTTGTGGCTCTCCTGTTTCTGTTATCCACTGCTGAGGTGAGAGAGAAAGCAGACGTTTTTGTCACTGATACACAAATGGCGATACTTTGTTACCACCTGGCAGCTAATGTATTTCACACATAATTTATATGCATCTGTCTCTCAGTGTGTCCTTCTTGGGGAAGCCACCAGACAGCTCTGTGATGACAGTGGCTACTGGGAAAAATCTGGATGACATCCCTCGTAAGGTTGGTCATGTCTCATGACAAGGAGAATGAGCACTGCGATTCTGTCTGGTCACATTAGCCCTTATTCATCACAAATGTATGTAAATTAGTCTCAGAATTAGCACCAAGGGAGAGTGCAGGTTGTTATTTTATGATGTCAGTAGTTTAACTTCATTTAGCTGATTTCAGTATTATATTAATATTTAATATTCAGATGAATATTAAAACTACGGTTAATTTACACTCTTATTCATATGCTTTGATAGATAAAGGCCAGTTTGTTTTTGTCTCATAGTGAATATTCATTTGGTGAAATGTATTGTATTCTCTCCCCAGACCCAGCAGTACTTCCTGGGTTGGTTCCTGCTCAAGTTTGGTCTGACAGTGTGTGTTTACCTGCTGGGATTCGGATTCTCCCTGCAGACAGTGTTGGCTAAAGCTGCTAATGACAGCAATGTTAACTGTACCCACATCTTTACTGCTTGGTACACACACTGAACACTGTAGATCATCATAGTCAAGAGTGCTTTTATTACTGATTAGCATGTTAATCAACTGTTTATCCCTGATTGCAGCTCATCTGAAAAGTGGTTTTTTGAGTTATCTAATGGTTTGCTGCTCATCCAGAAGGTCATGGCAGGCTTCCTGGCTCTGCATACTGGTAAGACCTGCTTACAGTGACTGCTTATTATGAGTATGATGAAGTATCACTGTGGAGTAATTTCTGTATAAGTGATATTACCATCTTATCTCTCTTATCTCATCTTCTCTCTCTCTCTCTCTCTCTCTCTCAGTGGTTATTTCTCTCAGCTATGTGCACCGTTCTCAGCCACTGTGGAGGAAGAATCCTTTCAGCAACACATGGTGGTGTCTCACCGTGCTTCTTGTGTGAGTGTCTGTGTTTCACATTGCATGTGAATGTGGAGGTGTGCGTGCGCGTGTGCGTGTGCGCGCGCACGCGCTTGTGCATCCACGCGTGTGCGCGCATGTGTGTGTGGTGTAGGTGACTAATGTAGAGGGTGTTTAAGAGGAAGTCATGCGGTTTTATGCTTCTTCAATCTATATAGCTGCTTCCGTATTTGGAGGTGCTGACAATTGAAAGGAGCAGCCTACTTACATGTAATAGAAGAACAAATCGCCAAACTATTATTAACCCCATGACATGATGGACAAATCACTTTATGCTTTGTGTCTGAATGTGTTAACTGTAGGACTGCCAAAGGTAACATAATAACATGGTTCATGAAGACATGGTAAATTTTTAATACTATTATTTTCTGGTACCATTAACACATTTTCTATGTCGTATCCTTTGAGCCATCCACAGTCTCCTCTAGGCTAGTTGCTTGCTACTTGCTATGACTGAAACAAGTTGCAACTTTTTTTTTTTTTTTTTAACCTTTTTTAAATAGACTACTGGACTAGATTAATGCACAGCAGTCAAAGATAATTATGAACATTGGCCGTTGTAACTGAAAGATCAGATGGCATTTAAATGGTATCCTTGATGGAGAATGTGAGGTCGGTAGTGTAATTTCAGTGATCATTTCAAAGAGTGCAAGCTGCTGCGAATTGCTTGGAGAGAAAGATATCCAGGAGCATGCAGAGAAGCTTCCATGCTTGAGATCACCTCAGTTTGGCGAGTGCCGGGCACTGAGACACGTCCATTCCCACAGTTTGTACATGCCTGCATGTTTTGATGAACTTATTTGGTTCTCTTTCTCAAAATGTACACAACATTTTTGATGTAAACCCCCGTGACCTTGAACAGGATAAAGAAGTTATTAAAGATGAATGAATGAAAGCAGTACATGCACCATGCATCACTGTACAAGCACCGTATGCACTCTTACGTTAATGAATGTGTTCCATGAGCTTCATATCTGACCACCCACAAGTATAAAACTCCTACTCCTGTGACTTTTTTTTGTTGTGTTCTGCAAGAGCCCAGTCCCGATGCACTCCTCTTAACATTACAAATGTGACAGCCTTTCTTCACACTTAAATTTAAAAAAAGTTCTAATTAACCAACTAGTTATCTTCTTATTGGCTAGTCACTATTGATTATTGGAATCATTTGATCGCCTTAGTTTACAGTTCAGAAATTTAGATTTTTACCCTTTAAATGTAGGCTCGTTATATAGTAGTGGTGTCTCTCAGGTGAGTGAAAGACATGGATATAATGTTAGTGCACCTCTAAATGCTAAATTAAATGCTCGGTTCTTCATTGTTCCTCTCTCTTTTAGGCTGTTGGGTCAAGTGGTGCAGGCTATAATCGATTATAATTTATGGCAAGACAGAAGTAGTGACAAGACAGGCCTGGACTTTACATTAAGCCTTGTGCCCATGGAGGTGTGGCTGCTGGTGTCGCTGTCCACCGTGCTGGTGGTGCTGATCAACGAGGCTGTCAAACTGCACGAGATCAGGTACGGCCCGATCCGATCAGCAAAGAAGTCAAACTTTTTCATTCTAATTGTCTGACTCAGCAATATTGATGTGAGCTTGGCTTTTAGAGTGCATTAATTACTTGTAATAATTTATCTGCAGTATTCTAAAAATATCTTGTCCGTTTCAGGGTGCGTGTGCGTTACCAGAAGAGGCAGAAGCTCCAGTTTGAGACGAAGCTGGGAATGAACTCTCCTTTCTGAGCTGTTGTGACACAAGTCGTTTTTTGCTGTAAGATCACTGTTCCCATTGATGAGCAGTGGAGTGAGAGGACTTGTTGTTGTTGTTTTTTTTTTTTTCCTCAGTGCCTCACTCTAACACTAACACACAAACTCTCATCCAGCATCACTTCAAGCCACCAGAATACTGAGACAGCATCTATTCTCCATCACTAGCTTCCATGTAAAAATGTTCTTTACCTCTTATGGTATGAGTTATGTGTATGCATGCTCCCTCTGGTTTGGATAGGAGAAAAGTGGGCGAGTTTAGTACAATTGGGGTTACAAAAGCTATCTTAAAAATTACAGGTTAATTACAGATGGACAGTCTGCTTACCTAGTAATGTAATGGTATGCAAGACAAGTGTGAAAGTTTGATAAGGCACATAATGTTTTGACTAGATTTTAATTATAAGCTAATAAAATATAGGACTTTGGATGATTTTTCTCATTGGTTACAGGCAGCGTGTGGAAAGCAGAAGGAACATGTTGTTTTATCTTCTTATTATTGTACATTTCTTACACACCTTGGTAGTTTCTTCACTCTGTGTCCTATGAATTGCCATGCATCACCAAATACTGAGGAATCTTTTACATAGATTTGAATGTCAGTGTCTTTGTACATCCTTCCAAATACCTCATGCCTAATGCTTGCCACAGAGATAGTTTTGCACTTACACCAACTCTAATGAGTTTATTAAAATCAAAGAAGGCGTGCTTATCAAGCAACACTGTAAGAATGGAACGACTTTTAACGAATGCTCTGACTTGATATGTGTCAGCCAAAATAAGAGCCAAAACGTTGCTTACTCATACATCCTTTGAGCAGATGGATCACTATATCAAATCAATTATCTAAAATTCTGACCTGTAACCATTTTTTTTGTTTGTTTCCACAGAGAGCTGTCTTATATGACAATTTTCAGTCTTGCCATAGCTTATACTGGTGTAATTGAGTTTATGGCTGTTCTACCTCTTGCTGATTGCCTCAGTAATATTCAACATCAGCAGTGGCTCAGTGGTCAAATCAAGGTTTTGAGCTAGTGATCAGAAGACACTGTGCGGAAGATCAAATCTAAGGCTCTCCAGAGAACCACTTCTGGTCTTCTTGAGCAAGGTTCTGAGTCCTCAAATGAAAGTCACATTGGGTAAATGCATCTGCCAAATGAATACATGTAAATATAAATGTTTAAATCAGAATACAGGGGGTTTTACTGATCAATATGTGATGATCAATATGCTTTATTTAAACTACCAGCATTTCTCCTTCCTTAGAGGTAATGTTCTGTTTAAGGCCAAGCAGAATCTCACTGTGGCTTTAATGCAGTGTGGCCACTAAAACGTTGCTTCAGTTTGCCTGTATCACTTTCTTCCATCTAAGCCATTTTGCCTACATGTACTTCTAATCTTCCATGTACTTCTCCTCTCTCTGAACTCCATTTAGTAGGAGCTCTTCATGCCTGTTAGCTCTTTTTCATATCTGTTAAGCTGCCTTCGCTATAGATATATTGTAAATACTTATTCCTTATGATTATACATGACTCCATCCTGCTAGTCTTAACCAGGCTTTACTTAATAGTTCCTGCATCTGGTTTGTTTATTTATTTATTTATTTATTTATTTTATGGCACACATGTCTGTATATTTTTACGGATAGTGCATTATACTTAAGCAGGCCTTTTTCCCCACACAGTTGCTGTGTCTCTGAAGAGATGATATGTGCAGATCATCATGACTTGTTTCTTCACTCTACTCTTTCAACTTGTAGGCAGATCTTCAAGTACATACACAGAATGTATTCAAACTGTGTTTGTCCTCCTGCTATGTTTCCACCTCAGGGCAGTTTGAAATGCGTGTGTGTGTGTGTGTGTGTGTAAGCATCTGTATATCCGACAGGGGAGTGATATCAAACAGGCATTAACTGAGCGAGTTTTTAACTGCTGCTTTAGTGCTGGTATGGAAATGATGGAAGGTGACATGGAGTAATCAACAGAGAAGTGTTTTTTTTTGGCACACTGATCAATTCTGTACATTAGTATATGTTCTCAGCTTGTGTAATGGAGCATGATTGCACAACTTTTTGTACAGTTATGGAATATTGTCCTTTTTTAAAAAAAAAAATTGTTATGAATATATGTACATTTAATTTTTGCTGAAATATATGCATGATTAAGACGTTCACAAATGCAATGGTTAAACTTTTTATTGGATCTTGCATGCACTGGAGATGTTGCTGGGGCTTCCATCATTCATATCAGCCTTAGCCATCTTTTTGGAAACATGCCCAGTCTCTAATGTACAGATATCTGTGCACATAATAATAACAACAGAATGAACAAACTAAAAACCTGTATTGGTTGGAGCCAGCTACTCATGAAAAGATTTGCTACTTGTGAATGTTCACAAATTTATAAATGCACATTTTCTATTTTGAAGATGTCATTGATTTTTATTTTTGCCTATTGATTTGTGATCTTTTAATAAATATCTTCATTTAAAAAAAATTGTTTTGTATTAAATATTATACAAGGCCAGGGTTTTGAAAGTGATGGCCTTCAGTGATTTCATTTATTTATTTATTTATTTTTTAATAATATTAGACGGGTGGATATTTGAATTAATTTATATATAAGTTGCTGTAATTGTAGGTATTTAGTAATTTTGAGTTAAAAAAAACTGGTACCCTGAATTTGGTGTATTCAATCATCAAACCACAGTAACACAGTGTAAATAATTTGGTCATGGTTTCGGAATTTAAAAAAAAAAACAAAAAAAAACAAAAAACTAATGGCTAAAGTAAATAGACATCATACATACACATTTTGAATACTCATTTATTTAAATATCAGGTTCGCGATCATAAAACATTTCTCGGTGTGCCAATACTTCCGAGCCTCCGGTGGGGGGCGTGGTCACATTGCAAGCACTCGTTTCAGCACGGATCGTGATTGGCCACTGAGGTTTGACCTGCCAAATCTCAGCCAATCGGCTGTGTGCAATTCCGGGATGAGCCACAGACCTGCAGTAGTTAGCAAGCAAGCAAGTCATTTGTTGGCTTCATGGTCAGAAGGTTAACAGCGTTTTGCTAAACCGTGAAAGAGTCCCGTTACATTGAAAAGGTAATTATAGTGTGTTTGTTAAGGTTTTCAATATTGCTTACTCTATAAATTCAGCATACAGTTTTAAAACCGGCCAGGGTGTGAAGGTGACTAGCGTGTGTGTGTGTGTGCTTGCCTGCAGCTGCTGCTGTTTATGCTTCAAATTGACCATAAGCATTATATTTGTGTCCAGTCGTTATCCGTCTCTCTATCTTGTGTAGCTAACTAACAGTGCATTAGCTTTGCCTGATATCCACACTGTGTATAGTGTAGCCACTTCACTAAAGGACGTCATGGCATTATTAATCTATCTTTATCCTCATCATAATAATAACTGCCAGTTGTTTCTGCTTGGCTTCTTTACTGCTCTTTTGGAAAAGCACCTCCATCATGTGATAAATTGTTGATAGGTTGAATATGGGTTAGACAAAGCACCCTGCTTTAAGCTTATGAAAATGACAAACAAAACCTGCTGAGTTTATCAGGTCCAGCTGCCATCTAGGTGACTGTGCAGGTAGTGTAAGCAGTCTGTCTCAGGGCTTCTCAGACCTTTTAAATCTAAAATAAATAAAACCTTCTCAGCACAGAGTTCTTTCATGAACATTATTTCAATTTATGCAAGAATATTCTGCCTGTTTATTGGAGCTTATTCTCACAATGATTGGAACTTCCCACAGTGTGTGGACACCTGTCCATCACAGCCATACGCAGTTCTTCCCCAAACTGTTAACACAAAGTTGGAAGCACACAATTGTCCAGAATGTCGTTGTATGCTGTAGAGTTACAGTTTCTGTTCACAGGAACTAAAGAGTCCACACCTGTTCCAGCACGACAGTGCTCCTGTGCACAAAGCGAGCTCCTTGAAGACATGGTTTGCCAAAGAACTTGAGTGACCTGCATTGAACCCTGATCTCAATCCCACTGAACAGCTTTGGGATGAACTGGAACGCAGACTGTACCCCAAGCCTCCTCACCCAGCATCAGTGCCTGATCTCACTAACGCTCTTGTGGCTGAATGAACCCAAATACCCACAGCCATGCTCCAAAATCTAGTGGAAAGCCTTACCAGAAGAGTGGAGGTTATTATAACAGAAAAAGCAGAGACTAAATTTGGAATGGGAGGTTCAGGAAGTACATATAGGCGTGATGGTCGGGCGTCCACAAACTTTTGGCCATATAGTGTATGATAATGATTGACAGTGGCATCTCACCAGTAACATAAACAACCCTGCATGAGTGCTGGTGCAAAAAAAAAAAGAAAAAATTATTATTTAAATCATCTGGTGCTAATTTAATTATTAATTAAATTAGAAGCAGCAAAGCAGGTACCAACACTATATTAATGCTCATGGTTTTGGAACGAAAGAACGCAAACACATAGGGGTGTCCTGGTCAGGTGTCCATGGTCTTCTTGCCATGTAGTGTATAAGAACTCAATAATAAGTATAGGAAAGTTAATGATGGAGCGTTGGGATTTCCATGTGGCTATGCTTGATGGACCCCACTTTGAGAACCACTGGTTTTCTCAGTCTAAATCTAAAATCTGGATAGTCTGGGTGGTGTATAAGCAGGTGAGGGGCCACAGTACAGTTCCTTTAATTAATTTAAGTTCATTCGTACGCAGATTTTATTTGTGAATCTAAATCTGCATCCGGCTTACTGAAAAGCTGCTTTGTAACAATGTCTATTGTCCCACAGCAGCTTTTCAGTAAGCTGGACACAGATTTAGAACCTTCATGAGGAAGCAAAAGTGTCGAGGAAAAGCTCCCTCACCTAACATGAAACAACAAGAAACGGTGAGAGGAACCAAACTCAAAAGAAAACCCTTTTTTTGTCTGGGTGACACCAGGTAGTAGGATTATACACTCACTGAGCACTTTATTAGGAACACTATACTAATACTGGATTGGGGATTTCCCTTTGCTCTCAAAACAGCCTCAATCCTTCGTGCATGGATTCCTCAAGATTTTGCAAACATTCCTGCAGATTTTTCAGGTGCACTTTCATGCTGCGAATCTCCCGTTCTACCACATCCCACAGTGTTCTATTGGATTCAGATCTGGTGACTGGGAAGGCCACTAAAGAACTTTAAACCTATTGTCATGTTCATGTAACCAGTTTCAGACTATTTTTGCTTTGTGACGTGGTGCGTTATCATGCTAGAAGTAGCCATTAGAAGATGGGCAAATTGTGGCCATGAAGGGATGCACATGGCCAGCAACAATACTCAAATGGACTGTGGCATTCAAGTGATGATTGTTTGGTATTAATGGGTGCCAATAAAACATTCCCCGCACCATTACACCACCTCCACCAGCCTGGACTGTTGACGCGAGGCAGGTTGAATCCATTGATTCATGCTGTTGGTGCCAAATTCTGACCCTTCCATCTGTGTGCCTCAGCAGAAATTGAGATTCATCAGACAAAGCAATGTTTTTCCAGTCTTCAGCTGTCCAGTTTTGGTGAGCCTGTGCCCACTGCAGCCTCAGCTTTCTGTTCTTGGCTGATAGAAGTTGAACTCGATGTGGGCTTCTGCTGTTATTGCCCTCTGCCTCAATGTTCGACATGTTATGTTTTCGGAGATGCTTTTCTGCTCACCACAGTTATACAGAGTGGTTATCTGAGTTACTGTAGCCTTTCTGTCAGCTTGAACCAGTCTGGTCATTCTCCGTTGACCTCTCTCTTCAACAAAGCATTTCTGTCTGAAGAATTGCCATTCACTAGATGTTTTTCTTTATTGCACCATTCTGGGTAAACCCTAGAGACTGTTGTGCATGAAAATCCCAGGAGATCAGCAGTTACAGAAATATTCAAACCAGCCCGTATGACGTCTACATCATGGCACGGTCAAAATCACCGAGATGATGGTTGATGTGAACATTACCTGAAGCTGCTGGCCTATATCTGCATGATTTTATGCATTGCACTATTGGCTGATTAGATAATTGCATGAATGATGACGTGTACAGGTGTTCCTAATAAAGTGCTCAGTAAGTGTAAACCATTACATTAATCAGCTGTAAAGAGAAAAGGTAAAACAGTACTAATTGTGTTGAAAGGATGTTCAGTATGAGCACAGGACAGTCTTTCTGATTACAGCAGCAGTCTTTAGGTACAAATCTACAGTATCTAGGTGAGATTATCTACTAAAGCAAGGTTGAGTCTTGGGCATAAACTGTTTTTGGGATGTGCAGATCTTTAGGGTATCAATGTGGGGCCATCCAGCAGAAGGTGAGTAGCAGCAGGAGTGTACATACAGCTCCACAGAGAGAGAGACAGAGACAGAGACAGAGCATGCAAGGGAGAGAGAGAGTAGCTTATTACTTATGCTGTTATCATAAAGTGGTTTAAAACGGTGTACATTGCAAACTGGTGTAGTTCCTGAATTCCTTCTTTGTCTCGACTACCACTTTGCTCCGAAATGTGATTATGAGCTTTTTAGTCTTTACTAAAGCAATGTTGAGCTTAAGAGGTTTCTGTAGCTACAGTTCTGCATGTTTCTTTTCCAGCGAGAACCATTTTGCATGGTGGGAATACTCTGTACTGCAAAACAGTCTGGTAGTTTGCCATACTACTAGTACAGTGACGTGTGGTTTTGATTTTCATACCTCCATGCTTCTTACCAGCCCATCAGTTCATACCCCTCTGCCTTGTGCAGGTGTGACAGAAACACACAGGCTGCGAATGGGAATGCAAATAAAACCGTGCTGTGAGAAGTGAATTAGTCTAGCCTCTTCTGAGCTACTTTGCTGCATGCTTGTGATGTTGAGGTGCTAATTTAATATTGCAAATCCTCTATTTATTGAATGCAGTGTTTGTGAGAAAAGGTCATTTGGGTTGCATCAGGGTATAAGCCAGTGGCCAGTGCGCTTATACTCAAGAGATTTTCATAAATTGTAATGCAAGCTCTGTTGTTCATCTGAAGTCTTTGTTCAAATTTGTCTTTAGATAAAAGGTGTAGGCACACTTACTAGAGGAAAATAAAACTGCATTTCATTTACAAAAAAAAGAGAGAAGTAGACACTTCAGAAATTTGTATGCACTGGCTTGTTTAGAAGAGCCAGTCCATGGTTCAGAGCATCATACTGGCTTCTTTAGGGAAATTCTAGTATACACTGATCAATAACACTTTATCCAATACCCTGTCTCTCCTGTGTCAGGTTCAGACCAGTGCTTGGTCAGCACGGCTAAATGGCAGCGGTACAGGAGGGACCGTGGAAAAGTCTGAGCTCAGGGAAGAAGGTGGCGCTGGCTGCAGGCCTTTCTGTAGGGGCCACAGTGGGCTACATCTTGTACCGTCACATTCGGAGCAGCAGCGGTGAGAGAGATTTACCTGCTGTGATGACTCTAGTTTATTGTAGTGATCTGTTATTTTAGGGGTGTGATAGTTAAAACTCTTTCATGGTATAATTAATTAAATGCTTTCTGGGCCATAGTTCTGTTTGTATCATGACTTACAGCCAGCTCCAGAATTATTGGCACTCTGGGTAAAGATGGGTAAAAAAAAACCATTGTTCTAAAAATGAAATGAAAAGTGCATGCATGTATTTTAAAATTATAATTATTAACATTATTCCTAATGATAAAATAATTCTTAATGACAAAAGCTACACTATATTAACAAATACAGTCTCTATGCTAATAACAATAATTTGGCAACATGCCTTTTCCCCCTGAAGTACACGATACACGCACCATAGCCTGAAGGGCGAGGAATGGAAAAGTAGAACCCCAAATGATAACACCCCTAATCTACATATATGACAATAATATTATACCATGTAGCTCTGACTAATTAGATTTTTACTGTTGGGTAATATAAGTAATTGTAATTATATTATCCAACAGTAATTTTCACTTTTTTTTGCTCTGTAGCTCAGCAGCAAAAGACGGAACAGTCCAGGTTTTCTGTGCCCCTTGACGTGTATAGATCTATTGCAAGGCACCAGAGCACCTTTCTGGATCTAGTGAGTTTTTCTTACCGTATTTATTTATCTATTTATCTATCTATCAACTCTGAGTGCCTGATTATTACATTTGGTTAGCTCTCTTTGCTAATTTTTCACCTAAACTGTAACAGATTTTCATTTAATTTGTTACAAATGGCTGCAAAGGTTGAGTTTGTTTATTCGTTTGTTTGTTTGTTTGTTTAGGTAAGTCAGAAGTCAGGAGCTCAGGTGAATGTGCTTCCGAATTCCGAGGATCAGAGTGCTGTGTGCTTCTTGCTCCAGGGCACATCACAGCAGAACCTCTTGGCTAAATGTGCTCTGGAGAAACTGGCCAATGACAGTGAGCTCATCAATGATGTCTTAGAGGTGCCACAAACTGCCTTCGGAAGAATCATAGGTCTTACACTAAGCTTGACTTTATTTATTTCGAGATTGCTCTTCTGCTGTATTTGTTGTAAAAAAAAAAAAAAAAATATTAGAAGACTAATAAAAGAGCCTCTGTGTGATAGGTCGTGGAGGCGAGACGCTGAAGTTAATTAGCCGAACATCAGGAGCTCGGGTGAACTGCCCACGTGAGCGAGGTCTCAGCTTAGAGGAAAAGGGCAAGGTTACGATAACAGGGACACGTCAAGAAGTGCAACGTGCTAAGGTGAGGTGGTTGTATGCTCAATAAGAGGTCTAAAGTAGCCTAGACAAAACCAAACCAAGGGTGTTTCCTGCAGTGACTCAAAAATTGGGCTAGGGAAAGTATACAATTTCATGTGCGTAATTTCAATATTTTTCCTTGTATTAAAAAGCAACAAAAAAAAATCTGTTTACTCAGAACACTCCTATAATACAAGTCTAAGAGCAGTTGCTGAAGTCTATCAATAAATGTTTAAAAATAATAGACTATATAACAAGAATTTAAAAATACAACAGTCATAGTTTATCAATTATGATGAGACAGGCATGAGAGAAAGTCATGTTCTTATGTAGTTTTATTTAACGTCCCATCATTGGAGCAACTTTCCATAACTGGAGCAACAGCTGTTTTTAGATGAGAGTTTTAAGTAAACAGGTTGTCAGTTTTTTCTCAGGACAGTGAAAACCTTCGCTTCTTGTTTGTGGTAATCACACATGCTACAAATGCTGTCGAGATTAGGCTGAAAATGGGGAGTTATTCCTTTAAGAGTAATTAGTTTGTAGGAACTTACTTTCACTGCTTTTGTTTGTTTTCTTTTAGGAATTGATCATGGAGAAGGTGATGGAGAATGAGACGGTACGAAAACGGATCAGCCAGTCCTCTGCTCTGCGCCAGAAAAGGAAAGCCCTAGAACTGGAACCAGTCCACAGATCTCAGGGCCTAAACACTGAGCTCATGCAGAACATGAACGGAGATGATCTGCTCTCTCCACTGACTGAAGTGGGACTGATTCAGGCCAATGGCTCTAATGGGTTTGCCAGGAGCGGGGACCACACAACGGAAAATTCGCTCAGATCAGAGGAAGAGGATATTTGCTCACCAGCTTCACCACTGGAGTACTCAAAATTTGAAAGTAAGCACAGCAGAAGTAGTAGTTGTGTAGAGGTAACAGCTGAGAGTAGCGTTTTGTTTTGTAAGTAAAAAATGCTTAAAATGGTGCAAGCCCACAATGTGTTAGGAGAAGCAAAAAAAAAAAAAAAAAGTTAGGTTTTTTTTTTTTTTTTTCCATTACTGACTTATAATAAAAATGATCACTAGACTGTATATTACACTACTCCTTCAATGTGTTATACTTCTGATTCTGATTTCCCATCAAATATAGCAGCCACATTATTTTCTAGAATTAAGCAAAAGAAAGTTCTAGTCTCCTCTTTAGTCGCTGTACCACTCTCTCACCATTTTGGTTTCCTCTTTGGTGAATTTTATTAGTTTGTTGTAGTCGAGGTATGTGATAGATCCTGTGACCTGACGCTACGTTTATGCAGAATTGCTGTATACCAAAATAATTTTCTCCCTGTTAAAGCCAGTTGAGAAGAGTTTTATCTATACATGATGAATAGTACTGAATATTACCGTTTCCATCCCCCACACTGGCGCGTTTCAGGCACTGAAATGGTTTCTGCCTAAAAGTGAATTTTTATTGTGGAATACACAATAGGGTACGTTGATCAGAATGCTAATCAATATTTGATCTGTCTCGTCTTGCCAGTCCCCAGTCCAGACCTGAGCTTCCAGCCTGGTGAGCATTTGGAGGTGTATGTGTGTGCATCAGAGAATCCCCAACACTTCTGGATCCAGATCATAGGTGTCCGATCTCTTCAGCTGGACAAACTGACTACTGAGATGAGCCGTTTCTATAATGGAGACATCTTACATGTGAGTTTAGTTCATTTCTCCTTGTTTCATAAATATGCTTTTTTTTAGCTCGGAAAAACGCACATGGTTAACTGGAACTGGGCGTCTGTGCTGTCCAGGAGCACAGGGTGGAGGCTATAGTTGTAGGGGACATTGTGGCTGCTCCTTATCAGGACCACGGCACATGGAACCGGGCTCGTGTGTTGGGCGTCCTGAGCTCTGGTTTGGTCGATCTGTACTACGTGGACTTTGGGGACAATGCAGAGCTGCCACGGGATCAGTTACGCAGCCTGAGGTCAGAGCCAGTGAAGTTCCTGAAGAACACCTGATGATCTGTTCGTGCTGATGTCTACTGGGACTGATCTTTTCTGTGCTGTTACTGTGCTGTTTTAGGAGTGATTTCTTGAGCTTGCCCTTCCAAGCCATCGAGTGCAGTCTGGCAGAAGTGCACCCTGCAGGTCAGTAGGTTTGTAATGAACTGACAGTGAAATGTATGTAAGTTCAGATTTAAGATTCTAATTGAAATGTGTACACATTGTTATTGTTGCAGGAGATTTTTGGACGGAGGACGCATTGGATGACTTTGAGAGAATGACGTACTGTGCTCAGTGGAAGCCATTACTAGCCAAACTGTGCAGTTACTCACACACTGAGATGTCTTCCTGGCCCAGTGTGAAGCTGTACGATAACAGCCAGGGAAAGGTCAGAGTACTTTAAATTTCAGGCTTCTTATTCTTTGTTTATTTTACAGTACAGCATCGCTGAATCCATCGCTGATTAATTTTCTGTAACAGCAGCTCTGACAGTAGTGCCAGCTGTAAGGCAAGTCATAGGTTTGTATTAATGCACTCATTCTAATACACAGTCTATAGTAACAACTAATTCACAGGGATTGTAACAGATAAAAGAAGTTTTTTATTTATCATTGCTATGTAGAAGCTTTCTGTAAGGAGAACATTTATTTAACATTTATGGAAGAAGACTGTAGGAAGAAGTTTTTCACCTTGAGAAAGTCTTTCTGGCAGAGAGAGAGAGAAAAGGAAGAATGGTCTGACTGAAAGGATAGCAATGTGTTGTGGAATAAAAAGAGGAATGTGGAATGTAAGAGGAATAAAACACTTGCTGTTAGATGCTGTTATAGGAAGATAACAATTTTGTCTCCCTTCATCTACTCTGTCAACAAAAAAGGACCACCATAGGACCAGATATTTTACATAACTTTTTCCCCATGCATGTGTGTATCAGTCTGTGGATCTGGGTGAAGAGTTGGTTCGCTTGGGCCATGCAGTGAGCTGTCAGGATGAGGGGAGCGGGCTGAGAGGAGATCACGACGAGCCAAGATCTCTGCAGAAGTTATTGGTAAGAAATATTAAAGGCCATGTTTCTCACTAAGTTGGAAATTTTTTGCTTTTTTCCTGGTTCCAAACATCAAACTAACGATGTCTTGTTGCTTGTCTACAGGATGACATGACCGGGGCCACCTCCGAGCTGAGTATGTCCTGCATAAGCTTGTCAGGTTAGTTCCAAAAGTGCCTAAGTTTACTTCAGGGCCTGGTTACACCAACAGGTCTTAACCAAGGCGGTCTTTACTGCTAAAATGGATTGGATTATTAAACAGGACTTATGCCTAGACTCCAATAAGCTGAGTCTGATGATAACTCTTGCTGAGGAGCCTGTGTTACTAAGCACAATTGCCAGTTGTTACCATACTGCTAGCGAACCCATTACTATGCTGACTCATGCTAACAGCAGTGGAAGAAAAATGCAAAAGTAACTTTTCTAATATTTAAAAAGTAACTGAATTACATAATCTGAACAAAGCCACCCCGATGGCTGAACACAGCAGAATAATCTTAAAAGAATGTACAGTTTCAGAACTAACATCATACAAGGGGGAAAATTAAAGACCTTCAGAGCAAAGAGAGAAAGAATGGGCTTTGTTTTTATTTGCCAGAGGGGGAAAAAAACGAATAAGATTAATAAGATTTATCAATATGATTTAGGTTTTGGAAGTCTTTTTAATTATTTGCAAGTGACAAAATGTCAAAGTGTATGTTCAGACATGTAGTGGAAAAATCAGGTTTTTGTCCCTTTTTGATTCCTGCTCCGGTCTTAATTTAAAAAAAATAAAAAATCACCTTATAACCAGTTGTAATAGTCGTTTGGCAGATTACATGTCACACTATAAATAACAACCATTTAGACATTATGTGATAAGGTTCTACATATCCATCAGTGACAAAGCAGTTGACGTGGTCTTCTTCGAGCTGCCCCAGCTCTGTAGATGTCGAGCGAGCTGATGTAGACCAGAATTCCTCTGACGGCCTCATGCCTCCTTCTTCGTCGCTTCTCTACTCCACACCGTCTCTGAGTCTGAGTGAGCTGGTCAGCCATGTTATCGAGTCCTCAGGCTCAGTGCTGTCTCCGCTGGGCTCAGATCCAAGACTCGTTCCTCACCAGAGCCTCATGAGCTGCTCAGACCTTCCATCAGCAACACAAGTAAAGCAGATGCAAGAGTTCTCATTGGTCACAACATCCTCCTCATCTGCTGTAGATGTAGTGACATCAGCACTGGATTCCGTCATTCTGAGTGACAACGTCTTCCTTGGGACATTCTCCAGCAGCAGCAATGTCACATCTTCTTCAGAGCTGATGGAACCGGAGTCTTCTCTCAGTACCTGCAGTGAGTGTGTGTGTAGCGGCAGCAGCAACAGTAGTGATGGAATAAGGGGTGTCTGGTATTACCTTACATCCTCTCGGGACTCCTCTGAGATGTCACTCAACACCACCATGCCCACATCATCCACAGCTTCCTCGTCCTCCCGTCCAACCTCCTCATCCTCCTGTCTGACTGAGTCGGAGGACACGACCCCTGTGACCTCCTCCTCTGTAATCCATCTCAGCTCTGACCTGTCTTCAAATGCTGACGATGCTGAAATGACTGATGGAGATCCATCTGAACCAAGCAAGTCTCTCCAAAAGTGTAGTGTCTCCTATGTGAGCGAATGCAGCAGCGGTGAGAGTGATGTCATTTACGTTGGCACTACTAAATCTGTGGCTGACCCCTCTGATAGGGGATCTAATCATTCTAATGATTCTACATCGAAGACTAATGTGAAAAAGCAGCAGTTATTAAAAGGAAGTACCAATGAATCGAGTGAACACCTTGTTGAAGTTGTAAGAGAAGAGGAGGAGGAGGAGGTCTGTGAAGAAGCTATGCTAAGAGGGAAGGTCCTGGATCTTGAAAACAGGAAGGCGAACAGTGGAGACGTATCAGTAAGAGGTGCTGCTGGTTTAATGGATAACTTAAAGGAATATTCTTGTGTATTTTAACCTAATCACTAAACACCACACCTGTAGCGTGTGTGTGATTTATCACAGAGCAGGATTTCAACATGTTTCCCTGTACTCCCTGTTTACTCCCTTATAGTAATAGACGTCGAATTCTGAGTTCATGAAAAAGTGGGAACTGAGGTTTTCGACTGAGTAGGTCCATTAATACAGCTCATAATTCCCAGTCGAAAAACCTGACTTTCTCAGGAGGTCCCATTTTGCCAGGTTGGAATTTCATCACCTCATTTTAACATTGCAGCACCTATAAGTAAGAACATGGAAAAGCAGTGTATTTTAAGCCATTTACAAAGACATTCAACTTTATTTTTGTGTTTGATATGCCTTACGATTACTAAATGGATGAGGGATAGTTAAATAATTTTAAATCATATTGTGCTCTTTCTTTCAGCACTATTCATGGCAAAATAATAAATCCTACACCCTTCACCCATTTTAACATGAATCTAAACAAATTAAGCATCATGTTGAGATGCTATTTGAGAGCTTTCAGTATATTCTCAGAAGCCAAACAGGCACGAGCTTACCATGAATATCCATTTCCCTGACCCCCAGTGGAGGTTGTATGAATGCTCGTGAGGTGTGAAGAAGAATCTTCAGATTTCCCACCTGTCATGAAGGCTGTGTTAGAGAAGTTGGGACAGTTAATAATTGTGTAAATAATAAATACAAACTCCAAATTTGTCCAAATTTGGGACAAACATAAGAAAATGCAACTCATCCAACTTTCAAGTACTGGAGCAGTCCAGTACAGAATACTTGAGGTTATTTACATTTTCCATAATGTTTCATGCTATTCATGTGTGAAAGCAAAAACTATAACTGTACAGAGTACAGAGAAACATGTAATTGCACATACGTGACACTTGTGGTGGATGGAGATTAGGATGAAATACAGTATCTTCCACTGGAGCACTATGGGAGTGGCTAATTCTCAATACAAAAGAAGTCACAGTACCTGGAAGAGGTGGTTAAGATTTGTTTCCTCACAGGAGCATAAAGAAATTAATCTCACAGCACAGGGCAGTATGGGATTTGTTGTGTGTTTCTTTAATAATGACCACAGTACAGTGTTTTTTAAACGGGCGCACAGAACGGCGTGATCATTTGTCACTGTGTATTCCATGTTAATTTTTTTTTCTTCTTTTGCAGAAGTTGCCTCAATATCAGGAAGTGTAGATGATGTTCTTGAAGATGAGTTTAACTGATAATATACCAAAGTCAACATGTATTGGTAAGACAAGCATAAAGTTTTATGTAGTGTCTTGAATTTGTTTGGTCAGAAGGTGTTTGTTTATTTATTTATTTATTCTGACATTAGTGATGGCTGCAAGGCAAATCTTAGGTTTATATTGATGTACACATTCTAATGCACTATATAGCCAAATGTTTGTGGACATCTGACCATTACACCCATGTGCTTGTTGAACACACCATTCCAGATTTAGTCCCACTTTGCTGTTATAATTACGTTCACTCTTCTGGGAAGGCTTTCCACTAGATTTTGGAATGTGGCTGTGGGGATTTGCCCATTCAGCCACAAGAGCATTAGTGAGGTCAGGCACCGATGTCGGGTGAGGAGGTCTGGCACGTAGTCGGCGTTCCAGTTCATCCCAAAGATTAGTAGGGTTGAGGTCAGGGCTCTGTGCAGGACACTCGAGTTCTTCAACTCCAGCCTCGGCAAACCACGTCTTCATGGACCTCGCTTTGTGCACAGGGGCATTGTCATGCTGGACCAGGTTTGGGCTCATGTTTTGGGCTTAGTTCTAGTGAAGGGAAATCTTAATGCTACAGCATACAAAGACATCCTGTATCAATGAGTGCTTCCAACTTTGTGGCCACAGTTTGGGGAAGGACCACATATGGCTGTGATGGTCAGGTGTCCACAAACCTTTGGCCGTTTCTAAAGTAACCACTAATTCACGGGGACTTGCATGGCTGACACTCCACATAAATGGATTTAACAAAACTGTGTAACTGTTGATACTCTGATGTTTCCTGTGGGGGAAAACTAGCATTTTTGGAAAGAGTCTTTAGTGGTAGCACTTTGTAACAGTCAGGGGTAAGGCTGTAACTTTACATTTTCTGACAAAGTCCTCAGTAAGGAGGGTGTTAAAATGAGCTGCACTTTATCTTATTAATTTCAAGAGAGAGAAAGAGAGAGCCTGTTTGCACAGAGGTTCCACAACATTAAATGTAACTGTAATCAGATTAAAAAGTACAATGTGTCACTCTTTAATTAAAAAAAAAAAAAAAATCTTTCGCAAATTTCTGTGGAAAGAAATGAAACGCATCAGGAGGTCGGTTATTAGAAAATAATCAGCATCACCTATGCTTTTTTCCTATAACAAGACACCTCAACATGTTTTATTCCTTACATATGCTATTAAATAAGTTTTAATTAAATTAAAGATGTGCTCAATCGATTATGAATTGAATGACCATGTTTTTGTTCTTTGTCTTTTTCTCTCAGAGACGACCTGTAGACTCCCTGGACCTCATGCTTCCTATCTGCAAACACAAGCCGTATCTGACTGTGCTACATGTTCTGTTTATTTCTTTTTGTCACTTTGTTGTCTGTTCTAGAGTTACTGTCAACGTTACAGATATTGTTTTACACACTTTATACTGAACTACTTGAGAAGAGTTAGCTGATGACCAGATGAGGAGTGGTGCTCAGGGACTCTGAAAGTGTGAGCTATGGAAAGGAACCTCCGTATTATTCTAGTTGTGCACTTGGGTGATTAAATAGTTTTTATGGAAGTTGTTTGAAACCATTTGTACTTAATTTACTGTACCTTTTGTTATTTATGTTGTGCATTTCAGGGTTTATTAACATGCTCGCAAACATATGAGGATATGAATATAATAAAATAGAGTATTATTCTAATCTGGTCTCTTTCTCCTCACATCCTTTGTTCCTTGTTCATATAGGAACTGCTCTTTCCCATGTTATTATTCAGAATGTACAACTGAAGTTGATCTACGACACCTCTTGTCTAATTGTAGAATTGAGACTTTTAATACGATGATGAATGTATGTTTTAAGTAGGTTGATATAACACCTGGAAGGATGTTTGACCAGATCTCCTTACATTTACTGAATTTAAAATGTCATATTAATTACAGTAACAGTATTTTGTAATTAATATGATATTTACTGTGTTTAAAATGTCATTATTTAATTAATTCTGTTACTGACTTTTGAATCTTTGCATGACTTGGCACCACGAAAGTACTGAAGACCACACCATCTTTCTTTTTCCTTCTTTGGGAAGCTGCCTTAGGACTATTAATACAAAACGGCACACAGTAGGGAGTTTGCATACGAGTTAACTGAATTAAGCAATACTATGGTCTTCCAAACCTTATTATAATTATTACTAGGGCAGATGTAGCTGTGAAGTATGATTCAGAATCGAATGAATGAATGTAAAGGCTGACTGAGAGTTGATGAGAAATGGAAAAAAAAAAAAGATGGAAAAATGGCAAACAAATGTATGTTATTTTAGAATTTGTGCAAGACAACAACAACAATAATAATAATTTATTATTATTGTTGTTGTTATTGAGTCTAAATCTGAGGCAGAGAAGTGTGTGTAGGTGTGGAGCTTCATCTCTGGCTCCTCTGCAGTAAAAATCGCTCACCTTATTTTGTTTGATCTGCTGATGACGACATCACTTCCGGACCAATAGTAAACAGGCACGAAGGCGCATGCGCACTTATTCAATGACAATTGTTGATAATCAGCTGGAGTTATTTTTTTGCATTTGGTGAAATTATTGAGCACGAGCCCCTGTCAGTGGGGCCTGCTATACAGCATATTCACATTAGCTTTCGGTCTTACATGAAGGGCTAATGGAAGACGCAAGGGATTTGGTAAGAGAATTTATATTCTGCTTGCTTCCTTGTTTCGCTTGTAAAATAGCCTGTGCTAGCTTGTTAGCTAGCCCCATTACAATCCTCTTTGTTTTGGTTGTCAGTCTGCAGCAAAGCTAATGTTAGCCTGCTAGCTATCTTAACCCGCGGAACGGCACTCTTTCATTCCTAAAATGAATATGTTCATGTCCTGACATCCATACAGTGAATATTTCCACTGCGGCCCTCTTCTTTATTTTGCGTTTTGTGGAGCACATCAGACCGAGGCCCATAGTGCAGCTCGTTTTGTAATGTTGTAGCTAGCTCCACGGCTAACTGGCTTTAATCCAACAATGTTCACAACAATCACAGGCGGCTGCTCAGTGCTCAGAGAACCTGTTGCATAAAATAAGGACAATTTGTTCTGTGATTCAGATGCTGAGAGTGAAACATGCTTTCAGATAAACGCTATTCGACTTCATTTGCTAAGCTATAAAGGCTGTGACTGATAGCTGAGCCAGTTCAGTAAGCTGCAGTGATCAGTGCAGTTAGAGTACTCTCCGGCACACTTCACTGTTTACTGCTCATATCTGAGAAGACAACTGATTGCCATGTGTTTGCTTTTGCACTCGTTTTCTACAAACCAGCAGATCTCCAAGTTTTTGTTTTTCATAATAGCCAGTGACTTTTAAGTGTAGAAAATCCTTCCAGTGATTCCCTTAAAGTCATGTTCCTATTTATTTCATGAATATAATACAACTATTCGTTTTAACCCCGCACTTTCATTCAAGCGATCACACAGTTAGTCTTGTAGTCTGATTATAATATTTTATTTTTATATATATATATATATATATATATATATATATATATATATTTTTTTTTTATTTTATTTATTTATTTATTTATTTATTTATTTATATATATATAAAATTATAAGCTATATAATAGATAATATATCTGATTAATTCTCTTTTTAAAAACCGTGCAGCTTGCTTGCTGACCTTCTGATCAGTACTCTGTTTGCATGCTCTTAAGTCAGGTTTCAATTTGTTTGGTGCTGTTTTGTTCATTTTAAGTGTTCCTCCTGCCTCCTGGACAGATCGGTTTACTTGAACCTTCTTTTGGCAGGCTGAACGCACTTCACGGTCAGAAAGGAAGAGAAGAGACTCGTTTGGCATGTTTGACGGCTATGAGAGCAGCGAGGAGTCGAGCAGCAGCTCCAGCACAGAGGACAGCGAGGATGAAGAGCGCAGTCTTCCTGCCGGTCTGCCCATCATCAAGAACAACGGGCAGGTGTACACCTACCCAGATGGAAAAGCTGGCATGGGTTAGTGCAGGATTCCTTGTGTTTAGTTAATGCATGACCTGGCTGTGTGCGGATTGTGCATATTGTCCCTGTGTATTGTATTAAGTGCTCGTTTTCTTCTTTGGTGCACCTTTAAAGCGACTTGTGAAATGTGTGGAATGGTCGGGGTCCGAGATGCTTTTTACTCCAAAACAAAGAGGTTCTGCAGCGTATCCTGCTCCAGAAGTTATTCCTCCAACTCAAAAAAAGCTAGCATATTGGCCAGACTTCAGGTATCTCATGCCTAAACAGTCTTCTCAAACAGATTTAAATGTGTTTTTATTGGAATAGCACCTTTCGAAGTTATATGCAATCATGATTTTGTTTATTAAACTGTGTTATGTTCGTCTTGCAAAGGGGAAACCACCAACAAAAAAAGCGAAGGTCTTACAGAAACAGCCACTCATGGCAAAATTGGCAGCTTATGCACAGTATCAATCGAATCAGCAGAGCCCAGCTAAATCAAAATCAGGTAACCTACCATGATGCAAAGCATTAACAGCTTAACTTGTTTTTTTTTCCTCCCTCTCCTGCCAGTGAGAGAGACTTGTACATATTGTGCCATATTATGTGTGTTTCATTTGACAGCTGTTCCTGTTGAGGGCTTCGACTGGGGTCAGTACATTTGTAGCAATAACCTGATCGGAGCACCAGTAAGCTGTTTCAGACATGTGCGTATTGTTCATAAGCGGATCCTGATTCGCGCTGACTGAAAATCATTAAAATCATGTGCATTTCCTCAACACATGCCTGTGTACACTGTTCTCCAGGTACCTATGGGTTTATTCTGGGGTGACATTACTGAGGGTGTGAGGGTCGAGGTTCTCAATTCTGACACAAACCTCTCCACCAAAGTTTACTGGATAGCAGGGATTGTTAAATTGGCAGGTAAAGACAGATTTTGACTTCTGTTTATATGTTGTTCTTAAATTGCTCTAATTGTGTGTAAGGTATGTTTTTAGAATGGCATGAACGTACCTTTTGTAATCCATTCTTTTTCAGGTTTTAAAGCACTTCTCCGATATGAGGGATTTGATCACGACTCGAGCCATGACTTTTGGTGTAATATGTGCGTCCCAGAAATCCATCCTGTCGGATGGTGTGCCTCGAATGGTAAACCCCTGGTACCTCCTAAATGTAAGTAATCAACAGCCATGATGGAACACTTGTAGTTAAGATAAATTACCTGGCAAAGAGGTGATGCATTTATTTATTTATTTATTTTTGTAGCAATCCAGCATAAGTGCTCTAACTGGAAAGTGTTTCTCGTGAAGCGACTCACTGGAGTGAAAACTCTGCCACCTGATTTTGCTAAAAAGGTAAGAATGCTCCGTCATGGCTTCTGTGTCGTAACATCATATTTGAGGAATAGGCCAACATTTCAACCTGGTTTCTATTTCCCCATATCTGTAGCATGTGTGTCATTATCACAGACAAGAAATGTTTCCCTGTACTGAGAAAAGAATGGAAAGCCTGCTCACTCAGCTCACTTATAATGGAAGTCTAAGGCAGTTCTTGGATTCTGTTACTGTAACGCTAATCGAAAACTACAACCAATACACTCTAATAATGAAAGTCTTAGGATGACAGACATGAGAAAATGTTGTACTGAATCTGTTTTTATCAGGTTTTATTCAACTGTGATTATTAACACTGAGATACAGACGTAAATCATTCAGATTACTTTCCTGAAGGTTTTGTGCCATTCATTAGCCACAGATACACATCCATTCATGGCAGATGCTTGGTAGCATCAAATGTTCTTCCTTCTGAAAAATTGGTTATGAAATCTATGAAAGAACAAATGATACAGCATAGTCTTAATTTCTAAATTCCTTTGACTGAAAAAAGAGCCTTACACATAAACACTTACTGACTGGGTGGAGTTTTACATTTTCTCCTCATGTCCTTGTGGGTTTATTCTGGGTTCTGCAGTTTCCTCACACCAACCAAAACCTGCCTGTAGGCGGAATAGCAACTCTAAATTACCCCTAAGTATGAGTGAGTGTGTGAGTGTGTGTGAGTGTGAGTGTGTGTGAGTGTGAGTGTGTGTGAGTGTGAGTGTGTGTGAGTGTGAGTGTGAGAGTGTGAGAGTGTGAGAGTGTGAGAGTGTGAGAGTGTGAGAGTGTGAGAGTGTGTGAGTGTGTGTGTGTGAGTGTGAGTGTGTGTGTGTGAGTGTGTGTGTGAGTGTGTGTGTGGTGCTCTGTGATGGATTGGCTTCCTGTCCGGGGTGTATTCCCACCTCGCGTCCAATTCCTCGGATAGGCTCTGGATCTACCACATCCCTGACAAGGATAAAGCACTCACTGAAGACGAATTAATACATATTTATATTACATTATAGGTTTTGTGTAAATGTGTTTTCTGTACAGGGACAAATACTACATATGCTACAGATTTGGAAGATGCACATTAATGAAAAAAAAAAAAATTCATGGATTTCCTCGAAGTTGAACTTGATCGTATTCAGCATTGTAAAAAGTGCACTACATTTGATGTAGTAATTGCTGTTGTAGACATTTGTTACTTTATGCAGATTATGCAGATTCTCTTTAAAAATGACCAAATCTGTGCAAATTTTTTATTTATTTATTTTTTCTGTGTAACTACCAGGTGCAGGAGAGCATGCAATACCCATTTAAGAAGCTGATGCGTGTGGAGGTGGTGGATAAAACTCACCTGTGCCGGACGCGTGTAGCTCTGGTGGAGCAGGTGATCGGGGGCCGACTGCGACTCGTCTATGAAGAGAGCCAGGACGGCTCAGATGACTTCTGGTGTCACATGTACAGCCCACTCATACATTCCATCGGCTGGTCGAGGAGCATAGGGCACCGCTTTAAAAGATCTGGTCAGTGTGTGTGTGTGTGTGTGCGCGTGCGTGCATGTGTGCACGCGAACTCGCCTGCTCTTAGGGCTTTGAGGGCTTCATTAACAGCAGTCACTGGGCAGATATTTGGGAAACTTAATCGCTAAAGCATACATGTTTTTGTTGTTTTACTATAATATATTATCTACCTTCTCTAGAAGTGTCAAAGAAAATTGAGGGTCTGACAGACGCCCCTTCCCAGTTATTTCTAAAGGTGATTTTCTAAACTTTCGAAAGATAATTATCCACTTGCAGAAGATTCTGTTTTTCTGACCAGTCACAGAGATATTCTTGTTCATTTCTCGTCTTATCATTATCAGGTGAGGGATGTAGACCAGAGTGGCGAGTGGTTTAAAGATGGCATGAAGCTGGAAGCAATAGACCCTCTCAATCTCTCAGCTATATGTGTCGCTACTGTAAGAAAGGTAATGGCACATAGCCTAAACGGAGCCGTGCATAAATTATAGACGGAGCGTATTAACGGAAATGTCCTCCATTAATTCCTCTCGTAGGTGTTGGCAGATGGGTACCTCATGATTGGGATTGATGGCTCAGAAGCAGCAGATGGCTCCGATTGGTTCTGCTACCACTCCACCTCTCCCTCCATTTTCCCAGTGGGCTTCTGTGAAATCAACAACATTGAGCTCACACCTCCAAGAGGTAAAAGGCATCTCCAGTGTTGACATTTGCAGCTTTCTGCCACAAGTAATCGCTTTGTATTATTTCAGTTGTAAATCTTGACCTGATCCACAGGGTACAACAAACTGCCATTCAAATGGTTTGACTACCTCAGAGAAACATGTTCAATAGCAGCCCCTGTGAAGCTCTTTAACAAAGTAAGTTTGCATAAAGAACAAGAGAAAACAGTGCGAGGTATTACCTGATACTAAGCGCTTTTTTGTGTGAGTCTGCTTTTGATTTTCTGTCATTAAATGGTTTTGGAGGATTGCGGATAAAGCTGGTGACACCTTCTACCATTTGTATTTGTGGACCACATTTCTTCTCATGCACTTAAGTCGTTACGTGTGGCATTTTCAGGAGGTCCCGAATCACGGCTTCCGCGAAGGCATGAAGCTGGAGGCGGTGGACCTGATGGAGCCACGTCTGGTGTGTGTAGCCACCGTAACCAGGATCATCCACAGGCTCCTGCGCATTCATTTCGATGGTTGGGAGGAAGAGTATGACCAGTGGGTGGACTGTGAGTCTCCAGACCTTTACCCTGTAGGCTGGTGTCAAGTCACCGGCTACCAGCTCCAGCCACCTGCTGCACAGAGTGAGTGAACATTACACAACGACTAAGCTACGTTCCGAATCTTCACAAACATTGGTGTCAGGTGCTGTGATGGAACTTTAACGTCAAAATTAGTTAGCATGTTGGTATGTTAAATTACTGTGTGTAATGTCCATTAATGAATGTAAATCATAAGGAATTTCAATTATGAAGCATTTAGTCCATTTGAATCGAAGCTTGGTGTCTTCTCCTTGTTGCTGTGGTGTTAATGTAGCAGTCATGCTTTTGCAGACCAGGAGAGCTGGTCAGACAGTATAGTGATTCAACACGATTCCATTAACTTGACTGTAGAAAGTAAATCTTTCTAACCCATTTAGGAAGCTAAAATCCCAGAACTATCCAAAAAAAAAAAACTCATAAGGAACCCCTAAGAATGTTTTTTTTTTTTTAAAGAATGTCCTGATATTCGACAGTATTTGTATTTTTTTATTATTATGAACAATTTATCAAGAATTAATGCTGTGCTGTCTCTGCTCAGTTGATTTGTGAGTTCAGTACACACATCTGACCAACTTTTGTAAGTGTGTTTTCACTCCTGCCCCCTTTCCACTTCTCATCTTCTATCTTCTGCTCCACATAACTTTGTGTCATGTAATCTAACAGACCAGATTGAAAATAAACTGAAAGTATTCACTTCACTCTGATTTCGACTAGACAGATTGTGATAGTGAGAGAGCATCCTTATCCAGTCAAGAGGTCTGTTAGATGTACATTTGACTTTCATTTTTATTGACTGTCAGTGAGTAATTAAGAGCATTTCATTTGATTTGTTTTTCTTCAGCCACAAGGGAAGCACCTCCTAATGTGACAAAGCAGAAAAAGAAAGCTCCACAATACAAAGGACAAAAGAAAAGTAAGGCACTTCTTCATTTTCAGCCAACTCTCCTTCTACTTCCCCTTTCTGTTCACTGGCCACTGTGTGTGGGGGCAAAATGTGTCCATCAGGGTGTCTTCCTGTTCTGCTCTTGGTCTCATTTGGCTGCGTCTTGAGTGATGGTGGCACTAATTCAGTGGTGAGAGATGCTAAGGACAGTTCTGGGAGGTGGGAAAAGATAATCACTGGGTGGAAAAGTGACTGGTTTGTCGTTCGGCATGGTGCTCAGAAAACAGAATGTAACGCAGTTAAAGTCACTTGACCTCAGGGAAGGAAGGTGAACAGGGTGGTTGTGAGAAGTGGAACTCTGCAGCATGGCTAATGCAGTAACGTGGGTAACTCCAGTGTGGCTTGGTGTTTAGAGAGGAAGATTCCAGTTGGGAGGAGGCCGCTCGGGTTTGGTGGGTCTCTGAGGAGGAGCAGTTTCTCAGGCGATGAAGAGCAGACTCCGTCCCTTTACCTTCCCCACCCACCTGGTGTGGAGCGCGATCGCTCACTCAACTCAGGTAATTTCATTCTTAATCCCTCAGGCCGGCGCTCCTGCTGTGTTCTCCACATCGAAGTGCCAGGACGTAAAGCAAAAAGAGCAGGCACAGCTGTTAGAGTGCAAAGTTGTTTATACAATGTGGGTTGCATGACATTAAAAAGGACAACATATACAGCGGGAAGTGTTTTATTACACACCGCTGGAAGCCTGTGAACTTGAATATTCCCTCAAATTCTGCCTGATGAAAATGGCGTCTGTTTTATATAGTGGTGAACCTCATCATCACAGCTTGTAAATGTTAAACTTAGATCAAGTTTGGGATTCAGTTGTAAAAGTTTCAGGTTGCACCTGAATGTGTAAACCATGGATTATATGCATAGATTAAAGTACTCCACCATTTTTTTTTTTATTATTATTTTTTTTTTAAAAAGCATAATCTACATAAGTAGTGATTCCACGTACAGATAACAGACCTGTAGAGGTGTGTATCAGAACTGGAAGAATTAGTCAGAATTGCTTCAGGAGTGGAATTAAAAAGCAGTCCTGCATGCACCTCTACCCTTTAGACCTAGTCTACAGACCTAAAGAGGACTGAGAACCTGTTCTCTCAATACTCCCTCATAGTACAGGTCTCCAGGCAGTTGCTGAGTTTCATCGATAAACGTTGCTGCATGAACATAGCATGAACTCATAACTACAAGACCAATAATAGTCTTGGTGTGTTCATGTCAGGTCACAGACATGGCAATTACAAAATAATGGCTCAGAGATTCTTCCCTTTTATTCTTCCTTGTTTATCTCATCAGACTCACTTTACTGATCTCTTTAAGAACATGCCACAGCTTCAGTTCAGTTCAGGTTCATTTGTATAGCGCTTTAACAGTAGCTGTTGTCACAAAGCAGCTTTACAGAAGTCTGGATGTAGTTTTAGATTGCTAATGAGCAAGCCAGAGGTGACAGTGGATTAAACCTTGAGAGGACTCTTATTTTAATACTGGTAGTAATTTCAGTTTCTGGAGGTTTTAGGGTATAACATATAACCGCAAATTTCTCCAATCTCTGAAAGGAAGAATTTTAGATTTACAGCTGAATTTGCTCACACATTTTAATAACCTATTAGCATCCTACAAAAATACATGTTTTATATAGACTACTTAGACTACTTGGCAATTTTCCAATGCAGCAGGTCACAAACTTTCTAGAAAAAAGTACAATTAATATATTTTTGTGCTGGACTCCAGTGCATGCCTTAGCATTTTTTTAAAAATCTAATTTTATTATTAAAGATATTTTACCTCTGAAATCAGTGTCAATTTTGTCAAAATTATTATTACACTTTTGTTAAAAAATGGTAATTTCTATAATTCTGGTCATCAACATTAAATAGGTTAGACCTGAATGGTAACAATTTTTTTTTGTTTAATCATTTTTGCTCATTGTATTACTACACATGGACAATTTACTTTTTAATATACACGATATACACGAAAAGGTCAAAATTCAAATCACATAAATAAAAAAATAAATAAATATATTTAATATATATATATGGGTATATGGGTAATGACTCATTTAGGAGATTTTTAAGGTTTAGGAGGTTATACTGTCTGTGTACAGTAATAACATTCTATGTATAGCAGTAGTAGTGTATAGTATTGATATTCTGTTTGTTTTTGTGTTTTTGGTTCAGAGGCCTCGCTGCAGATAAAGGAGGAGACTCCAGAGGTGGACGAGTTCACCTTCTCCCAGGGCACATCAGACCAAGAGAGCAACGGCTCGGGCAGTTACTACATCAAACAGGAGCCGTGAGCGTCGGCCCTGCTGGAGCCTTACCTCACTGCCAACAGCACTGGAAGATCCCGTTCAGAGCAACACACACACACACACACACACACACACACGGCCTGGGAGAACAGGGTGACCTTACTTCCTCTTGCACGCCAGGTCCTTTTCTTTTCAGGTAAGAAAAGCTGATGAAGAGTTCCGTGATAGAGACATAACGGGGATTTTCTTTGGAAAGGGGATATTTCCTGACTTTTGTTCGATCAGTTTGCCAGATGGACTTTTTCCTCAGTGATCATTGTACTTGAAGTTTTCGTAGCTGTTTTTGTTTTGGGTTTTTTTCTGTATCATTTTCAGTAACTTTTTTTTTTTTTTTTTTTTTTTTTTTTTTTTTTTTTTTTTTTTTTTTTTTTTTTTTTTTTTTTTTTTTTTTTTTTTTTTTTTTTTTTTTTTTTTTTTTTTCTTTTTCCAAGACCATGTGTCTCATGCGCTGATCTTTTTTCGAAAGCCCTTTTATTTGGTTGGGTGTGGATTTTGTAAGAGCAGTAAAAATCTATATTGATAAAGGATATCCATATATGTATGACATTAACTAAATAGTAGAGTAGTGGAGTAAGGGTTAATATTCTATTGGTCATAAACCTTCCTGGTAAGCAGAGGTATAGCCTAATGGAAAACACTGTCACATTTTGCACTACAGGGATGTAAAATTAAATGTATATCAGCCTGTGAAAATGTTGAAGTTACAGCTTTATTGTATTAAACGACAAACAAATGTACAATATGTATAGTGGCTGACAAGTCAACCATTCAGAGAGGGGATATTTGCTCTAATCAGCATTACAATATGCAAGAACATTTATTTGATATGAAGCCAGTGTTGATTATCTCTTGATCTCATACGTGGAGCCATTTTTATATACTGGTTTAAGTATTTTATGAGCCACAGAATAAACAAAAGAAGAACATGACATTTACTAGCCACTCAACACTACTTTGCCATGATCTTAAACTCACAGAGCAGAGACTTTTCTGTATCGCTGAGATGTGAGAGCCGAGTTCATCCCTGAACGCCATGACAGTTTACCAGCCTCTCTGCTTTTGTACTGAACCAATGAGTGATTACGCCTATATCCTGAGAGCAATCGTCGATCTGATGTGTTCGAATCCGAACGTTCATTCCAGAATAAAGATTTTTTGTACTACCTCTTTAAAATGAGTTTGAAATCTACATCGGCTAAGGGTTCACGTGTAATCACGCCGCTTTTGCTCGGTTCTTTAACCATCTTCCTGCAATAGCTAGTTTTCACTTACCATTGGAAGGACTATAATTCACCGTATGCAAAATGAGTTTATAAATTCACATGCACCATATATTATACTTTACAAGTTACCAAACATTTATATTTGTTACATATTGTGATATTGAGAGTCCTTAAATTTGAAGATATGCAATAATACAGTAATGTGTTGTTTTACAATGTCTTATTCTTTAAAAAAAAAAAAATATCAGAACACATAAATATATACTTACAGACTATACACCTAAATCAGATACTCTTACAATATGTTGTAAAACTGTGATGATTTTGTAGAAGTTAGACTTTCCCTCTTATGGACTATGTTGAGTGTTCTATTAAAAAAAAAAAAAAAAAGACAAAAAAAAAACAACAACAAAAAAAAAAAGCGATATTGTTTGCATAGTGATTTATATAATTCTTCTATAATTATAATCTCTATCAGTACCAGTGAGGCTGTTGGTGAATTTCTCAGGAAATCTTGTATTTCATTGGCTTTTTTTATTTTTTTATTATTTTTTTTTTATTTCCTCATTACTGAATCCAGTTTCCATACGGATGTGAACGTTTTCCTGCATTTGCTTTCATTTACAGTACCTCAGAGTAATACAGAACTCAGAAGCCAAATGAAATATTTCTAAAGCCCTGTCACTCAGACCCAGTTCCCGCACAGCCACAGCACTGCGCCGATGTGCGCTTTTCTGCCTCCGTGCACCTGACCAGGCTCATGAAGGCTGTGGATCAGGTGCGAGTCGGGGAAAGCGTTAAACTGTGCAGTACTCTGGCTTCTCATTTGTACTTCTGACTCGCTCATATGGACCCCATTCCACTCTCTCGTTATTATTCCCTCCACTCCTCCGTGTGCCAGTTCCAAGATTTCCACCTAGCTAGATGTTGATCATTTTGGTGTGTGTTTGTTTTAAACTCTATATGACATCTGTTGAAGCAATAACATGTTGTGCTACAATGTTGTCATATTGCTGTGTTTTTTTTGCATCAGTGGTTGCTTTGTACATTTGTGAAAATATTTTTGCTTTACTTCCATTCGACTGTTCACTTGTGGTCTTCTAAAGCAGTCTCAGTTTTCTATATAGGCTATTCCTCAAAATCATAGCATCAGGATTACGGTCAACACTGGTTTGATGTCAGCTCACATTATTTTTGAATTATTATTCTTTTTTCCATTTTGACCAAATTCACCTAATTGTCTGCATCTATTAAGACATGACTGTTTCAAGGCATGAGATTTTTGCTGCTACCCTCAAATCAATCGTAACACACCCTAACGCACAACTTCACCTTTAAAGCTAAAAAAAAAATTTTTTCTCGACAGCAAATGTGATGCCTTATCCTGTTTATTCAATATTAGAAATGTTAAAATTGTTTCTAAGAAAGAAAAAAAAAGAAATTAAGGGATAACAATGTGCAGTAGATTGATAATCATCAGTGCATGCAGCAATGTGAGAATCCGAGAAGACCAGCGCTGTTCTGGTCTCGAATACTAACACGGGTTTTTGTGATATTTTTCCCTGTCCTTAGTAATGACATCATGGTGCTATATATTTGATAACTCATTCGCTTGATCTATGAGAGGAAATCAAGTCCGTAATTTTAGGGTGGAGACTGAACATAAAAGTGAAATCTTAAAAAAAAAAAATTAAAAAAAAAAAATAAATAAAAATCTGTATTTTGGATACAAGTAGCTGAATTATTTGTAATAATAAAAACTGAACTAACATTAGCCCTCATGGTACATTAGAGGTGAGGGTTTGGGGTTTGTAACTTCTTTTCATAGAGTCTGTACATGTTCTTTCTTTTTGTTTCCTATGATCCTTTGTGCTGTGATTATAGGATTTGATAGCTTCTAATGTATATAGTTCAAATGTGTGTGGAGGGGGGTCTCTTGTTGGTTGAGAACATGTTAATTTGTTTACAAGCATTGCAAACTGTTTCCGCATGGCTGTGAAAATGTATCTGTTGATTTTTGACAAAAACATTTTACACTGAATTAAAGGATGCTTTTAAAAATGTCGCTTCCAAAGTCTGTTATTAACATCTGCGTAGTATGGACTAACGTGGGAGAATTCAGGAGGATGGGAAGACTTCCCATTATTCCGACTTGCTGTTTTGTTTACTAGATTAAAAGTGGCGCTTGTCCTTTTTTTTTTAATATTAAATCTAAGAGCTTGTATGTTTACACAAGTTCTTTAACAGACCTGGGCCCGTATTCACAAAGCTTCCTGAGCCTAAAAGTTGCTCCTAGTGACGAAATTCTAAGAATTTTCTTAGAATTATGACGTTTTCCCTTTAAATTTAGGACTAAATCTTAAAGATAAAAATGATTCACGAAACATCTTAACCCTAAAAACAGCTCCTAAGGTAAAAATGGTTAAGAGCAGAGAGGAGGACTTTTAAGAGGCTTAAGAGTTTCTATAGCAGAGGACAAAATGGCGGAAAGAAGAAATATTCTCCAAACACTGCTCTTCTGTCCAATTTGGTTTTCTTGCTCTTTTACTTCCTTCCATCTCTCTTGGATTGTTGGCTAAATACCATCCAAAAGTGCAGCTTAAATAGACCGTCCTGCAGTCATGTAAATTGGTAAAAGGTGCGCCATTTTGCTCCCATCAATCTGAAATGGATTAGTAATAAAATCAGTTTGGTAAATAAATGTAAGAACTTGAATATAGTAACTACTGCGTGGAAATTGGTTGCTTCAAAAGTAGACACATGTGGCTGTTTTAATTAACTTTAAGATATTTAGCCTATAACAGAAACTTTGCATAAAGTAGCCTGTATTCATGATTATACAATTTCTTACTACAAACATTTTATGATTTCACTGTCCATTCTATTATCATATCTTCTATTCTCACAAAGACCTTTACACACAGTCTTTTTATCAACCAATCACAGTCTTGAATTGCTGCGTCATCCCTAGCAACGGGGTCAACCACACCTCCTCACTAAGATAAAGGGTTTTGTACTTTCCTTACTCAGAGTTGCTCTGAGAAGTTTCCTAAATCACTTTTAGTCTAGGACTCCCAGCGAGGACTTTTTAGGCTAAGAAAGGAGCTCTCTGTGAGAATTCTAACAAGCTTTGTGAATATGGGCCCTGAAGCAAGTGGAGAAATGTATTAGCTGAAATTCATCTTATTCCAGATAAAATGTACAGTAAAATGACCAGTTTTAACACTTGATTTCCTTGGACACGGCATGTTCACATCAGGACTATCTGCTCTTAAAACTGCAACTCAACCGGGAATGACGTTTTTCCTATACGACATGGATGCTGCGTAATGTTCAAACCTGGGCTCATTCAGCAAACTGTGCATTTAGTGCTGTAGAGCCAATCTGCAAATGAGATTCAAGCAGACGATACATTTCTTTCTTTTTTTTTATTTATTTATCCAGCTAAGTCTACACTGAGCTTACACCTAAAGTTGCTAAAGACAGTGGTTTTCTTCTTAGGAATGTTCATAAAAATTCTTTCAGTTCTGTTCATTTCATTTCAACTGACTAAAAATTCTTAAACCAACATAAATTGCAAACATAAAAAATTAAACAATGAGGCGATGACAAAAAAATCAAAGCTCTTGCATCAGAAGTACAATGTGCCATATTACTTTGCATGAATGTGATTATTACATCATTAAGACTAATTTACACAAACGATTTAAAAACAGTGCTTTTCTTCCTTCAGTCAGATAGCTAACCACATGTTCCATGTTAGTCAGAGTGTACAGCTCTGTTTTAGGGATATCATTTATGATTTACAGCTCCATTTTTTTTTAAAAAGGTCTTTCTGAATCGATCACAGAGACGAAGCTTTCACACCACACAGCATTAAAAACTATCATTCTTAACAGTAATATTGAGGGATTAAAATTGCTCTGAACATTAACGGTTATTTCAGCAGGGCAGGTGCACGTACAGTATAATGAACAGTCAGTGATGTTAATACACACCTTTATGAACAATGTGAACAGGAAAAGAACTGTGCATTAATTACATCTACACTGTACATAATAAAGTAATATCAAATCACAAATCTGATTTCTATCATATTTCAATAAAATGTCTATAGAGATCAATAAAAACACAAATGACAAAATAACACTGGCTTTAAATGTTCATTTGAGGGGTGTGTATGTGTTTGAATGGATGAGACTAACAAATTGTGGAACCAAAAAAAAAAAACATATCCAGCAATTATTTCTAAAATGTGATTTCATGCCTTATTAATCCAGGAAAAGTTTCCTGCATCCATTCTGCTTTAAAGCTGTCTGTATAAATCAGAGCTGTCCTCATGAGCGAGACAGAAATGTGAACTTTATAAATAAAGGAAATGTGAAGAAGTGTGATCGTGGTGGAGAAAACGGCTGCTTTAGAGATTGCTGAACACCTCACTCCTCTTGCTCCAGTCCATAGGTGGCGCTCTCTTGTTGGAGCGTTTCTGGTGCGCGCGCTCTTTAGCCTGCTGCAGGGAAATGTTCAGGTCCAGCGATGAGACTGCATTTTCACTCGCGCTCTTCTCTACCGCCTTCTCCTGCTACACACGTCAGCGGTAACGTCACGTGATGGACAACGTAATGTCATGTGTCCATATCTAACAGTCAACATTTGCAAAACAAACAGTACACTGATGATAACGAGAAGGTGATGTGTGTCATTCGGACTGACCTGTGACGGGGGACTGCTGGGCATCTCAGCAGGGATAGATGCAGTAGAGGAAGCGTTGGATGGAGTGGGACTCGCTGACGCCGGCTTGGCTTCCTTAACTGCTTCCTCCTTCACCTGCACAATAGCAAAGTCAAAGCATGTCTCGTACTGACGATCGCACCACTGAACGCTGCTCGAGCGTAACACAACAGATCCCGTAGTTAGCACGTACACAGCCACGTACACCAACACGTGATAATCGGTCAGTAGAAGGTCCTCTTTAAATTTCAGTTAAACCACATTGTTCAATTCTCAATTCTGATTGGTTAGAAAGTGTTGATTAAGTAAGGAATAAAACATACCAGAGCTTGCTGTTCTAGGAAAATAATCATCATCAAAAATGTCATTGATTATTTCTTATACCAGCATGTGCCAGTGTTTTATTTCTCTTATACCACAGCAATTTGCCAGTGGTTACAATTTATCATGTATTAAAAAAAACAGCAGGTCATACTTAACTGTTATCACCTACATAACACTTTTTTCCTCTCTCAAAGTTAACACAAAAAACACACCTATGTTACAATTGTAACATAATCTCAAACTTAACGAGACAAAAAAAAAATGCAGCTTTTCATGTTAAGCATAAAGTTCTCTGTCCTGACGACTTTCCCTTATTGGAAAACTTACTGACTGTTACAAAGCGCTGACACTGGAGACTCCTTCTATACATTTTAAATAAACGTCTCCTAAAAGAAAGCTCCACCATATCAACAATTAGGGGCAGAGGCATAACAATAGCATATTAATATGAACAATTAACATAAACCTGTGATTTGCAGCTTAACTACTTCCAGAGAGAAAACGAATCCTTCTGACCAATCAGATTTGGGAATTCACCAGCATTGTGGTATCATTTCCATTTTTTATCACTTACATTATCATTTGTAAGGTAACAACTCATTGACCGGGTGGCACAAGCCTAGCAGATCTTTGGTGAATCTTTCTTCAAGGAAAGCCTTGACTTGCTACGTGGACGTGTCACAACAGTAAAAGTAACTAGATACAGATAAAAGACATAAAAGTGTGTCATCATCCGCAAATTGCTGTGTAATAAAACACTTAAGGGAGTGCTTTTACTGAAAAATGATCTCAGGAGTGGTTAAATGCGTGCCTTGCTGTGTTTCATTCCTCACTTCTATCACAGCCAAAGTGAACAGTGGTGAGGTCTCTACCTCGCCTCCGCTACAACATCCTTCTCTTCTTCTCCGTCCACTAGAGAGCAGCCTTGAGATTTATTTTACAGACTCCGTGCTCTGCTGCCTTTAAAATGCATACCTATAACCAATTAACTACATGATACAAAGAGAGAAGGTACTAGCAGACAGATACAGTGGAATACAGTTAGAATACCTGCTCACAAAACATTCAGTATGTGAATATTACACGACCTTCCTGAGGGTGTGTTGTTTTAACCACAGTCTAGTGGTTTCTCTAACACGCTTCTATGGTCTTGACAGAACTGGGACGAAGGTGGGGCTTTTCAGAAAACTTTCTGAAAGCAAAACCAGGGCCTTCAGTAACACATACTGACTGCTGTTGCTCATTTCAGTCTCATAAGTGTAATATGTAAAAGTAAAATCCCATCCCTGCACCTTAAACAGTTCCATTCTAACTATCTGGGTTTTTTTTTCTTTCTTAATCTTGTTTTGAGGAGTCCTTCTCTCATTAAAGAACTAATGAGTATGGGGTGAGATGACAAAAATGTGTTATGATAATTGAGGACATTTTTCATGATACACACTATGTATCAGGGTGTTTAGGTTTGCTAACAAAGTCATACAGTAGCGCCATATTAAAAAAAAATAAAATAAAATAAAAACTGAAATAAAGATACAAAAAAAAATAAATAAAAATAAAGGAGAACTAAAACAATTTGTACAAAAATAGTCAGTGATATAATGGTACAGATGCCTATCAGAAGGCGTACTGAGTCATTATATATTGTGATTAAGGATAGATCGTCAAATCCCGCAGTCCTGCTTGTGAACACTATACCCTCATTAAAACGCTCCCAGACTAACAAGCTCCAGCCTTTAGAGCTGCTCCACCCTGCAGGATGTGAGGTCCTCTCTGTATCTAGGTTGGAAGGAAAAGGTCTATAACTCTTTGACTGACATTCCTACACAAGAACTTATCACAGCAGGAGCTTCTTGTTTAAGAACTCTGTTTTCGCCTCATGTCTTCTTTTAATATATATACACACTGATCAGCCTGAAACTTGTGAGGTGAATTAGGCAAGTCTGCACAAACACACACACACACACACACACACCACTGAGTGTCAGGGTGTTGATCCTGTTCCTCCACTAGTGCCTTATGTGCTGAAGAAGTCTACAGTAACTCAAACAAGCCGATACGCGACCATTAAAGTACATCAGTGACTGCTTTATGGCAGTCGACAGTGAGTGTGATCCTTAATAGCAAAACCCCTTTAACTGTGTAACCGAACAAAGGGCTTGGCTTGGCTTAGTCAGGAAATTTGCCCTAAGACTTTGCCCTGAACATTTTTCTCTTTTTTTTTCCTTTTTCTGTGCCCCACCCACCTCAGGTCACAGCACAGATATTAGAGCATAGGCCAGGGGTTGTCAAAGCCCAGGCTACATCAGCACTTCTGTAAACATTTGAAGACCGTAATCTAAAGTTATTCATTTCTTTCAACATAATACTATCTATTTTACTGATTAAAACCAATAACCTAGATTCTGAAAGCAGAAAACAAATAGGAATTCTAGGAAAAAGAATGGCTGTTCAACTGTACGCCCTATTAGGTGTTGACATTTATTATACTGATTAAAGTGTGTTTAAATATATAAGGGGTTGCAGAGACAGGTTGAGTGAGATGTTCGCTAGCTGCCGTTCAGGGGACGACTAGTCAACTAGTCGGGGTGGAGGGAAAAAAGATCGAACTGTAATATCTCAGACTATCCAATTCACCCTGTGCAAGACTATACTGTGAAAGGTGTTTTTATTTTTGTTTGCTTTTGTTTTAATGGAACATGATGCAATGAAGTGATTCATGTTGATATCGCTTAGTGTACTGCATTCATCAGTTTTCAATATTCAAATATTCAAAAGACAACTAGTCCACAACTTTTTACCATGACTGGTCGACTAGCAAAAATGTGCAATCAGCAGTGCAATCCCTGACATACACTTGTTTTCCAAATACGTATATAAATACATATGGAAAATACATCATGGTAAGAAAGACATTTAAGAAGAACTCACATGGGTTTGTACACTAAGAGCATACATGTCCTTAGTCTCCCATCTCTCCTATCACATTTCTTTTTTCTTTACACTGGGTGATATAGTATGGTTTGGATTCAATCGCACTAAAAGCCTAGACATGCTTCTGAATCTTTTTATATCTCTTTATATATGCGGGTCTGATGTGCATCATTTACAGTAGAAAGGTGTTGATTATAACCGGAGTTTCAGCTCTGTGAGATGCGAGCGTTATTTCTACACATCTCTATATAGGTTTAGCGTGAAAATGTCAAGCAGCCGTTTCAATATTATTTTTTGCAAGACCGCGTGGGCCGAATGAAATGAAACGAAACAGACTTGCAGGCTCGAGTTAGACAGAAACACTGCAATTCACCTTTCAACTACTACACTGTTTGAACATAATTGAAAAGGCTGATTTAAAAATCTGACAAAAAGGAAGAACATTGTTACCTTTTCATCAGTGTCACTGCCGGCAGCAGGTTCAGGAAGAGGGCCTAAGAACAAACAGGAGTAAGGTAAGTAAGATTCCTTTCCAGTCACTGCTTCCTATCTATATACATGTACACAACATGGTGAACACATGCTGCATGGATTCATAAAAGGTTTGTCCTAATGTGCAAATGCAAATTCAAGTTGGAATGTGAGAAAAATGTGTTTGACTGACATCCGTACAATCAGGCTGTCCTTAAGTTAAACGAAATAATTAGCCACCACAAATGTAACTTAAGACCAAACTAGCTGTGATGATATACCAAATATGAAAGAGTTCTAAAAAAAATTGTATAAGAGCCTGCTGATGCTTCTGTATAAAAAAAAATACCACTGGAAAAAGGTTTTTGAATTGATTTTTGCATCATATTTTGCATCATATGTGGTGTATTTTTAACCAGTTTTACAATTCTGGTGAATTTACGTTTGAGCAAATCGACTGGTCTCTAACAGCAGGTAGCTAACATTAGCCTCAGTTTAATGTGTGCTGTGCAAAAGGTCCTCCATTATCCACTGTATGTGTGAGACATGATAAGTGTTTTCAAACGATTTTAATCATAACAAAACATAAAATCAAATGCATGAAGTTTAAGAATAGCCTAAACATTCTAAGATGTAATAGCCTATTTGAATATGACAATGTAATATTTATTAATGCCTTCAAATCCATAAAAATGTCATTTCAGACAAGTCAAGAGTTAAATATCTGCAGACCTCCTGTTATAAAAATGAGCATGTCCTATGACCATGAGGTAACGTGGTCAATAGTAAAGGAGAGCTCGTCTGCGGATAAATGAGTGACTTCTTCCAAGTTAAACATTCAGAGTCTGTATGACAATGTGGAACAGACAACGATTAACCAACAGGTCAATAAGCAAAGTCCAAAGTGATGAACATGGCATATTAACAGCTGGTCACATGTAGCTGAAAATGGACAAAATCTACTAAAGCGCTTTTATCATCTCCATCTGCCATTAAACATATATAGGGTTTGAGCCCACGCTGTTGCTATGGCCACAGTTTCCAAGACTACCTGCTGAAAAACATTGTTGACTTTGACTAATACTCTCATGTCAAGATAGAGGCTGGGAGTTAATGTTTAAACAGCAGCATGCTCACACTGTGTGTGTGTGTGTGTGTGTGTGTGTATGTGTGTCTGTGTGTGTGTGTGTGTGTGTGCGTGCGTGTGTGTGTGTGAAATGTCAGCCTGTGAGCACTTTAAAGCTTAAGGTCCAGTGGCTGAAAATATGCCCATGTGCAAAAACGTCCGGTAGGGCTTTACTGCTGTTTACCCATGAGGTGCTCCTCAGTGGGAAGAACCTGGCAGCTGCAGAAGAAGGCTTCTGTTTCTGGATCCACCACCAGCAGCCGCAGCTCATCTCCTCCTGCCTTGATGGTAGCCACCACCTCTGAGTGCTGCAAGCCCTGAACAGATATGCCATTCACCTGAAACACAATACATAGAGACGGAAGAGTCAGGAAGAGCTGACAGAGTTATGGAGGCACAACTACAGAAGAGAGAAGATGAATAAAGTTGCATAAATGGGTTGGATCGGAGGAAAAACAAATAGAGGCTTTACTGCCTTGTGTGGACAATAATCAATTCTCTCTTGCACAGAACAATCAGACTTAAGGACTATTGAATAGATGTTTTCTTTTATTAAAAATGTCAAATGGAAAAAAAAAAAGACATTAAGCCTAGCCTTGTTCGTTTTTTCTTTTTGAATGATATGTAAAAAGCAGCCTAAGTCAGTAAAAATGTAGGGTATGCAAGTAAAAAATTAAGATGCGTCAAGAATGTTCATAAATCGCACCCTGAACACAAATCAGGTTAACTGATGAGGTCTACACAGAGACACTCGGAGAGGGTCGAGGGGCTTGACGAGAAGCAACACGATGTGTTGTATCGGCTCTGTGGATATGGAGGCAGCAGAGAGCGCTGTGTGAGAGGAGACACCTGAGGAAACACTGTGGTTCTGTCTCAGTGCTGAGGAATGTGTATGTGGGAGAGTGAGGGCAGGGGAGTGGGCTCTCTGGAATGCCGATCCCAGCCTCCCATTTCCCAGGCTGTTAAAGAACGGCAAGCAAACAACAGCCCGCGGCCTTCACATGGGATATTCTGTACCCACACACACACACACACACACACACAGCCTCGTACAAGGATACAGTATCAATATTCATGAAGTGGAAAATGTGCTGACAGTGCATTTCCAGTGCAGGCTGAAAAGCTTCACTAACTGAATCTTTGGCTGCTTGATAAACATGAAATGGAAAAATATCTGAATATCTAGTGAGAACAGAACTTAAGGTCATCTTGTTTAAGACCTATAATTTGACAAAATAGCATCATCAGTTATATATCCATAAGTGATTAAATGCAGGTCTTAGTAGCAGACTCAGACATGTTGACTCTGTGTACGGTTTCATTTTCTAGGTCAGGAAAACCTCAAGATTTAGGTTTTTCTTGACATTTCCAAACTCTCCGCGCATTGGACTGGAGTGGCAGCGGTGGAAAAAGCGCGATTTCGAGGGTGCGAAAGCCTTTTCTTCCTTCAACTATTGCCAACACTCAAATTACTATTCCGTCTTAGCAGCGCAGAGAAGAGCCTTTAAGATGGAAATCCCTTCCGCAACAGGATGTAGAGAAGCCTGACACTACAGAGAGGAGTAGGAATTCATCAAACGCCTTAACAAATAAACTATTCAATGTCTTTAGTTAAACAGGCTGAACTATTATTCATGCCAACATGACAACCCATTTAGTTTAGAGAAAGGAGCTAGACTGGAGTGATCGGGGGGGGGGAGCAGAGGATCAGTTAGAGATGCACATATTAGGAGTAGGGCACAAATCCAGAGCCGGACCATGTGCCAGATGGCTACAGGCTCTTACAATCCCCAGGTCAATGACCACTGGCATGAAGCCCTGGAAAAACACAACCGACGACTGCGACTGCCTTACAGTGTAACCAGTAAGCTACATTACAGACTTTAGATCATTACAAACAAAATACAAATCATCCAGGGAATACAGTGGCATTCAAGATATCAGAAATTGCATACTGAAATTATAGCCGCTCACTGTCTTGCCTAATCCCTACTCCAGATTTATAGCTCTGAAAAACTATTCGGAAACATAAAAACCTCACCTCAAACCTGCTCTGTTTCTACGTCAAATTTATCAATTGCTAATATAATATAATATATCATATATCATCATATAATAATATATTCTTGCATTATAAAATGGAAAGACACACACAAAAAAAATCCAGATTATGAAGATTCAAACTGAAAACACCTCCATGCCTTCCCCATCGTAAGCAGGTAAAATAACATGCATTTTAAAATAACATGCATAACAATGCATTCTGCATCCTAACACACTCCTGTATTTTAGGACACAGTAACACTTTCCTGTCACATGTTAAACCTGAAATCTAGAAAAACACGGTATTAACACATTTTCACCAGTCTGAGAAGTTTACAGTCACATTTTCACCAGTCTGAGAAGTTCAATTAATTTCTCAAACGTATTTAAAAGATAACCATTTCGGGTGAATCTCGGTGTGTAAAGAGAGACGGATATCTTATGTGGTTATATCTAACAGCATGGTATGCAGTGGGCTTTCCGTCTCTGTCTAGACACCTTAGTGCCATTTTAAAGTTTTTAAGTGGATTATTCGGGGCCTGGTTTCTTCATGCTAACATTCTTCATGATAACAAAAGCAGTGCAATCTGACCCCTGCTGAGTCCTGCTCTAATCCCTTTACTCCCAGAGAGTCTGCAATTACACTGACCACTCCTGCTCTGAGGCACAATGGGATTAATTTACAAACACTTCTGTACTACCTCAGTGGCAATACAGAAAGCGGAGCCTTTACCGTTTAATGTGGCATAAATGTAAGGTTATGATAAAGCTTATAATTGCTACTCTCATGTTCCAACAGGAAAATTTCACTTTACTTCTCACCAAACACGGGTGGCTAGACTGCTATACTATATCACACGTTGCTTTTTTTAGCCAGAGTGTGACAGGATAGTGTGTTTAGAGTCCAGAAAGGTTTGCGCTCCTGTGTGTTATACAGCTGTTGGGAGGGGTAGGGAGTGTTGTACCTGCACTACTTTATCTTGGGGGCGAAGTCCAGATTTCTCAGCTGGGGAGTCCTCGTCCACCGCCCTGATATACTGGCCTGATTTGGACTTCTCACTGTGCAGGTTGAAGCCATAACCTGTGGCTCCCTTCTTCATGAGGCAGAGACGAGGGCGAAGCTCATTCTTCGATTCCTACACGTGAGAAAAATGCATTTTCAGTTATAGCCAAAGACTGATCAATGACCATGAACCATGTTTATGATACAGTGGAAAACCAGAGATCATGTACAGTTGTACAATAAACAATGAGAACATGAGAAATGGGTGACATTTAATTGAAGGTTACATAACATAGAAAAAAAAAGGCAGCACTCAGTAAAAGATGAAATAATTTTAAGAGCATGAAGCATGATATACTGTACTATCTACAAAAACACAGCACTTAATCTGATAGATATACACTTTCATCATAAGTTTGGCTAAGCTTTTGAAAGGTGGTTACAAAGAAGAACAAATTAGACAGAGAAGAACAAGTTAGACGAAGCGGTACAATACAATAAACGACAACAGGCACAGCTTGTATACTAAAAATACAACTGCTCTATTTCTGCACTATTAAACTGAATCGAATATAATGTAAAAAAATATGCAAAGATATGTTATACCATTGAAAAAGATCGGATTTTATCAGCGCGACCTCTGCCCGTGCGTTCCGCTTGAGTGTGGACTAATGAATCTGCCTCGTCATTTATACTTCCTTTTTCAATGCAGTGGATGATATATGAGCCACATTTTACCCAGCCCAGGGAAAGAGTACCAAAAAATCCTACCCTCAGAACAGAAAAGAAAGACCATTCTCTCCTGATCATCAATATTTCCAAGCTTATATCTTTATATATAAACTTCCTAAAGTTTTCAGACATTATTAAACAACACTTGAATGGAAACAGCTACAGCACAATGGAAAAGATCTTAAACATCCCTGTCAGTGTGACACATTCGACAAAGAGTTGCAGGACGACCTGAAAGCAGCAGGAACGACAGTTACACAGAGAACCATAAGCAATGAACTGCGCTGCAATCATCATCTCTGTTCCTATACCTCACACAAAACTCCTCTGCTAAAACAGAGGCACAGAGATCTCCAGAGTCACACCAGACTCTCTTTCGGAACAACCGACAAAACAAAAACACAACTCTTTTTAATTTCAGCTTGTTACGTTTGGAGAAAGAAGGGTAGCCAATCTCCTTGATTTATGGAGAATTTTCAAAGTACTGAATACATACTTTTTTGTTCATATTTAGAAGTACAAGAAAAGAAAGACCATTCTCTCCTGATCATCGATATTTCCAAGTTTATATCTGTGATCATGAAATCAGGGAAGTAAGAACATTCTCAACTTGTTATATTGATAATGTCGTGTAATAAAACTTGTTATATTGATAATGTCGTGTAATAAAACTTGTTATATTGATAATGTCGTGTAATAAAACTTGTTATATTGATAATGGTTCGCGTGTTCCTTAAAATGTTTATTTTAAAATTTGTTGTACAGCTACAACAGTGGGATCCCCAGCACCGCCAAGCTGCCACTGCTGGGCCCTTGAGCAAGGCCCTTAACCCTCAACTGCTCAGTTGTGTAAATAAGATAAATGTACGTCGCTCTGGATAAGGGCGTCTGCCAAATGCTATAAATGTAAATGTACAAAATATGTGCTTATGTCTCTCCTAGGGGGTAAATTATCCTGCTAAATCATTCATACATGGTACTGAGGAGTGAGAAAAAGAAATCAGTAGAGGAAATCAGTAGAGGAAAACTAAAACTCTAACTTTTTTTTTTTTTTTTTAAACGCAAAACTTAGGAGATAATCAACAATATTGAGATAATCGAGTCCCAGGAAAAACTTAAGTTAATGTAGCTAACTAGCTATCATTTGCAAATATCTTCAAACTTGTCTAGCATAGAGAATATCCTTAACCAAGGTTATCTAGCTAACATTAGATAATATCCCCTAACAAAGCTTGTTAGCTAATGTTTGGGGAACAAATCCCCATGCTTGAATGTGATTAGCCAGCAGCCTGAGTGTGTTTGTTCATTTGCTTGTTCAGGTTGATGCTAGGCTCTTATAATATGATAAAAAAAAAAAATTTGGGGGTGTATAGTTATCATATTGTGATTTTTAGCATAGACGCTTTCACGTGAACAGTGACGGTCACAGATATTCAAAGCCAAAAAACTCTAATCTCTGAAAGACTCATGAGGCTCCTAGAACAAAGCTGTGCCTACACAGTGTACAGTCCTTATCAGGACAGTACAGTACATCTGGTCCAAAAAGCTCCCTTCCCTGGATAGTGGATAGTCAAATAGGCTGAAATGTATGCGAGTGTGCACACAGCAAAACAGGGTTAGCGTGGGTGGTGGTGTTTAGGCTTAAACAAGATTACTAATCTCCCGTGTCCTGCTGCGGATCTCCTTGTACCTGCTTCAGGAAGAGCATGGGGAAGATTCGGCCTCTCTCACATGAGCCTTAATAGTCAAATGAAGTTCTGACCAACTGCTCTCAGTTTAAATGAAACTAGATGTGGCTGCTCAGGAAACTATGCAAGCTTTTTTTTTAAAGGATGTGCAGGAAGTGAGAGGCCACTTTGCACACTACCGTTTAGCACAGCTAATCTAGGCCATATGTCGCATTAAGAGCATTAGATCCTTACTGATCAGGATCTGGGTGCTCAGAGCAAGCCACTGCATGTAGCTTATGCCACTGCGGCATTTCGTTACGTGACATAGTTGCATGTACAAGTTAAAGTTGTTGTTCTGGGAAATGGCTCTGAACATGTTTTAAGTAATATTCTAGTACCAGTTGCACAAAAGTCTCTTGAAATCAGTTTAAGGTGCAACAAGGGTAAACTTCCGTGAAATGAGCAGAAGTGACGAACCAGAGAAACGGCTTCACAGTGAGAGTGTAAATAAAAATATTAAATGTAAAGGGTACACACCTAGGCCTGCGACCATTATGAAATACTGGTTGACATTTGTGATATAGATAATTGTATGCAATATAATAGCAATTAATCTTTTCTGTGGAGTTTATGACAGCATGGTGGCGCAGCGCAGCACATTCCACTCCATGAGAGTTTCCTCCTGGTTCTCCGGTTTCCATCCACCTCCCAAAAACATGCTGGAAAATGGATTGGTTAAAATTACCCCGACATACGTGTGTGTGTGTGTGTGTGTGTGTGCGTGCGTGTGTGAGAGAGTGAGTGAGTGTGTGGCGCCCTGCCCTGATGTCACATCCAGGGTGTGTTCCTGCCTTATGCCCAGTTTTCCTGGGATTGGCTCCAATTCCACTGTGACCCTGACCAGGATAAAGCAGTTACTAAAAAAAGGAATGAATGAATGTTGAGTTCATGACACGTTTATAACACAAGTATGCAAGTAGTGTAATACACTCAAACAGCCACTGAACATTTAAATCTGTCTTCTCGCCCTTTTGCTTTTCAAAGGAAATACACAATAGGGCAAATATTCAGACATTTCTGTTTTTTATTTAATATACTTTCAGTGCATATATCCACTTCACATTTACACACACACAATGTCTTCTGACTTTGTCCTTAGAAATATGAATTTTAAAAAAAAGGAGGTATCCCTAAGCATAAACAAGGATATGTTTAAAAAAAGGAAACTGATAACTGAAAAGTATTCAGACACTATATTGAAAATATAAATGTAAAGATTACATAAAAAATAAATCAATTCTAAATAATGTAAATAATAAATGCTGCAAAAAAAAAAATAATCTCGTGCACCTGGTGTCATTATAAAAAAAAAAAAAAAAGTTGCGATTGGTTGGGAAGATTTCACACAACAAGCAGCAATCATGGCGAAGGTGAAGAATCTTCCTAAAGTTTTCAGACATTATCATCATCTCCGTTCCTATACCTCACACAAAACTCCTCTGCTAAAACAGAGGCACAGAGATCTCCAGATTCACACCAGATCTCTTTTGGAACGATCGACAAAACAAAAACACAACTCTTTTTAATTTCAGCTTGTTACGTTTGGAGAAAGAAGGGTAGCCAATCTCCTTGATTTATGGAGAATTTTGAAATTGCAATTTCGTCAGCAGGATGCTGTATGGTTTAGAGACAGTGTCACTGAGGAAGAGGCAGGAGTCAGAGCTAGAGGTAGCAGAGCTGAAGATGTTGAGGTTCTCTTTGGGAGGTTGGACAGGATTAGGAACGAGTACATCAGAGGGACAGTTTGTGTTGGACGTTTGGGGGACAAAGTTAGGGAGGCCAGATTAAGAGGGTTTGGACATGTTCAGAGGAGGGAGAGTGAGTATATTGGTAGGAGAATGTTGGACATGGAGCTGCCAGGCAGGAGGTGAAGAGGAAGGCCAAAGAGGAGGTATATGGAGGTAATAAATGAGGATATGAAGCTAGTGGGTGCAAGTGTTGAGGATGCAGAAGATAGGGACAGGTGGAGAGTGATGATTCGCTGTGGCGACCCCTGAAGGGAAAAGCCGGAAGAAGAAGAAGAAGAAGAAGATCAGCAGGACCTTCATAACCTTGAGGATTGAAGACAGTTTGGCCAGAGGAATGGGCCAAAATTCAACCACAACGCTGAAAAAAACCTAATTATTTCTAACTGCAGATGTGCAGGAGCTGTACAACAACCGCTTTGCAACAGAGTACTAATGTTGGTAATTTGTGGCACCTAAACATGTTTTTGCCTATAAGCATACCCTCGTTTATGCTTCTGAATACATACTTTTTTGTTCATACTGTATTTATAAGTACAAAGTCAAAAGACATGAAATGGACAATAAAGTTCGACAGCAAAAAAAAAAAAAAAAAGATACACAAACAGTAAGTAATGTACAAGTTACACGTCCACGAAGTAATTCTGTTTCATGACAAGTTAAAAACAGGCCAGAGAGCAAAGCCTAAGCAGAGCCAAGACTAAGCATATGATTCAAATGTGATGATGCAGTGATTTAGTTCCATCAATCTAACTATTAATCAAGATCTCTTCTGACACTCCCGAATAGGACGTCCATTCACTGTCAGGAGAGGATCACTGATACCTGATACTGATACAAGGTGCCACACCATGTGCGTATGATAAGATACTCCATACTTCTGGATAAAGTCTCAAGTGCTTATCATTGCTGCTTGCTAGTGATGTGCAATCAGCAACAACTGGCTTCACTGAAGGAAAGTGAGCATAGAAAATGTGTCTTGGTTTAATGGCATGTACTGATTACATGTCAGTTATACTTGACTGACTGTGGTTGTATGAAAATAAAGCAGTTTTCATCAAAAATGTTCAGTTTATGAACTGTTCAGTGAGATGCAGTGCACTATTATTACCCAGATGCTAAACTAAAGCCACAGATATTGTGGGTTTTCAAAGTGGCTTTTGTCCTTGTGGGATGGGTCACTGAAGTGTCATTTCCGTTTTGACGTTTTTTGTTTTGAGGAACTGCCCACACTTCCCTGAACACACTGTAACCCCTGTTTTACTGACACAACATAATGAGTATCAAACTAGAGAAGAAAAAAAAAAGCATTCAATCCCAGACATTTTAATAAGATAAATCGAATCATTTGAAAGACACTTCTATCTACTGATATACAAATGACGCAGGATTCAAGCCCAATACACAGCTTGATTTCATTTTAATTGAGCGTCTTGCTGTCTAAACACACAACCTTCCTGTTACTAACACAGAACCTTGACTCGACAATGTCTGTTACTGATAAGATAAACAAAATTCTTATGCATACAATACACAGAATTGTACAGCCTGTATAGTCTCATGTTGACCTTTTACATCCTGTAGGCCATGTTACTCCAGTGCACATGAGAAGAGGGCTGGGTTACAATGGGCTTTAGAAACAGAGCCATTGTCTCTCCCGAGCCTATGATCCTGCCATGGAAGTTTCACAATGAAAGGGCGTGTCGCTTTAAAAGATTCCCTCTGTGGGGTTCAAGCCAAGTTAACCTGAAAGAATAACCATTATCCAGAGCAAATAAAAGCAACAACAGGCAAGAAGAACTGGGGGAATCTTTCTGGGGAAGCTATAATGAATTAGTTTTTAGTCTTCAGATGAGTGGCATGTCAACTTTAATCTAACAGCATAATAATATAATATACATCATAGTGGCATGTCACCTAGTTCCAGTTAAAATGAGGATTTTTAGGAAAAAACTACAGTACACACCCTTGTTGCAACAGTTTCCATCTATACTTGGATGTCAGTGAAGGACGCCATGCCAGCTGAGAACCAGACGGACCACTGCTCTAGTGTGTGACTAAACACTTTCATCATTCTATTTAATTTCAACTGAGCTTGCAAGAGATAACATACCTAAATACGTCACACGTCGCCACGTCCCGGAGAACCCCCTGTCCTGCACACTTTAGTGCTTCCCCTGCACTAACACACCCACTTCAACTCGAGCAAGGCAGTTAAATAGTTAATTAATTAGTTTAAAATCAAGTGATTTGGCACAGGGAAAAGAATAAGATATTTACTCCTGGCTCCTTGGTAGAGCAACAAAAAAAAAAAATGCTTGCACTGTAATTGGGAGATCGCAGGTTTGGATCGCCACTGGTGGAGTCAAGTGAGCAAAATTAGTCATGCTCTCTGGGCGGGAGGGATAGCATACTCCCTCTGCCCTGTGAATCACAGCGACACTGGCCATTCGTATACATCCGTGAGCTCAGGTATGCGGAAGAGAGCAGACTGGGGATATGACCGTGCCATATTTACATGAATTTATTTAGCACACCCTTAAAAGCAGATTCCAATCCATTTAATGTTATGTAATATTTCCTAATGTTACTTGGTAACTATGGGGCATGTCTCGCCTAGATGTTTTTCATAAGGATTCCCTGAATTGTAAGTTTTGGTCACAAGAGCGAATGAAAAATGACTGTTAGTAACACAAGGCATGTTGTCAAGCGCTACCTTAATTCAGAAACACGATGCCGTCCTTTAAAAAGTTATACATGCTTTTGCACAAACTCATATTAGCATAATCAAGTGAAATACCGTGCTGATAACATGCATATTCGTTCAACCTGTTCAACATATTGAAAAGGCGTGGAGAAACCAGATCGTCGACTGATCACTGCTCTCTGTCACCTTATGAACATCTTCATAGCAAAGGTTAATGACTTTATAGCTCACTCATAGCACTCATGACCCTGCCAGTGGGTTGCTTCAGCTGGGAGCTTATGTAAGAAGACTGAAACTGGGGTGGAGGGTGGAGATTTTCATGTCTCACTGTCTCAATTTTCCTCTAAAAGCAGTAAAACACCAACACACTCTAAGCAAATGTACTCTTTTTGTAATACAGACACAATGATTATAGATTCAAAGGAGAATTTGACAGTTTATAGGTCACATGCTGAGACTGTTCTATGACAAAAAATAACCATCAGAGACCTGTGACTGAAGTAACGACGAGCACAACACACACGCCAAGTTTTATTTAAAAAAAAAAAGAAAAGGGGAAAAAAAAAAAACCCACACACACACACACACACACACACACACACACACACACACACACACACACACACACGACACCCTGCTTCTTTCTCTGCTTATTTCTGTCTTTGAAAACAAACACTTCACTGGCAGGAAAACACTAACCATGTATTGCAGGAAGTGGTTTTTTCAAAATGTGCTTTTTTTCTCTCCCTCCCGCTCAACTAGGAGAGACTTCAGCAGCTGTTGCACACTCAAACTGACTAGTTTTAAAATTTACAATCGGTTGTGAGCAATAAGCACCTCAACCTAGTGCAAGCAGGTGGCCACAGGGTGCTGTGAAGAGCATCAGCACGCACATGTGCACAGGCGCACACGCACACACACACACACCACTATGGCAAAAGGCTTCACAACATCCTTTTTTAATCAAAATTCAACAACCTTGTTTCATGATATCAGCAGTGGTAATGTTTACTCATGATGGATTTCGGTTTGTCAGACAGCTCAATCGTAAAGTCGGCTAACAGCACGTACATGGATAGGACCATGCTACTCAAAAGATTATACAATAATGTCATTTCTGCAGCTCCTTTCAGGTGATTAGTGGCTTGCTAGCTTCTTTCCACACATCATAAGACTGCTGAAAGGGGGCACTCTCTACAACACCCTTTACATCTACATGATAAGGAAACGTCAGAGGAATTGTATTGACATTACAACAAGCACCACCTCTTCTAATCAGGCTACATCAGCCTACAAAGCATCATGACTTAAACGATTACAACACAGGGGAGTTTCCACGACGATAATTTAGTCATTCAGGTTCTGTAATGGCTCACACAACACATTCGACTTCATTCTCCTTTCATATTCTGCAACACAAACCCAATTATTTTACAAACTAAAGTAAGACAAGAGTTGTAGCACAAGATGCCTGGCTGCTTCATCGATATAAAAGTATAACTTGAGAGACATATTCTAGAAATGTGTGTTTTTATATATATAATTACGTTATTCCAGATCAGTCATATTGTTCTGTGAATCAGTCCAGAAAAATGGCCGGACAATACTAAACTGTGTGTGTGTGTGTGTGTGTGTGTGTGTGTGTGTGTGTGTGTGTGTGTGTGTGTGTGTTTTTGAGTTCCACACCAAAAACTCATCTCAGTTTGCAAATAGCACCCCACTGAGCTTGGCTTTAAACAAAGGGGGCTCAGTGTGAGTTAAATGGACAGCCACTCTGAGGATGGGCCATTCACTGGCTTCACTTCTGAATGATCCAAAAAAACAAAAAAAAAAGCATAAAATGTAAGAGTTTGAGAGAAAACCAGCAACAAAGGAGTCATTCATGGATGACGAGGACTTCAAAAACACTTCGGTAATTGCTTGGATGAAATGTGAATATGCAGTGCTACGGATGGATGAAACTCTCACTTGTGTAGTAATATCCTAGTATCCGAGACCTAACGTTCAGTCTGGGAGTGAATGTAGGGTGGTTCCTTTCAAGGATTTGCTCTGTTTACTCACATTAAATAATTATTAGCTAGCTAATGGCTGTGTACCTTACAATCAGCTTAGACTAGCCTAATTATACCCCTGGGCCACCACTTTACTGTCTCTTGCGTTTAGCATTAACCGTGTATCTGTATAAATTATGTTTAAACATACACACCAAATGAAAACTTTTCTTTCCGAAATATCAACAAGGAAGCATGATTTCTATTCTTTCTCTGGTTGTTGAACCCATTTGTCCCCCAGGGAACTACATGATTATGATTTGTCTGTCCTTGGTAAGAAAGTACAATATGTGCTTTTTATATGAACCAAGAGACTATTCTGTTCTGCCTTCGTTTATCTCTACTGTACTCCTTTCGTTAACCTTTAGTGTAATACCTTCCATAAAAAGTGCAATGTTTTGTGCAATCACTGTTGCACATCGGGCTTACCTAGCATCTCCTGCAATTACCTGAGCATGCAACGCCGGGACTACGGCTCTAAGGTTAAAGATTCTCTTGTAGTCAGAGCAAGAGCAATATATAAATATCTAAACTGTTCTGTAAAAGAGTAACCAGTGCTGCTCATTAAATCCTGCAGAGCTGGCACTCACTAATGCAGCGTTGGCACCTTGAATCTTGAAAAAGTTTTAATGCAGTCGTTTCGGTTAAATGCTCTTATAGTGGTTGTAAAATTCACTTTAAAATATCAGCATTCAGAGGTGATTCTACGCGGAGACAAGAAATTATAAATCCAACATGAAATTAAATGAAAAACGTAAGCACTGTGTGTGCATTTGGAATGTTTTTTATTGCCTCATTGTCTCTTTATAGCCACTGCAATCAACACTGAAATTGTCTAAATTGTAGTAAATGTTATACGAGTTGGAAGTGTGTCAGTTTCTGCAGCTGTGCACTGCTAGCAGTATTATTATCTGATGTACTTGAAATATCCTGGAATGTCAGAATTCTGTGATATTTCGTGTGCCATGTTGCCTGCTGCAACAATAAAAAGGTACCCATTTACCTACACAGCTAATGGTTTCCACAAAGCCTAAATCAGCTTTGTGTCCATCACTGGAACGAAAATATAGAGTATGCCATGAAATCTTTAACAGCATGGCCTCAACATAATGTTAAGGCGATATGATTTATTCCACTCTTGCTTGAGTAACCGAACTTTCTCGTGATGCTGTTGCCAATAAGACGTCAACTTAGAAAGGGTTTTGTGTCGGCCCTCAAGGTCCTGAATCGAAAGGAATTCCAGCTAATCCTTCAGAAATGTGAGGGCACACTTAAACGGAGAGCAATGTGGATTCCGACACCAGGGGAAAAAAAATCAGCGGGAAAAGTCGTATCGGCAGCACTTTCCACTCTCATTGCACAAGCTGTGCAAATTCTCCAACACTGTACCACCAAATACCAGCCAGCATTATGCTCTTTAAAAGCCTTGGGGATGACACACATCTCATCATACTGAAGATTCTTTATGGAAGGGCCCAAGGATGAAATGATCAGCTTTATCTCTGTAATGCCTGATAAGCATTCTGTCTGTATCTTGTCTTCCTGTCGTACACTACCAGCTAACCTTTTAGAAACACCAGACTGAATGTAATTTTATATTTCTTGAATGCTCGATTCTGATTGGTCAGCAGCTCAGACAGCATTTCCAAGGTTTATATTAATGCACACGTACTAATATGTTTCTTATAGTAATATACAGTAAGTAATCTTACAGTAATCTTACACAGGGACCTGTATAGTGGATATATTCATGCCACATGAATGGATCAAACCTGTGTGTAATCGTTTATATGCTGAGGTTTTCTGGGAGGAGACATTTGTTTAACATTTTTGGAAGGAGTCTCCATCCTCTCGCAAAGAGGATAACACGACAAGCTGCGGGGTTTTTTTTCGTCTTATTCACTTCAAAAGAGAGAACAGAAAGAGGGTGATGAGGGAACGACTGTTTACAGTCATTACAGGAACTAACCTGATTTGCGGATATTCCACAAGATTAAAGGTAACTATAAATGGATAAAAAGTAAGGCACTTTATTCTTTAATTTATAAAAAAAAAAAAAAAAATAGTTAGCATTGACAAATTGCTGCGGTATAAGAAGAATAATACCACGCTATGGGACATGCCGTTACTGCAAAACTGCAGCACAGCCCATCTTGTTTTATTCTGTAATAACTGACAAAGACATTTTGAAAAAAAGACAAACGTAAATAGTGAAGTCCCATGTATGCATTTATTTGATTGAAAATATATTTTTGATAAATACGTTTTTCTTTATAAATGAAACTGTTTCCCCCAAAACAAGTAGATTTCTTTTAGAACTCAGTAGAAGCAGTGAAGCGCTCGGCCTGTTTGGGGATTTCAAGAAAAGCCTCCTGAGTGAAGCTACTCATGAAGCTGGATTGCCAGGAATGTGCAAAGCATTAGTTATATGGTAGATGTGTGTTAGATTTATTTAACACTTTTCTCTCTCACTGCGTATTTCCACATGCATGATTTCATTGTGTTAAATGTCTTTGTATTATCGTACAACAACAGAAAATAGTAAAAATGAGGAAAACCCTTCCATGAACAGGTGTCTCCAAATATTTGACTGGTAGTATACATAGCTCTTACACAGGAAGAGAAAAAAAAAATACTCAAGACATTATTTGCTGTGTTGTGGCTTGTGAGTCGCACACAGGCACACATATTGTTCATTTACCGAGTCACTCTGGCTAAACAGCCATCAGACACCAGAAATGTAATTCTGGTTGTCCAACGAGTCAAAACGTGCGTCAGACCTCGAGTTAAAAATAAAAAAGCCACATGATCTATTGTAGCCTTCGTGGTGAGGCCTGCCGCTTTCACTGAACCCCTGAGTCACACTATTGCACATTTATTATGGTGGTGAAGTGTATTAAAACACGGTTTACACACCCTTATTACTTCTAGCCATTCAGCAGGAAGCTGCTAAAAGCACTGTTCCTTTCACCATGTTTTAAATGATCCATCCTTCACGTGACACAGACTTTGGACATCGCCTCTGGATTGTTGTTGTATCTTTTGTGCACCTACTGGGAACACTGTTTTGTTAAAAACTCAAAAATGGCAGAAAAATAATAATAATAATAATAATAATAATAATAATATCCACCTTAATATTTAATTATGCCAAACAATAATTAGGCTATTAGTAGACTGGCTATAAAGGCACAATATGATATGATGACACAACGTTGGTATCATATACATATTTTAATATATTAATGTTTCTGAGTAGCATGGGTGTCATCAGGTCTCAGGGCTTCTGTCACGAGTTTTATATCGCTTTTATTTCACAATATTTATTCCTGTGTATCTATATTTCTAGCGTCCCTCAGGAGGTCTCCTGTCATTAAAAATATCCCTTTTTTTATACACAGTTCAATGCTGTGTATGTACAGATCAGTGCATTTGCAGAATATCTGATTGGCTCTTTGGTGTGAAATTTATAAAGGTCAGCATAAGTGTCAGTCAGACGTTAGTGTGTTGCTCTATAAATCTGTCAAAATGACCTTCCATAATAACTGAAACAGTCAGCATGAGAGGGTGCATGTATTGCACAGGATTGGGAGGAAACTGAAGTGTGATCTGAGGTCAGAGTTGTGGTGGGGTTTCAGGAAGGCACAAGACTGGCAGCTGCTATTAATTAAGATGCCACTCATGTGTTCACACCCTGAAGCAGAAGAGTACACAGAGGATAGAAGAGATTTATTAAAGCACTTATCTGATTTAACAGTACCTTGGAGCTCAGGCTGAGCGTGTCGAGGTCCATGTCTCCGTTAGCGGCAGGAGCAGGGGCAGGGACAGGATCAGGATCAGGGACAGGATCAGGGACAGGGCTGGACTCCGTGGCCGTGGCGGTGCCGTTCCTCTCCCGGGCGGCGGTGTCCGGCTGCTCTCCCGGTGTCGGCACTCCGTCAGTGACGAACTCCTTCCTGCATGGCAGGTTGTGTTTTCCGAGATACTCAGCCGTCTCGGAGTCCACGACGATAAGCTCCAGCGGGCCCGTTACAGCTCGTATCCGGGACACGACCTGCTGGTGGCTCTCTCCCTCCACACTCTCACCGTTAACGAACGCCAGTCTGTCCCCGGCCCTCAGACCAGACAGCTCGGCCGGGGAGCCGGGCTCCACCAGGCGGATGAACTGACCCGCTTTGTTCTTCTCGCCGTGCAGGTGGAAGCCATAGCCGTCGCTGCCCTTCTCTAACTCACACAGTCGGGGCCTCAGCTCGCCTGACATCGCCCTCAACTACAACTGACAAACAGGGACGCGCACAAACACAGATTTACACGAGGATTAAAGTGAAAGGAAGCCGACAGGGCGCTCAGAGAAAGTTAAAAACTCTTCAATTCCCAGGGAAACCTGTCGAGAAAAGTTCCCATATAGTCAGTGGTCGTGTGAAGGATGATGTGCGACACTTCCCCCCAACTTCTTCAACTTAAGAGCTCTTCAGCACTCCAGAGGTGCCTTGACGCGGCTTTGCTTAAAAGCGACGTGACGTAACTATGACTGACAGGAAAACCGTCCAATCAAAGCTCGCACACTACTCTACTAACTGCTCTAGCAAAATAGTACGGTACCTGAGGTATGCCATGTCTCTACTGACGTATCACTTATGATGTGGCCCTATTTTTATTTTTATTTGTCTGTTTGTTTGTTTGTTTGTTTGTTTGTGTCTATATATGCATGTATGTATAAGAAAGAAAGAAAGAAAGTGACCATACAGGGACAGTGTCTATTATTTAAAATGTTATTAAAGTTATTAAAAGACCATCAAATATTACCTACAGTTGAGTGCAAATATCTGCACACCTTTACACTCTTTCGTTTGAATTTTATTAATGTCTCTTTATCACAAGTAACAAAAACAGTAAAAGGGCATATGTTAAGATATTAATAGTCAAACAGTCAAAATTCATGTCATATAAATGTGGATTTTTTTATTTTTTTCCCCCCACTTATCTCTAAGGGTTTGATATAATATATATATTTCCACTCTTTGCTGTTCTGTAAACCTCTGGATCTCCAGATCTGTAAAAGATGAGTATTTGCTGTTGTGGGTCTTGTTTGTGAGGGCTGTTTTACTGACTGACTGCTCACAGCAAATCTTTGAAAAAAATCAAAAAATCTTGTTTGAACTTTTAATGTCTCAAGACCTTTCTAACATTTTTTTTTTTTAGTTTTGTAAAGCACCTTAATGTATTCTTTAAATACATTAACTAGAGCATGGCGATGGGGATGCAAACTTTTAACCTTACTATTATACCTTACTGATTACTTAATTGCTTACACGCTGTAATGGGTTTTCAGTAGGAAACTGCAATAAAATGAACATGGATTTTCTGGGAACGGGGGATAAACTGAGGTACAAGAGGTATCTTTTTTTTTTTTCCAGCCAGAAACCAATAAGGATGCAAACTTTTGACTTTTTCTGACAACTCCGTTTCATGGAGGTCAAGGAATCCTGAAAACATTTAAGGGTCATTTGCCTAATGTGTAACCAAGCCATATCTGTACTTTTTAACATAACAATAAAAGTCATATAAGAATAAATACTCTGATTTGAGATATTGATCTCTTAAAGAGAATCATGATGCAAATTTACACTGAAAGTCTCCCCACCCATGTAGATCTTTAGCCTTTCAGTGTTAGCATAATGCGTAACCACTATCAGTGGGTTTTATCTTAACTCTCATCATACGACCAGGGTTAAGCCAACACACCCAACACGAGTTACAATCCTGCATCAGTCTAACAAATGGTGTGTGGTCATACAAGCAGTCACTCTGAGCACAGGTACATATTGCGCCATCTGTTATTCAATGCACTTATAATAGGCATCTTAGTGGCAACAACGTGAAATCTAAGCTTGTGCAAATATGAATTAAGTGAACACTACGCTTTCTCATACAGTCTGTTTAACTTTAGGTATCCTGATGAGTACTGCCGAGTGCTTCAGTGTGTGAAAGGATAAAGATCAGCTTCACCAAAGAGCATGACAAATAAAAATAAGGTTAAATGATCCATGATAAATCATGAAGTCCAGCTCACTAATACTAACCTCCTGTCTATTTCAAAAGCGGATCAAACACAGGTGCCTGCTAGGCCAGGAGTAGATTTTATCACAGGGACACACATTGCCATCATGTGGCAATATTCAGAATTCATTTTTAACCACCAATTTCTCTACCAACAAATTTAAGAACGACTGTAAACAGTTAAGTGCAAAAGTTTACATCCCCCATGGTTTATGAATGTAAAAAAGCTAAATGTACTTCTATTTTACAATTTATCCGCAACTAAATTGTGGGTGTACCAACACAATAAACAGGGGGAAAATTTTTAAAAAGAACCAAAAGCATAAATTAAAAGTTTTATCATAACTCTCTCTGCTTCCAGACCTGATCTGGTAGAGTTATAACAGATGTCAAGAAGAATGGGGAAGAATTTTACAGCTGAGGATCCAACAGCCGTTTAGTGGAAGTGGACACAGAAAAGTTTGGAAGCAGTAAGGTATACAGAATATTAAATAATATATGAAACCAAAATGCCTTGTGCATGTCTTTATATCATTTTGTTCTGAGGGTATGCAACTTTTTCACTCAAATATACTTGCTACGTATTGTAGATCCTTGGTGGATGAAATTAGAATAATAGCACATTCCAGGACAAGCAACTGACATTTATGGTTTATAAAAATAATAATTGGGAGGGTAATTATTTCAGTGTATACATTTTTATTATGCTCTGGCACCAATAACCAGTAAATGTTTTAGCACTTTTTGCACTTTGTTATTTTAGGAACAATCCCAGACAGGCACTAACAGTCCATGTAACCCAAAGCTATGATTAATTAAATTATGGTCTTATGTTATTGCGCTGAAGAATTTTACTCTAAGATTAAAAGACATGACATCATGATATCCCTTACAATTCATTGATCTTCAGGAAAGTTACAAAAAGTTAACTTAAAAAAATGCACATCTGTGATTGGCTGATAAGAGGTCACATGTCTCCTATAACAGGAAGTCTTTCATAGCCACATCCTGATCTTTACTTGGATCCTTTTGTTTGCCAGCCGTGAAACTCTGCTCTGACATACGCAAATAAAACAGGTCCCTTTTCTGGCCTCCTTCACCACTGTATATCAGGACCAGGGGTGTTTGAGGGTGACTGTGTGTGGTTGTTGTAATGAGTGTGGAGAGTCTGCTGGACACGTGGAGAGTCCTCTCCCTCCAGCCAGTCCTCATAGAGACGTTGGACTTCAGGGTTGGCTTCAGGAAGTCGGACGGACAGAGAGCTGTACACTTCCTCCATCTGCTGGACCAGAGCTCGATCAGGCCTTCCTCCTTCTCCCTCTGCCTGTCCGCGCCCACTCAAACAACCTGACACACAAAGCAGTCATGAAGAGCTGTTCATGGCTATTCACATGGATTCAGAATTTGCATGGAAAGTAGAGCATCGTAAAAAAATGTCCTGGCTGAACTGAAAAGGGGTCTGTATTGCCGGTCATCACAGTGGTCATTTTAAATGCATGCATATTTTCACTATAAACTACGAATAACTTGTATTTCAAGTTATTTTGACTTTACATTAAGCTTAAATGTATATTGGCACCCTAGCTGGAAGGTAAAAATAACATGATTATGAGACCCATCCTGTATAAGACCACATACAGTGCTTTGCATAAGTATGTACTTTATTTGTAAATAAGTTTGCAAAATATATTGATTACCACTTCAATATTATGGGTTATTTTGTGTGGATTTATGATATATAATTACAGCAATTTCAGTTCAAAGTTGTAACAATACAAAAGTCCAAGGGGGTGAATACTTATGCAAGGCACTGTATATGGGTCAAAGACAAATAAAAAAATATATATATATATATATATATAAAATATACCACAGAGACTGATTTATACGATTATTATGGTAGATTTCTACAAAACATTTAATAAAATTGTAATGTGTACCATTATTCGCAATGACAATTTTATTTCACTGTTTAATCTGTACATTTTTCCTTTTAAAAGTGGAATATTGTAATAGTATTTATACATTATAATGTGCTTATAACTGAATATCCTTCACATGCGAAATAAAATAAAACAAGCTCCTCAGATATCTCAGTATAAACCCTCACTGAAGCACACTCATACCTCCAGGACAGGACAGAACCTCCACTAGCTGGTAGGGCACTTTGCCTTTCCGCATGCGGTGCACGAGAGTCTGAATGTTCCGGAAACCGTAGACCGCAGCAAACTGAAGCAGTGTCTCTCCATCACGCTCTAGCACCACCTCCTGGAAGTCTCGGTTCCTAGCAGAAACATAGCACATGGCAGGAAATGTTGACAGATAGACTGACAGTATGTCACAAGTTGAACTAAATGTAAATAACAGGATTTTCAGAATTCTCGCTCAGGTCTGTTGCCTAACGCATTTCCTGTTCATTTCCTAGATGACTTTTGACTCACCTGAGTGTCTTGTATACAATCTCATTAACATCCAGGCCAAAGAGCTCTTTGGCAGCATATTTTAAAATGTGCTCTAGAAAACCTTCGGAGCCTCGACCCTCATGCCTCAGCAAGCTTGTGTCATTGATCTCGCCAAACCTGTCTCACACACACAAACACACAAAATGGTGAATGCAAACCATAACCTGCCAGACCACTTAATACCAAAGCAGATTTTATGCCATCGAAACAACACTAAGACAGCACCATTGATAATAAATTATGACTTGTATGATGTATGGTGTTGTCCAAAATCAAACCCTGAATCAATATCATTTGACTGTAGGGTTAACATAGTAAGCTGGTGAGACGATGATCAATTTCTCTTTTCCTTTCTGCAGTTTCTTTTATATCAGTCAGCACCTAAAAGCACTATGAAGTACACAAATTCCTTCAGTCTTAAAGAAACTGTGTCCAAATGTGAAATTTGCACTATTTTCATACCCCAGGTGTCATCCATAATGTGTGAAATTTGCTTCTTAAATGTTGCACTGGAGAACTAAGATACATAACTTTGGAAGACATCGACTTACATTACTTATCAAATACAATTAGCTCCATAACTCCAGAACAACACTTAAGAAACAAGTGTTGAACACCAGATGCCCCTGGCTCTATCTTTCAGTTCCTGAGATTAAGTTACTTCCTCAGAGCAAACATTAACCACAGTAAACGTTTCTGTAATCTTACACACTTACACATGGTCCAGAGGAACAGGTTCAATGTCCTCCACAGAGACGTTACTCTGCTCCATCATGTGCAGAATTTCCACTGAAATAACACGAGTACAACTTTAATTATAAACGAGAACACGAGGCACCTAGTGACATGTGCAATTATACCACAGTGCTGAATCTGACTGGTCAGAAGGTTGATTAATTATCTATAATAGCAGCTCTGACAGTAGTGTAAAATGTAAAAGTTTATATTAAACTTGGGCTTGTTCTAATGTTAGAATTTCATTCATAATAATAAATGAATTAATAAGCATTAACATTTAACAAAGAAAAATGTATAAATCATTGAGATGCTTAAGCTTTCTATAAAGAGATGTTTATTTAAGATTTATAATTGGAGAACTGTGTGTCTTTGCAACACTCTTTGTAACAGCCTTTTTTGTCTTATCAACTTCAAAATTGAAGGGATGACTGTTTATAGCTGCTATAACATAAGTGATAACAGGAACTCACTCGTCTCACAGATCCATAACATAACACAGTTCAAGATTAAATGTCACTAAACGGGTAAAAAGTATCGTGTGTCTTTTAAAGACTTGTTAGCTTTGGGAAACTGCTGTGGTATAAGAAGAATAAAATACTTTGGGGTATGCTGTTAAATAAATAAAACAAATAAAACTGCTGGACAATTATTCTAGGAAAAAAGCTGTTAATCCATTAATTCGTTCATTCATTCTTTCAGTCATCTTCAGTAACCACTTTATCCTGAACAGGGTTGTGGAGAATCTGGAGTCCATCCCCTCAACAACTGGGCTTAAAAGCAAGAGAATTCACCCTAATTGGGATGCCAGTCCATCGTTGCACACCATGCACACACTCATTGGCACACACTCAAAAAGTGCTCGGTTAAAAGCGGCTAGTGAGGGTAGACGGAGCACCTTCCTAACGCTGGGGTGTTTTTAATTCAGTGCGCTGGGTATGTTCCTCTACCTAGCCAAGGGTTACCATAACCAGCTTCGGGGTGGTAAGAGTAACTCTGCTTCATTACACAATCCCAATTCCTGTAACAGCACACCCTGTCGTGTTGTATTACATACGTAACAGGAAACAGTACACAAACGGTATTATTACACCCCTTCTGTCACTCTTTAACAAAGAAAATCAACCAGCCGATCACTGTGATGACAGTCTGGAGTTCTGCAATAGCAAAAGGGTGCAAAAGATGGGAAAAAGAGTCAAGCTTGTCTCAGAATAAAATTTATTTTTAGGACTGTCCTCCTGTTCATTCAGCTTTAGCAGAAAAGCATTTAAGTGTGTATATGTTTGTCAAGCCTGTACAGATACCGATTCACTACAATGAATCACATTTTCTTCAAATAATACTGAAAATATTACATATATCTGATTAACAACTCAGTCTGTAGGATTAATAATCACATTTCCTAGGTGGCAATGATATAGTTTACCAGTTAAATATCCTTGAGTTACCCACAAATGTTGCAAAGGTTACAGTGCTCCAGACATAATACCTAATAATTTCAGTTTCACGGGTGAAGGACAAAGGCACAAAAAAAACATCCACAGTGACTCAGCGTATTCAACGTACGTCTAACGTTACACTTTTTATATTTGGAAGATATATACAGCAGATTTCTGGATCTCTTACCCGATGTAAGCACACAGTCCACATCTCTTGTCTGGAGCAAGCTGTTGTAAAACTCTTCTCGCACCGCTTCCAGCTTTTTATCGAAGCAGGGAGCCACCACCACATGGTACACCTGATCTGGGCTCAGCTTCTGCCGAGACACAACACAGGATTCATTCAAGCAACCGGTAATGTTCTTCCACAATTAATGCAGGCATGTAAGGAAAAGTACAGACCAGCGTGATGGTAAGCAACTCACTGCTGTGCGTGTCAAATAAAGAAAAAACACCACTTATATATACCCATATCTATCTATATACATAAATACATACAATCACTGGCCACTTTATTAGGAACTCCTGTACATTCATGCAGTTATCCAGTCAGCCCAAATGTGGCAACAAGGCAGTGCATAAACTCGTGCAGATGCAGGTCAAGAGCTTCAGTGAATGTTCACATCAAACATCAGAATGGAGAAAAAGTGTGATCTCTGTCACTTTAACCGTGGCATGGTTATTGGTGCAAGATGGGCTGGTTTGAGTATTGCAGAAACTGCTGATCTCCTGGGATTTTCACACACAACTGTCTCTAGAGTTTACACAGAATGGGAGAGGAAACTAGACGGACTGGTTCGAGCTAACAGGAAAGCTACGGTAACTCAAATAACCACTCTTTACAACTGTGGAGAGCAGAAAAGCATCTCAGAACACACAACCAAAATTAAACAGCTAAGGATTGGAAAAAGGCCAGGCAATGTATTTTAATCTTCAACTATCCAGTTTCAGTGAACCTGTGCCCGCTCAAAATTCCGATATCTGTATAATGACCATTAATAATAACTATAAGTTAAAGATAAACCAATAAAGTTGTGCCAATAATATTTAAATCAGGAAAGGGATTCAGACAGATCACTGTGAATCTACGGGAAGCTAACCTGCTGTCTGGTGAAGTAGTCTTTGACCAGAGAGCCCATGACCTGCTGAGGTGACCTCGCTGTACAGATGTGCGGCGTGACCAGACTTCCCAGCACATGCTCTGCATAACGGATCCATCCTAATAAAACACAAACACGCACACTCGAACAGTTAGTTAACCCAGAACAGGGCAGCTGTTGTGTCAAATGAGTGATTGTGTGCTCTGTCAGGAAAGCACATTATACTATCATCACTATACTCGGTGCGATATGTACTCAGGGGTAGACAAATCAGATGTCTGGCTACCTGGAACAAGAAGATTAAATATGTGGGCTATTAAATTTTTAATCATAGTTCAGCAGGCTTGGTAGCTTAGTAATCATCAGCATCTTTTATTCTCTCGTACCACCAGAGAACTAGTACTTGGAATCTCGTATATCTTTTATGTGCAATGTGAAGAAAAACCACCACAGATCACAGCCAAACATCAGCCAATAACTTGCTGACTTTTTGTCGAGGTCAAAAAGATATGCTACATCAGACACTTTCTTAGAAAAGGATAATGACCCTGACCGAGTCGTACCCTGTGCAGGAATTTATATATTCCTTAGTGTCTGCATTAATGTGCTGAACTAGCCAACTAGCTCACTATATTTAACTACCACTTTTTAGCCTAGCCTGTTAGGTTTCTAGGCAGACAGATCATAGGACTGGGCAGTACATTACCACTAGTTAGTCGACTAGCTAATGGATTTATGAGTTGTTCCCTACTAGAAGATTTACAAAGGGAAAGAGTTTACTCAGAGGCAGAATTAAGGTTCTAACTATCTCTATGGAAGGGTGTGAGACTAGAAATGCTATTTATCTCACAACAGCAGGATGCCTTGTCTATCTCAACTCAGTCACGCCCCAAAAATGTAGTACTCTTGGAATTATTCTTGGCTACGCTATGTAGAACATGGACGCACGTATAAACGTAATATCACCACACTCGTGAGAATCGGTTTACCTGGACATGAGGAGGTGAACATTGGCATAGCATAGACGTCACTATGTCTGCGTCGATAGCGCTGTACAAACTCCCTCTGACTCTCCAGAATGCTGAAGCTAGCAGCCAGTGTTGTGTCAAACACATATTTCACTCCTGAAGACAAAAAAAAAAAAAAAACTTCTCTAGCTGTCCTTCTGGACGTGAACCCATACCACTGAGCCACTGATCGCTGGATCCTGTACGGGTCATACACTGCCACATGCAATTACGTTTAAAAACAAGTGGTTGCGTAAAGGTTTAAATCAAAAGGAGGTGAGAAGCAACAACGTGCAACACGGCAGGCAGACTCACCCACACTCTTTAGGAAGCCACACAGCTTTTGTGCAGCCACCGCGACGTCCAGATGAAATTTCACAGCAAAAAATGGCAATGACTGAGGACACACAGACACCACCAGGACTTTGTGCTTCGAGGAATCACATTTCTGTCTCACACACACACACACACACACACACCAGCATGAGATCCGATCATGTCATATAAAACATCCTGAGATGGTTTTAAGGACAGATATCATGGCAACAGTCCAAGATGTTGGCTACCTTATTGAGTGCGAGAACATGGTTGATCTCCTGCAGGCTCTGTTGGGAGATTTTCTGGGTCTCTTCCTCAGACACACAGCCTTCGCAGGAGAGACACGCACTCAGCAGCACAGTATGACCACTCACCTGGGAAGTACATCATAACAAATAGGTTAGAGAGAAAACGCAGTACTTTTAGACAGACATCCCTAAGCAGAAATGAATTTTTAGACATCTGATCCCTATTTTTAGACATCTGATTACACAAAAATGGTAATAATCCTTGCAAAATATTTACCCATAGTCATCTGGCAAGCATGTAGCAAAACTACTGAGGGTTGTAGACCAACTATATTAGATACTAGGACCTTAATCAGTAAGCTAAGACCACCAGGTATTAATTATTCACATTATTTTGCAAAATATAGAAAGAAGTTCCCAGAGATTGTTATCATCAAAAACAGAAAAACAGGAAGCAGTACATTCCTACAGATGATAAAGAAATTTAAGAAAAAGGCATCACCTCTCCATTGGCAACACCTCCGTCCTGCTGTAAACTTACAGCTTCATCGCTCTGTTTCTTCTTGCACTAGGAAACAAAACTGAATGTTAGAACAAGCATGTCACTGTACCAGACTGAAGCCTGTGTAAATGGATCTCGTAATTTAAGCATGTTCTCAAGCAAGCTGCACTACCTGTTTAGTGCAATTTTCACATTTCTCCTTTCTCTTTGTGCTGATATCTTCAGACATTGTGCAAGAAACCCCTGCAAAAAAAAGAATCACAAGCGATGACAGAAATGATTTCGTCTAGCTGTGGAAAAGTCAGGGCTGACCTGATCTTCCCATCCAACCAGCATGGGATGGGACTTCAGATCCTGTGAAGTAACTGTGTAATGATATCTTATGGGAAGGAGAAAGTGCTACCCTGAACCCAACTGCCATCACATAAAACAAATATTAAGACAAAGCAGAAAGCATGTGTCTGATAATTACAGGTTCCCACGATAGGTTTGACCATGATTGCTGTTTTGTTTCTGCCAGGAATAAAGAGAAGCAAGGTGATTATGCATCTTCTCATTATGTCTTCAAGTAGCAGATGACAGATGGATTACTGGTTAATTATAAGGAGAAGATGTTGATGATGATGATGATGATGATGATATTCCCATAGCAGCATAGTAGCAGCAATGTGTGGTTTGGGGTTGTTACCTAAAGACAGGCTGCTCCTCGAGTAAGAACCAAAAAGGCAACGTTTGAGATCCCAGTTACACTTGGAAATCAGTTAGTCTTCTCTTCTTACAGTATGTAAATCCAGTTTAGAGGAAAGAGACATTAAAGCAGCCCAATGCAAACACCAAACCGCTTCAAACACTGAGGATAGCGTCCGAGCCGGAACTCTGCACGTGAGCTGCGCGAGGTCCAAATGTTCTTCATAAAGAAGTTCAGAGGTTAAAGTCACATCGCAGAGAGCCATGTAACAACTAGCTCATTCAGACTCATCGAAATTCGCCAAAAAATAAATAACAAACTCCATGATACCTTGACACAATATCACACTTCATTGTCCTTTAGCTCGGACAGCGCGCATGCGCCAATCCGCATTGCCTCTCTCTCTCTCTCTCTCTCTCGCGCGCGCGCGCGCGCGCATCTACGTCATTGTTTCTCTAACAAAAGCAAAATAAGACATTTTATTTCGAATTGATAACAGTACACAACGTATCCGCTTTATATGTACGTCTATATAAAGCAAACTAACCAAAAATAATTTATTCCTTGAGCTTCCTCTAGAGTCTAGACGGCACTTTGGAACATTGGTCAAATCTCCATTTGGTTCTTGACTCTTTCTTCGAGTGCACTTGAAGAGTGTATAAAGAGTGACATTCTTCACGCCCTTAAATAGCGCACTACAACCTCAAGAGCGAGCCGTTTGGGAAACAGCCGTTGTACCTTTTGGAGTGAGAATATTTATGGGTGGAGCTTAGAGGAGGAGGCGGGGTTTCAAAATGCCACCATCCAATCAGAATCCACTGCGCTTTGGCGGAAGTTGGGAATCCCCGAAAGTGGCTTTCCAGAAACGTATGGACCAGCAGAAAACATCTATTATCACAATAAAGTCTGGTATTTCGTGGATCCGACAGTTTCGATTCACGGACACTTTAAAGACTTGATAAGGTGAGTTGTTTTTTTTCGGTTACTTCCGGTTTCTGCAGCCTCACCGTCGTGACCACGTCTGATCCGGGGTCGATACGAGACACTGGTGTGGGTGTTGTCCTTCCCATCACACTCACTGTGTACATGTTTTCATGTCTTAAAAACTATTGTAGTTCTATCTGTGTATTTTCCTCATGTGCAAGCATGAGTGCTTTGTAGTAGAACTAATCTACTTAATGTCTTATGCAGTGAAATGAAATAAAATTACTGTTAACTGTTACTGTTAAACAGGAAATTGTGCAACTGTTAAGCACACTCATTGAGTCATGTTTTTCAGTTTGAAAACCTGAACATTTTTTTTACAGATGGTGTACATGGTGATTGAGAAGCACACACCTGATCTTCTCCATCTGAAAAGATCACCAGGGATCAGATCTTGGTCTCTGTTTGTTGGTATGAATAGGGGGGGGAGTTGACATTGTGCAGTTTGCTTACAAGGAACTGTGTATTCTCTTTACATGACATTTGTTTTAATTTTCTTCATCTAGGGATTGCATCAGTTGGCCTGGCAGCAGCATATTACAGTTCAGGTAAACATTACTATATATATGGGTGGATTTAGTGATTTGGGGGCCCTAGGCAAAATATAGGAATGGAGCCCGTTATTTAGCATTAATAATTAAAAATATATATAATTTGCATTTTTCATTTTTAGGGGCTCCTTGGCTTCTGGGGGCCCAAGGCAGTTGCCTACCTTTGCCTAGTGCTAAGTCCACCCCTATATATATATATATATATATAATGTATATGTTATTTTTGTATACCCTGTATCATGTAGACTTACCCTTGTATACTCTTGCTGTATACCTTTGCATCATGTAGACACTTTGCATGTCCAATTACTGACTATGCCCAATGTATATCAATGGAAAGAGACCACCATTGACCAAATATAGGTCCACTGGTGTTGCTAGAATTTTTTAACATTTTAATGTCTCTTCTGGGATTTGAAACACCCCACTAACCAAATAACCTGCTAATATTAGTGCAGTAGTCTGAAAACTTTTAATTAATGCAAAATATGTCAGGATAAACAAGCTACAGTCTCTAAATATACACACCTACAATGCACAACAATAAAGTTTTTAATAAAGTGGCCAGCGCACAGTTGTCTAATAATGTGGCCAAATACAAGGTGTGTTAAATACCCAACAACACTGCTGCACATGATACATTTGTACCATCAACACACATACCACCATGCGACTCCATTGACCGTGTCAGTGTCAGCAGTCCGCCACCCAAATTACATCTGTTTAGCAGTAATCTTGTAGTGCTCCTGTTTCATTCAGTAATTGTATACCTGCAAAGTGCATCTAGGTGGACCTGATAAAATGACCACCAAGTGTAAGTGTAAAAAAAAAAAAAAAGATTCTGATTTATTTCTTTAATAACCATGTTTTTTTTTTTTTCGATCTTACCCTGTAGACAGCGTGTTGTGGAAACTGTTTTACATAACAGGCTGCATATTTGTTGCCTTACAAAACATGGAGGAGTGGGAAGTAAGAGACACATGATGTCAAGTGTGTGTTTTATCACACGCTCGTATTTCTAAGATACACATTCCTTATTTGCCTATTTAGGAATTGAATTTGACATTTATTTTTCTACAGGAGGTAACATTTGACAAAAAGAATGGTGTGATTGAACTGAAAACCTTCAGTCTGTATGCAGTGATACTCACACTGTGGAAAAAAGGACAAGAAAAAGGTGTAAATTCTCTTATCCATAACTCTACATTTCTCACATTCTATGTTAAAAGTATATTATTGGCAAAGCAGCAATATTGAATAATGTTGCTGTTGTACCTGTTTCAGTGTTGCTGGATTTGCAGCACTTGCGTGATATAAGCGTTCATGAGGAGAAGGTGCGGTACCTGGGGACGGGTTATGTACTGGTGCTTCGGATGGCCACTGGATTCTCGCATCCTCTCACTCAGAACGCTACTCTCAGTGGACGCAGGTTAGTGCAAAAACTAGATTTGCGTTAAAACTGTGTGCCAACCAAGTTAACCCATTGCATTACACAATTCAGCACAAACTCATGAAACACTGTGTATCTGTAGCTGTGTTCTTTTTTTTTTTTTCACAAGTTACTTTTGTGTGTTTTTCTTGGCATTGATAAGGAACATTTTCAGTCCCTATGATCCTGAAACAACAAATATGGCTAAAGACATGCATCATTTCAATCGACTGTGTTTATGGCTTTTTTTTAAGTGATGTGGAGGCGCTTTCTACACTTCTGAAGCGCTTCTTGGAACTTGAGGCTTTGCAGCAAAATCTGACTCAGGAAGACGAGGATGAGGATTGCGATGAAGACGACGATGACTTCGAGCAGCTGGGGATGGAGGGGGATGACGAGAGCAGCGATTCAAGCGATCAGCATGAACAGCCAACTCAGTGACCACTGATCCTATGAATCAGTTTTTGACACTGAACTCTATTTGACCCTAATTAACAAACCAAACACTTAGTCTTAAAGATGAGCAGCTACATAAGAACATTTCCTTTTATATCACTGCATGAATATTGTATCTGCCTTAATGTAATTTTGTGTCTACCTCAGTCAAGTTGCCTCACCTAGAATCTCTGGCAATCTCTAAATAGGTAGTGAGTATGGCTAAGTAGTAATAATAGTAATAATAAATAGTAAGAAGAAGATTGTATAGGACATTACGTATATTCCAACTGTCTGCTGAAAAGGATTTCCGAATCTTTTTTGCAAAAGAAAGGATGTTCTTTTTTTTTTTTTTTTCCTCTGGATGATTTAGGAAGGTAGTACTGCATGATTTTAAATTTGGATTTGATGCACAATCATTCATCAACCCTGACATATGTATGGGTGCTAAAATTTTAAGGGCTTTAAAAAAAACTGCTAGAAGAGTTACAAGATTGTGTGTATGATGGCAGTTGACATTATTAATTCAAAATAATGATTTTTGGGCTGTGTATATTTGTTGTAAAATATTTTAGCTCAGTCATATAAATCATATAAAAAAACAATTTGATGAATATATATTGTCAGTGTTGCATGTGTAAATGGAAAGCTTTGAAGTGCACAAACGGCTAAGGCTTTGTTCAACCTGTACAGTTTTGGTAAAACTAAGCATCTTCCAGGAAAATAAGTGAATTGATATGTCTCAGTTATATCCCCAAGAAATATAAATTTTGCATTACATTCTGAGAACATTTACAATGGCAATGCGTAATGATGGGGAGACAGGAGTTCTTCCTGTCCCAATGTCAAGGTGGTGAAATGATTTTGGGCATGTACTGAGAAAAAGAAAAGGGTTTTAGCATACATGATATGATCTCAAGTCAAATCAAGTTTATTTTATTCACAGTATGCCTTGACTCTTTGATGTGTAAGGGACTGTGTACTCCACTCTGGGACTTCCTGTAGTCCACTATCTTTTCCTTTGTTTTGCTGATGTTAATACAGAGGTCAGAGTCATTGTAATTGTAAACACTGAATTTAACCCATCCAAGTGCGCACACAGTAGTGAACACACACCCAGAGCAGTGGGCAGCCTTTTTTTTTTTTTTTTTTTGCTGCAGCGCCTGGGGAGCAGTTGGGGGTTCGGTGCCTTGCTCAAGGGTCTCACCTCAGTCATGGTATTAAGGGTGGAAGAGAGCACTGGTCACCCCCACCTGCAATAACTGATGGACTCGAACCCACGACCTTCAGGTTCACCTTCGGGTTACAAGTCCGACTTTCTAACCATTAGGCCACGACTGCTCCCATATAATGGCACCATTGTGACACACCTCTGATCTCCTCTCTGTAGGCTGTCTCATCCTTCTTTGTGATGAGGCCCAGGACAGTCTCAAACCATCAGAATTAAAGCTTTTAGAATTGAAAATGTTGATAATCTGGTTTAATAAGTCATTAAATAAGAACAAACACCACATAACCTGGGGCATCAGGCTTGTATTTCAAAGCAGAATGATCCAGGATGTGAACTGTTCAATAAGTAGCCTACATTTGTGGTGTGTTTTGCTGAGACTGAAATCATTTAAGACAATGTATTTAAACCCTCAGCTAAAATACTGAGCTAGCATTGGCTGTCATTTACAAGGTTCTTTTCATGGTAACAAAAAAAAATTTAACACCTCTCTTTCTGTGCTAATAAATGTAAATTAGTCTATATGCAAATTAAGATTTTCAACAGGTAGCTGAGTTTTTCATACACGTGAACAGTTCGTTTTGAATCTGCACCGAAAGAGTTAAGAACACAAATTCACTTTTTCCCCCCAAAACATATAATTTGAGAAAAACAAGAAGTTTTACAATTGTATTCTTAATCCTAAGATTTTAGATACGTGTATGTGTGTGTCTATTAACCTAAAAATTACATGCCATTAGGATTTCACTCTTATGACTAATGTAAAACATTTATTTATTTTTCAGCCCTGTTAAACCATGCACATATAACCATATACACTTAGGTAAGATGGAGCAAGTCTAGTAGCCTTCTGCAGTTCTAAAGATGAGCAATGCCCTGTTATTTCCTTCACATCTGTAGTGAAAGAAGTCTATGGTCGTAACAGTTATATAGCAACTATTTGTTAATGTAGTTTGGAGGTAATGACTACTGGCTAATCTTATTTGGGAATGCATAGGCTTACTGCTGGCCACTCACATTTATTAACATTTACTAACATTTATTACGAGATGTCAGAAAAAAGATATGGAAAGGGCATGGGGAGAAAAGGCACAAATACTGGAGTAAGATGAATAGCTGAAAGGGGATAGTCAGGATTAAAGACAATAAGAAAAATCCCAGAATTATGATTATAATGCATATGCGTAACAAGATATAAAACAGCACTGAGCACCAGAAAATCCTAAGTTAGTGTATTCATTCATTTATCTTCAAAAAGCACTTTATCCTGGTCAGGGTCATGGTGGATCTGGAGACTATCCCAAGAAAACTGTGTGAGAAGCAGGACACACTCTGGATTGGACATCAGTCCATCACACAAAAAGCTTGTCTTTTTATATTCATCTCTGGATAATTGCATGACGTTGTTGGTTGGCATGATTAGGAGGCACCCAATGCTGAAAAAAACCAATAGAAACCATCACAGATATTCTAACAGTTTCCACTACAAATACCATTACAAACCATCAGCTCAGCATTAAAACTATTTCCATTACCATTACTGGTCCTTAATGGTATCCACTAGACATAACATGCAACCAACAGAAGGCAACAAATTATCAGCAGAGCCCCACAGGGACCATTAGAGTTTAAAACCAATACAAATCCCATTATAACCATTAAACCCATTACAAATTCTATGAGGGTTTCTATTGTTTTTTTCCCAGCAGGGTTCTATCTCAAAGCTTACTAAACACTGTTCCATACATTTCCGAAAATATTGTAAATTCCTTAATTGCTAGAAATAAGGATACTCCTTAAGGATTTCTGAAATGCAGACCTGTAACATGGAGGACACAAGAGCCAACCAGAGCCAACACCTCAAAATGTGTCCCATAAGAATATCTTCATACAGTAGTCCTGTGCCTACACAAGTATAGTATTGTATTGTAGTGTTATTATTGTACTGATCATACAGAGCCGTTAAACATTCACTTTATTCAGCTGGAAAAGGACAGTAGGTTAGAAGAAAATATAATTCGCCTTAAAAACCTTATCGTTAAACCTTTTTTTTCTTCAATGAAAACCAAGGCTATTACAAGAAGATGGCATTCAAGTTACAATCAACTCATTTAACCTTATAAGAGGGGCTTAGACACAACATAACACTAACCAGGGGGAAGAAAAACCCCTGACAAAGCTCGAAAAGATAGATAGTAACCGTATAAACACAAATACAGCCATATCAATGAGTAAATTTTTTTTATATATTTATCATATGTCAAATGTCAACAAAAAACTAGCTTTTTTATTTCTAATTTTTGACAGGGCTTTTAGATATTGTACCAGACAGTTCATAAAGTCTATAAACAAGGGGAGAAAAAAATAATTGGATAAAATGTTTAACCGATAAGATAATGTTATTTATCAAAAAACGTATATGGCATTCTTCTTTATAGTTTCTTTATTTAATATCTATCTACAAAAGACAAGTTCAAATCAGCTCCCTTTTTACCGTGTCATATTAAACCTTCTTCTTGCTCACACAGAGAGAACACGTCAGTATGCGACGTAGAAAAAAAAATAGAACGGGTTTGCCTGACGTCATCAGAAGGCGCCGCCTAGATATGCTAAGTGTTTATTTATTTAGCTAGATTCTAAAGGATCATATGGTATATAAAGCGTGATGGAGGTGAATAAGGACGAAGCTGAACGGTGCATCGATATTGCAGTCAAAGCAATAAAGAAGAAAGAAGTTGACAAAGCGAAACGTTTTTTAGAAAAAGCACAGAGACTGTTTCCGACAGACAAGGCACACGGTGAGCAGTGATAAGCCGACTAGCTAGTTTCCCACGTCCGCTTAGCTTTCATATCAAATAACACTCAACGATCGCCTTTGGCATGTTTTATAATATGACCGTTAGCACTATTTAAGTGCCTTAGAAGTACGTCTCGACATGTTCTTGCTATCTGTGACTATATCGAGGCTCTGTTTTGGTATTGATGGCTGTCAGATTTATTCTAACTGCATGCCACAAATACACCCAGAAATCAGTGAAACTGTAAATATGTAGAATTGTAGTTGATTTTATCAGGTGTGATAGTGAGTATCTGTCATATTATATATTGATTAGACCATCCATTTGTTTATATAGAATAAAATACAGTCTATTATGATTGTATTATTGTTCATTTGTTAAACATTTGGCTTTTAATTTATTCTAATCACAATTGTCTTGTAATCCTATTCATCAAGATTCAAGGCATCTTGATGTATACATGTCACATATGGATTACATCATATCACACGATGGCCATAATCCAGCGGGGTTTAAAAAGGGGTGACAGTTTTACCAGATTAATGTGTATGTCTTTTGGTTTCACAGCATCCTCCTGACATTCTTAGATTCAACTTTATTGTCATTGTTCAAAGTACATGTACTAAGCCAATGAAATGCAGTTAGCATCTAACCAGAAGTGCATAAGTGGCATATTTACAATAAATTACAAATAAGGATATACAGCTATGAGGGTGATATGTACAGGGGAATGGATGACTTATGTACAGAAGGTGCAGTGGGTATTATAAATAAGGATAAATATGATATATATATGTATGTACAATCAGTGTACAATGGTGAAGTCATGTTGAGAATATGATAGAATGTGAACAGGAATATGAAAATGAGTATATACAATGAATATATACATACACACACACACACACACATATGCATGTATGTAGGTACAGTGGTGCAAAAGACCGCATTATAATTTATGTAGTGCCAGATGCAAGATGAATGAACAGTGAAGTAAGTAACTGAAAACAGATATTACAATATATAGTGTGATCAGATGTTCAGTGTGGAAACAGCCACTGGGAAGAAGCTATTTCTCAGTCTGCTATTCTCCACTCAAATCAAGCCCTTGTAAAACGTGTGTGTATGTCAGTCAGAGTACTACACATCTTACCGCTTTCATTACTTTTAACACGCCTGATTCAGATCATCAGTTTAATATTCATGTTGATGTAATTTATTATTGTGGACCAGACACAAATCATTAAACTGTGCTGAGATGTACCAGAAGTTGGAACGTGGTAAGGTGTGGTAACACCACAAAAGACAAACACGCCCATGAAGTGGGAAGATTTTAACATTTTTCCAGTCTTTCCCTACTCGCGCACCAGTTTGGAACCACTACACATGGAGTCCTCTCTTCAAAGTCTGAATTACGGTTCTTGGGCACAGTTGGAGTAGAATAAATGTCCTGCTGCTGTGGATTATACGGGGTTTGTGTCTAATGTAATACAGCTGCGTCTAATATTTGAAAACCTTTGCATACCTTGGTTTACTGTGCTGAGAACTAGATCGCTCTGGTTTAAAATTTCTGAATGAACAGGAATCTAATTATGGAACTAGCGCTGTCATAAAAGCTAGGACTGGGCGATATATGATATATGTCATGATGTGCTATTTTAAGTATTGTCATTATCTTCAGGTGTCAGTGCTCCATTGTTCCTCACTGCGAAAACTTAACAAAACTTATTGGAAATTTAAAACTATTTTGGCACAGTAATTTAATTGCCTTCATTTTCTACATGAAATTCATACGTTTTTATAAAAACTGGCTAAAATTCTATGAAACTGGTGGGTTTTTTTTTTGGTTTTTTTTTTTTTTAAAGCAAAACCAAAGTAAAACGATATATCGTGATATTGTGTATTGTGAAGATACTATATCTCAAGCATTGTGCTGTGATATTTTTGCCATGTCACTCACCATTACTGTGAGTGTTTGCATGCTGTGGAAATGCTTTTAGTAGTCATATATGATATTTTTGGTAATTGAGTGCAAGAATTCACTTTCTTTTACTTTCGGTGTTTGCAGCATTGTTGGAGTCTCTGCAGCAGAATGGACATGCATCCACACACAGCGGTTCTGAAGGAGACAGCGAGGGTCCTGAGGAAAACCAGTCCAATGCTAATAACCACAGTGCTGCAGAGGAGACGAGATCCGAATCAGCCAAAGCATACACTACAGAACAAGCAGATGCTGTGAAAAGGTAAAGGTAGTGGATTGTGTCATTGAAATCCTCGCCTTGCAGACGTAACATCCCTGATTCTTATTTCATGCATGCACTTTGATCCAAATAGAGTTTTGGTCAAAAGTTTACATACACTTTGCAGAATCTTCAAAAAGTTAATAATTAAAAAAAAAAAAAAAAAAAAAAAAAAAAAACTTTTTTTTTTTTTTTTTTTTTTTTTTTTTTTTTTTTTTAAGTTCTGCCCTGAATAAGCTGTTTCACGTAGCAGATATTTACATATAGTCCACAAGACACAATAATAACTGAATTTACATAAATGAACCAGTTCCAAAGTTTGCATACACTTGATTCTTAATACTGTCTGTTGTTACCTGGATGATCAACGACTGTTTTTATGTTTTGTAATAGTTGTTCATGAGTCCCTTGCTTGTCCTGAGCAGTTCTTCAGAAAAATCCTGTAACTGTGGAAGGTGTGACCCCTAGTCTTAGGGTATTCTTGTATTTATGCTAAATTATACTGACATTGCAGCTTTGTGTGTGTGTGTGTGCGTGCGTATGTTTTTGATGAAACAGAATGAAAGAAAAAGATAAGAATCTTACCACTTGCACGAGGTCCACTCAGCCTATGAGTAGCCCTGTAGATAACAGTTAACCACCGTATACTCACTAAGTAATTTTTGGTTTATTCAGCGTGCATGATAACAGTCATTTTAGGCTACAAGGCACATAAAGAGGACAAAGAGCTTCCTCAAATGTCTGTAAAAGGAGAAATATTTCTGCTGAAGCTTTGCAGTAAACTTGCACAGCACACAAGAAAAGTCTCATGTTCAGCAGCACTGAAATTTTTGCTGTTCGTATCGTAATAAGCACAGTTCAGCCTGTGTGAGCTGAATTTCGATCATGACTCCTCTAAGCTGCTTAAAATGAGTTAATCCTTTTATTTCGGCTCTCATCCTCAGTATAAGTTAGTTCTAGATGATTTTAAAAATTGCTGTTAAGATTAGTTAGTGCCTAATTCACACAGATGACACGTACAAAGTCTGTCCTTGCCCTCACATCAGTGTTGTTCTGTTCTTGGTAGAATAAAACAATGTAAAAACTACTATGAGATTCTCGGGGTGCAGAAAGATGCATCAGATGATGACCTTAAAAAGGCGTATAGGAAACTGGCGCTGAAGTTTCATCCAGATAAGAACCACGCACCTGGTGCCACAGAAGCTTTTAAAGGTGAGCGTGACGTTTTAGGTATATCGCCTGTTTATATTGCAAAGTAATTCAACCCTTCTCTTGACACTCTTATCTATGCCATTTCTACATTATACATCTACGTACGTATAGGCTGCGTACTATATTTTTTGTAATATATTTTTCAACAAGACATCACTGTGTTACAGTGTTTTAACAGCTGGAAGTGATTCTCACCTTTACATACATTACACACTACTGACCACTGTTCCACATGTTCCCTGTGTATTCCTATTGTGGTTGTGTGCTAACGGTGGTGTGTCGTGTAGCTATTGGGAACGCGTATGCCGTGCTGTCCAACCCGGAGAAGAGGCGTCACTACGATCAGTACGGGGAGGTGAGAAGCTGCGCTGGCAGACGAAGGCACTCCGAGCAAGACTTCCAGCCTGATATCTCCCCAGAGGATCTGTTTAACATGTTCTTCGGTGGAGGATTTCCATCTAGTGAGTGTCTGTGTGTTTGTTTGCTCTGTTCCACTGCACTGTTAGACACAGAGACTTTATTTAGTCCCGATACACGCCTTTTGCACACCATTACAGTGCTGCTTTCTGCGGCAACACATTTCCAGATGTGGCTTTTCTTTTTCATATCTCCTCAACGACCTCATTTTGGCATAGGGCGTAATCAAAAGCTGAGCAGTGATTTGAATATTTGAATAGTGGTATATGATTATGATTAACCAGGTGATTGTAGCCATCCACATCCCTTGAAAGTATTGGATAGCTCTTGTACAAGCTATTGTAGTCTACTCATTACATCCATAGTGTGTTTTTGAGACATTGCTATATTAGTAAGCTTGACGTATAGTATAGCGTGACAGATTTATTTTATGTCACATTGTGTTCTCAGGTAATGTTCACATGTACAGCAATGGGCGAATGCACTTCAGCCAACAGCGGGGTGCAAGAAGGGAAGAAAGAGGTGTAAGTAAAGTGTCCTTGAACAGCTCTATAAACCAGAGTGGACACTCAAGACATTTGGATCTTTGAATCTTTAAAGTACTTCCTTATTCTGTCACATTTTCTTATGTGTAGTACTGTTACATAGTGTTGTGGACAATCTGGTATATTTTGTGTGTGTGTGTATATGCATATATATAAGGACAGTTAGGTCCAGAAGTATTTGGACAGTGACAGAGTTTTTGTGATTTTGCCTTTATACACCACCACAATGGATTTGAAATAAAACAATCAAGATGTGATCAAAGTGTAGACTTTCAGCTTTATTTTAAGAGGTTTCACAAAAGTATGGCATTTACCATTTAGGAATTACAGCCATTTTCAGCAAAGAACTTCCATTTTCAGGGGTTCAAAGGTATTTGGACAATTGACTGACAAGAAGTTAATTGACCAGGTGCGGTCCATTCCCTCGTCACTTAAAGACAAATGAAGGAGATAAAAGGTCTGGAGTTGATATCAGGTATTGAGCTGGCATTTGGCAGCTGTTCGACTGGAGCTACCAATATGAAGTCTAAGGAGATCTCAATGCAAGTGAAGGAGGCCATCATTAGGCTGAAAAAACAACATAAATCTATAAGAGAGATAGCAAAAACCTTAGGTGTGGCCAAATCAACAGTTGGGTACATTCTTAAAAAGAAAGAAAGCACTGGTGAACTCAACAACATCGAAAGGCCTGGAAGACCACGGAAGACAACTAAAGTGGATGATCGCAGAATCCTTTCCTTGGTGAAGAAAAACCCCTTCACAACATCAACAGAAGTCAAGAATACTCTGGAGAAGGTAGGCGTATCATTGTCAAAATCTACAATCAAGAGACGCCTTCATGAATGTAAATACAGAGGGTTTACAACAA
>CM040986.1:16484744-16502650 GCA_022985145.1 Pangasius djambal | reverse complement strand
CAGGTGGATAATGACCCTAAACATACTGCGAAAGCAACTCAAGACTTTTTGAAGGCAAAGAAATGGAATATTCTTCAATGGCCAAGTCAGTCACCTGATCTCAACCCAATAGAGCTGCTTTTCACTTACTGAAGACAAGACTGAAGGCAGAAAGACCCACAAACAAGCAGCAACTGAAGGTGGCTGCAGTGAAGGCCTGACAGAGCATCTCCAGGGAGGAAACTCAGAATTTGAGTTTTGAGAACATGGGCTCCAGACTTCGGGCAGCCATTGAAAATACAAAGTATTAAATTTATGGTTATATTTACAATTATGTCACTTTGTCCAAATAACTTTGAGCCCCTGAAAATGGAGCTACTTTGTTGAAAATGGCTGTAATTCCTAAATGGTAAATGCCATATTTTTGTAGAACCTCTTAAAATAAAGCTGAAAGTCTACACTTCGATCACATCTTGATTTGTTTGTTTGTTTGTTTGTTTTTTTCAAATCCATTGTGGTGGTGCATAAAGGCAAAATCACAAAAACTCTGTCATTGTCCAAATACTTCTGGACCTGACTGTATATGTATGTATGTATGCATGTGTGTATGTGTGTGTGTGTGTGTGTGTGTGTATTATGATCGGCTTCTGGGGAAAATTCAATATTATGCAATTATGTAAGTAAATATAATTGTAATTAGAAGACTAAGAACATAATTAGTTAATGTATAATCTTATCTTGTCTTACGTTTGTGGACACTTGACTGTCACACTCATATGTGCTTTTTGAAAATCTCATTCCAGATTTAGTCCTCATTTTGCTGTTTTAATAACCTCCACCCTTCTGGGAAGGCTTTTCACTAGATTTTGGAGCGTGGCTGTGGGGATTTGTGTTCATTCAGCCACAAGAGCATTAGTGAGGTCGGGCACTGATGTCGGATGAGGAGACCTGAGGTGCAGTCAGCATTCCAGTTCTGGGCAGGCTATATCAGTTCTTCCACTTCAAACTTGGCAAACCATGTCTTCATGGATCTCTCTTTATGCACAGTGGCATTGTCATGCTGGAACATGTTCTTGGTTCCAGTAAAGGGAAATCTTAATGCGTACAAAGACATCCCATACAATTGTGTGCTTCCAACTTTGTTGCAACAGTTTGGGGAAGAACCACATATAGGTGTGATGGTCAGGTGTCCACATACTTTTAGCCATATAATGTACTTCAGAAGAGTTTTGGCTGTACAGGAATTTTGTGAAACTGTTGTTTCCCCACATTGGAATCACATGTAGAGCATCCAAAACCTGGGCACTAATCCTTGGAGTGCATTGCTGTGGTTTTGCTAACCCTTGGTGGTATTGTTTATTGGCGTGATGATGGCAGGAAGATGTACAGTAAGACCTTTAGCATGTGTGGAACAGTAGAGAGCAGCAGTGAGCTGTGGACAGGACTGATACAGGACGTCCATACCAAATTCAAATTCAAATTTTATTTGTCACATGAATAACCATACACAGTACGACTTGCAGTGAAATGCTTTATACAACTGTTCTGACTGTTCTGAAGAAAATATAGAAAAATAATAAATAAAAAGAACATTTTTAAAAAAATCTTTACAGTAATATTTAAAAAGAATATTACTGTATACTGAAGTGTCACTGGAGTCATGATGGCTCTCAGGTGCAGGAACCTGATGAGTTATTTGCCACAAATAACATATTTGTTGAATAATTCACCATGTTACACACTTATTGCTTACCTTTCTGTGATTTTTTTTTTCTTCACGGTACTAGTTGGAGAATGCGTGCCATTTTAGTGGCTATTTTGTTGAAACGTACTTATAAATGTGATTTGCTTTGTACAATTAAAGTTAATTTATTTAACCCTAGACCTACAGTACTGTGCAAAAGTCTTAGGCACATGCAAAGAAATGCTGTAGAGCAAAGATGCCTTCAAAAATAATGCAATTAAACGTTTCTACTTTACACACACACACACAGATATATATATATATATATATATATATATATATATATATATATATATATATATATATATATATATATATATATATATATATTTAGAGCAGTAAACAGTAATAAATTAAACAAAGTCAATATTTGGTGTGACATCTTGCAGAAGCAGCCGCAGTTCTTCTGGAGACTTTGACTATCACACTCGCTTCTTATTTTTGCAGCAAAACCCAGCAGCCTTCATTATGTATTTTTATCTGAAAAGTGTCTCTTATGTAATATGCTGCTTTCTTTACTGACGTACAAACATTTTTCTGTAACATTTAATTTTGTGCTGGAAAACGAATGTTTGGAATTCTAAAATGTTTCGATAATGTAGAAGTGATAAAAATCTATAACAAAGTTTGTACTAAAAAAGATTTTGCACAGTACTGTATATTTCTGCATTTGGAATTAGCTTTGGATAAGTTTAGTTTCGGCCGGCATAATGGCTAGACTGGGCTTTGGGGCATGTTATGTTTTATGTTATGTTTTGTTTTTTCAGTAGGAAAAATGAAATAAGTAAGTCTGTGTGTGGGTGTGTCTGTGCGTGTGTCTGTGTTGCGCTACAGGGCGGCTTGGCTCTCTTCGTCCAGCTCATGCCCATCCTCATCCTTGTTATTGTGTCCACGCTCAGCCAGATGATGGTGGCTGACCCTCCCTACAGCCTCAACTACAGACCGTAGGTTCTCACACTCACACACCACATACATCTTTAGCCCAAGGACTGCATTATAATTTGAATTTAATTCTAATCTATCTTGCATATTAAATACATAGACATACAGCTCTCCACTTTGCCATTCATTCGCTCAACCATCTATGTTGCCAGCCGAACACTCTCTCACTGCCTCACCAACTGTCACTCACACACGTAGACACAGATATGCAGTGTGTATTCAGTGACTCACACTTACTGTCTGGGCACAAGGTTATTTAACACACAAGGGCCACTTCGTGTTAATACACGTAACACCTTTTGATCACCTCTGGGAGGCTGTTAAGCTAAATGACACAACATTGTCACAGCATTGTAAAAAGCTGTCAGACATTTTACCCCAAAGACTTCATTATTATGGAAAATCTAAAAGGAAAACCTATTCTTTATTAACTTATGTTGCTTGGGTTGCTTGGGTTGCTTTACTCTTCACTTCTTCATTACTAAATTCATTATTAAATTCCTTTTAAAATGCAATCCCATTATTATTATTATTATTATTATTATTTATTAAATAATGTGAGCATTTGAAATGGACAAAACCTGCCCTAACTGCCTCAGAGAAGAGTGTAATGCAGGATTGGTCTTGAGGTGAAAGCTTATTGATCCAGACTGTTCACTCAGTGGAGGTATGGTAAGACCTATGAGGACATGACGGCCGTGTGGACATGTAGACATGCAGCACTATTGGATAATCCAGCTGTTGTGTGCTGATGCCGTCACTGAGTAGCTTGTTAATCAATACCTAATCATATTCATGGAGTGACCAGCCAGTTACAGCTCCAGCAGACATGACCAGTTCTGCTACTCAGGTCTTTCAGGCCACATTTTCTCTCTCTCTCTCTCTCTCTCTCTCTCTCTCACACACTCACACACACACATGCACGCACACACACACACATGCACGCACACAAGTGGTTAAAATGAACAGAGAGGAGAACTGATGCGTGCATCATGTATCGCGAAAATAGTAAGAAGTGTTACGTAGTTTGGAAGCTAATTTACAGCTAAAGTAATTGAACAGATATAAATCTGAATGTCCTTCCTAAAGAAGGGAGTGTTTATATACAAGTTAGGCACATATGCACCATGATATTTAATTATTGGAGCCTTTGGAGCCTTTTATTTTTATTCCTGAAGTTTCCACCTATGGAACTCACAACTTGGTTAGAATTAACAGCACTTTTCCTCTTCAATGTTATTACAATTGCAGTTAAATTCACATTTACACAATATTAGATTAATGTTTTACTGGACAAATCAAATTCAGATGACTACTCAGTCAGGCGTATACATGAGCCACCTATGACTAGTTATTACTAAATAATAATTATTTATAATTATATAAATAAAGTCAGAGCTTACAATTTTTTTTTTTTAAAGAAAGGACAGGGAGACTGATTATATGTATGTGTATATATATATATATATATATGTATGTATGTATGTATGTATGTATGTATGTATGTATGTATAATCAGTCTCCCTGTCCTTTCTTTAAAAAAAAAAAAAAAAAAAAAAACTGAATTGTAGACTTGTAAGCTCTGTCTTGGGCCTGTGTATGCAGCTCATGTTCTTAGCTGGACCTTAGCTAGTCTTTAACGGAAACCTCATGTCATATTCCTCAGTCAGACCACCCCAGAGTGATAGTGCTGGTGAGCGATAGAAACCCTCAGGAGAATGGGCTGAGTTGGGCCACAGTTTAACCCGAGAACGTGATCTCTTCACTCGTCCCTTTGACCCTGACTGCCTATCACATGCAGTTTGTGTTGAAAGAAAAGTGTTTCAGAGACTTCAACCTTCTCTGTATCTCGTTCTCTCGTCTGCTCCCTGATTGAGTTGAGCAAATGAATGGATAATAAAAAGTCCAGTGATGCTGACTCTGTGTTACTAGATAATTCATTGATCTGGGCACTGTCACCTAAGATCTGAGGCTTCCACCACATCTCAGCTGTAATTGTACACGTGATCAGTTTTAAAATGTGTGCTGTTCTGGGTTGCAGTTCTGTAGGTCACACACAGAAGCGGCTGACTGAGACCCTGCGTGTGCCGTACTACGTGAGCGAGCGCTTCAGTCAGGAGTACAGTGGCGTGAATCTGAGACAGGTGGAGCGCAGCGTAGAGGACGACTACATCTCCACCCTCCGCAACAACTGCTGGAAGGAGAAACAGCACAGTACGCTCTTCCCACAAACACGCTAAATCTTTCCGCCTTTCCTCAATACACCTTCATACCTTTGGCCAGTTGATGCATCTCCCAGTTTCCAGATAGAACTTTGATCTGTTATTTGCATAACATGCTAATCTGAAGCCACGAGTTGATCCGTGTCAAGTGCTGTCAGCTTAAAAATTTAGAAGGTAGATGACTTTTTAAATGATCGGCCTCGTTCCGATTTGTGCCTGCGTAACAAACATGGGCTTTAATTTTACTGTAATGCAATGATTAGCAATCTGAAATATTCACTATAGCACTGTAGTCAGAGATGGAGTTTAGAGTAGTTTAAAAGGTAAAATGATATTTATGTGGAGAAAGTTCTCAGAGTTATGTGAAGTCGCTGCTCGATGTTCTAGTCACCTTTTACACTTTTTTTTTGGTTAGAGCTGTCACAGGACGTGAGTTTCTCAATCGGGTCTAGGCCACTTCCTTTAAAATAAGCAACAAGAAATGTGGACTGATAAAGCAAATAGCATTTTATGGGTAGCATATGCTGTACAAGATTCCAATAAGCATCTAATACCTGCCCTAGGTATAATTGTGGTTATCAGAGATGGCAAGTTCATCCATTAATCAACTCCAAGCCCATAAAATAGCACTTAATATCACAGGTGTGTGGAGCAGATCCTAATTATAATGGACAACTTGTTCAAATGAAATGATTCTGTTGACCTGTGTGCACAGTTTTGGTATTAACTCCTCACTTTTATTAACGGGAATTTCGGTTCTTTTCAGTGAGTCAGTGCACGTGGCTCATCTCACCTATAAGAGGCAGCTCTTTCACTCTCAAATGACTCATTGCTGTTTTTCAAAGCCAGCCAAAGTGCCTATCGATTGTTTTAACTTGACATACTCCCTATGACTATTAAAATGTTATTGTACTTTGCATTGCATTTGTTTAAAAAAATCTATTTAAATGAATGTAATACTAGCGAGGTGATGCACATTTGCATTGACTAACCTAATACGTAATCATTCCTGCATTGATATTACTGTGCCTGCTGTGTCTACACTTAACTTTCTGTTAGAAAGTCGAAATTGAAGATTGCCGTACAGTCATTCAGATATTTAGTATACTTCCCAGTACACCTTACAGTAAAACAGTCAGGTCTTCATGTTGTTCCAGTCAGACAAAGTTAGATTAAGATAGAGTTAAGCACACGTCTTATTCACTCCAAAAAAAACTAGCTCTACTTCATTCATCATGTCATCCTCAGTAACTGCTTTAGGGTCGAGGGATCCTGGGTGCAAAGAGGGAGAATTCACCCCAGATGCGACTCAAGTCCTACTCTTGTGTATCTTTTATCAGTTTTTATGGGTCAAATTTCTTTAATAAATGACTCAGAGGTACAGTGAAATGTGTGTGAATTTCAGCTGGTTCCCTGACTCAGCACTACTCGTTCAGCTGTCCCCATGCGTCCTCCAGACAAAGCCACAAAACCACAAAACATTTCCTCTGATTGTGTCGTTTGGGTTTTTGGTTATTTCTACACAAGCAGGCACGTAACATTGTATCATGATTAATCAGCGTTGCCTTTGGCCGGTTAGTCCAAGTTTCTTAATTCACTTGCATTCTGACTCACAGTTTGCGTCTTTATTATCTTGCTTCATCTTCAAACTCATTGTCAAACATCAGAGTATTCCGTAGAAAGACCTGCTGTCTTCCTTTGAAGCCGTGTACCAAAACGTTTCCAGTACTGCTTATCAGCTTTGCTTTGCCAGTATTGATGGTGGCAGTGTGTATTTCCTCATTAGCTGTAAACACAGCTCCTGATAATCCTGCAGCAAAGCCACTGAATGGTTCGTGGGTGCGTGGTGGTTTTTTTCACCTATGGATGTGATTCTGGGGAGGGGAAGTTGCCATGACGACTTGTTCCTGTTAGCAAGTCTGAAAAGAAAACCATTTAAATGATCAGTATTGCAGTGTGCAGATTGAATATCATGTCCATGTGTGTATGTTCTCAGAGGAGGGTTTGCTGTACCGTGCACGCTATTTTGGTGACAGTGACCTATATCAGAGAGCTCAGAGAATGAGCACACCCAGCTGCTCCAGACTGGCCGAGGTTCAGACTTACGTCCACTGATGATGGACAAACCAACATGATCATGGCAGGTAAGAAGGAGAAACGCACGACACTGATTGACACCCAGCTCTATTCATTTAAACTGACTTGTGTTATAGTGGCTCTAGGTAATGCTTACGAAATAACCAACCCAAATCTCATCCTACACCATGCGGTGCTCCTCCAAGTGTGCACTCTGACTATGGTGCACTAATTCTCGAATCCTTATGGGTGCATGGGTATAGAAAGTGAACCTTTGGGACATACGGTTGTCATTAGCTCATACACATTCACAAATATGAATCGTGTATCAATTCTACATTCATCTGAAATTATGTAGCCTGTCATATGTCAGTTATTCCATTGTTTTAATCATTTTTTTCTGCATAATTTGTACCTTATGTGACGCGTTAATAATATTAGTAAATAATATATTTATATAATCAATAATAATTCTAATATATATTAATATAAAATATTCTAATATATATTAATATAAAAATATCAGTAATACTGAAGAGACTGCACCGATGCAGGCTTTCCTAAATGGTGCATTAAGTAAGGAATAAAATATGATGGGGCATGCTATTTTAGGAAAATAATCAACTACATAGTCACCAGTACCACTCCAAAGCTGATTATTTGCCAACAACAGCATGTCCATAAGTGTTTTATACCTCTTATACCGCAGCAATCTCCCAACGATTACGATTTCAGATTTAGTGATGAATGATATGTTGTGGCATAAAGCATTTTATAGTTGCGTTTAATGTTGTGGAACATCGGTGAGACAGAAGGTTACATTTCACTGCTGGGGTTTCATAAAATCAGGCCCAGCGAAAGGCACCATGTTTATGTAGCACTTAAGATACTTTGCTGCACAGTAGATATTACAGGAGAAACGGAGAGCAAACAGCAGTAGAGCCGCAGTGAAGGTTTGTCACTGTTAACATGTTTACAGAGTTCCTCTCTGTCCGGTGTCCTCTTTCAGTCCCTTGTCAATGCTTTAGTGACTTGCCAAGCATGACCTAGTTCTAAAGTGGCCCATACCTGAGCCTTTTCAGTGTGAGAAGACCGTGCAGTCCCACCACACCGTGTGTGTGTGTCACATCCATATCATCATGAATTTTAACTTTGATTTCTCTTGTTTTTTAGGTGTAAAATTGAATCTTCCCATTAAAACGGTGGCAAACTGGTGACATTCAGCCAAAGGACAGAGACTTCCAAGTGTGTGTGTGTGTGTGTGTGTGTGTGTGTGTGTGTGTGTGTATGTGTGTGTGTGTGTGTGTGTGTGAGAGAGAGAGAGACAGAGAGATATCTGTGTTAGTGAAGGATCATCTTGTAAGGGTTTGTAAAGGAAAGGATCTTCCTCCAGCCCTTTGCAGACCTGAGCTACACCTCAGTTAAGAAATGATCCAATCTTTTATAGTTTTATCGATCCGAAATGCATTTAATTCCCTTCAGGCTGAAACTTGTGTAAGAACTTCTACATATTATTTGGCTTCATATAGATCATGATCAAGTCACTACGTATTAATTTATTAATTTATATAATTGTATATTTGAGATTTAGCTATGCAGGATTTTATTGATTAGGTCACACGTTAAATAAGCATTAATGTTAAATAAGCATTAATAAGCACTCCATACTTTAACCTTTTATCTTCGCCACTAGAATTTCCACTGCTCTGTAGTTAAGTAGTATTTATTCAAGGATCAGGACTTTTTTTTTTTTTTTTAAAGTATGATATGATATATATATTTTTAAATTTTGCAATGCTGACTAAACATCTGTAGCAGTGCTTCTCTTCTGGATGATACCAGAACAATAAAATCCTATGTGCCACTCACCTTACAAGTTGGTGTGCTTTGTGTGTTTGTGCTGAGGAAGTGTAATACTGTGTGCACAGGGGTGGGACTGGTGGGCTCTGTGTGTTTCAGGAAGGGAGGAGAATGAGAATGTGAGTGAGAGTAGAACTGCGTATGCGTGTGTGCGCACACATGCAGTTGAGTCATGTCAGATTTTGGCACGCTGTGTAAGCTAGAACATGCAGTGGCTCACGTTCCCCAGCAGTCCGTAGTCACGTCTAGATCGTACCGGTCTCTGCTGGATTTGCATTTCTGATGCTGATACATTTATTTATTGTAGATTTTTTTTCACACTTCAGCCTTTTTTTTTTCTTCACACTTCATAAGAGCACACACTTATACACCATTTCAAACATCATTATATCATAAAGTTGGTAAAACATGAATTTGAAAGTTGTTGTGAAATTTGTTTGTTTTGGAAAGCAGACCTCAGTCACTTAAACTCACAGATGGGGGAAAGTTACAGTGTGAAGTTTTCCCTACTCTCTTGAAACCTAATCCAAATAGGCCGAGTTTCCCCAAAAGCATTGCAACACAAAATTGGTAGAGCGAGCTTTACCGTGAACAGTCTCTCTATGCTTTTGGGAAACTGATCAGTTAGTTACAGATGAGGTACCTCAAGAAAAACCCATATTCTCCAGGTCTTGAATTAAATGAAATGGAGGACCTTGTTTATTAAAGCATTCTATAATAAAATCATATAATGTGCATACCTCTATGTGAGCACTTAACTGATTTGTACTTGAATTGAATTTTTACTTATGTGCATTTTTATAGCAGAGGTCACTAACCTCCATTGCAGTAAAAAAGGCCCAACGTCTGCAGATCTCGAGGTGTTCAGAGATTTATTCTTCTTTTTTTTTTTTTAATGACTGCAGTGTTCACAACCCCAGGATCCTCAGTTCAAACCTGAACTTGAGTTACTGCCTGGGTTTTAGTTTTATAAAAGGACTAAATTTTCCACTGACACTTTTTAATAAACGGTCAATAGAACTGTCATCACAGCATTTTTACACACACACCTGCCTCCAATAGTGAAGGGTAACATTTAATTTATACAAATTTATACCATGCAAAGTTGCTGCTAATTATTCCAGTAATTCTCTTCAAAGTACATTTTTAGAAGTAAAATATAGAAACTTCTATAAACAGAAGAGCTTCTTCTGTTAGTCGTTCTTGGGAAACTCTACATACATATTTTTTTTTTTTTTTAAAATAGCTATATAGCTATTAAAAAACAAAAAAAAAAACAAATACCCTTTCAAATAGAGCCAGTATGATTAGATTGTTCTAAAGAACCCTTTTTTCAAATGTAGTGTAGGCGTTTTGCAGAAATCTAACACCATGTTTCGCAGCACAATGAGACCAAGTCTCGCTGTGGTGAACATAAAAGAAGCAATGACTGAAGCGAATATTTCTTCAAAAATAATTTATTTTCTGTGTTTCCTTAATGCACGTATAAAACGTAACAGTATTTGAATATCAAATAAATAATGATGCACAAGTGAATATGCATGACAAATGTGTTTAAAAACAATTAAGATGCCAAGAGTTCATTTTAACTAAAAGATCAAACTTAGATCATGAAATGGTGCTCGCTGGATTTAAAAAACAAAAAACAAAAAACCATCTTTCATGACACAGGTAAATCAGGTTGATGAAATAGCTGCCACAGTCGTTTGTGGAAAATAAAGTGAGGTAAACATTTCAAAGCAGTCGACAAAACGGCACCAGACAGGTTCGAAAACTGCCTGAAAGAAGTGCAATATATGAATGCAGTATCTATAACGTACATACAGCAATCAGTGAATACGAGAATGCTTTTACATTTGTGTACCCTATGCTCTTTTTGTATAAACACCCTGGTGACAAAAGTGAGACCTGCAATATCTGGTAATATCTTCAATATAAAGTCAATCGACACAGTATTGTCAATGAAGAGAATATTGAGAACAGCTCTCAGATCACTAAAACGGTGACCTAACAGAGCCAGAATGCCTCAAATGTCCAGAATTGGTCCTTGGGGCTCAACACTCTTCAATAAGTAGCTCTTCGGAGCTATAGAGTTTCCTTTTGATCACTCTGAAGCCAGTGCCGAGTTTCAGGGCACCTCTCAGTGCCGTTGATGAGGATTTGGCAGTAAACAAGCCCTGGATCTTCGGCCAGATGCCTCCTGATTCGGGCCTGAGGACGAGTGTGAGCTGAAAGGTGGGTACGAGGCAGGGGTCAGCAGCAATCTGGCCTACGCTGTGAAACGTCTCTCCCTGCTGCACACACAGGTCGATGAGCGCCCCCCGGAGGCCGCACGGCTCGCTCGCTGCCAGCTGCACCAGCTCGCTCCCTATGTGCTCCAGCAGCTTGTTGGGGATGAGAAGTTTGGAGCAGTGCAATGTGCAACCTTTCGCTTCAATCAGGCTAAGAGCAATCTGTTGGACTACTTCTTTGCACAGGCTCTCCTCTGTTGGGTCGTAGAACATGTCAGCATCCAGAGCGGACAAGTCGGGAAGAGATACAGAACCTGGAAGAGATTGTAAAGAAATTAGTTTTATATAATACAGTAGTGAGTAACAAGAAAACGACATGTTAACCAGCATATTCACAAGCGTACACAAGCATCATATTGCGATGCTATATCTCGATAAATTACGTCATAATGCGGTTTTCTAAGCGTACTGCAGATATCAGAGGTGTTTTTATAACACTCTCCAACCTCATCGCTGCTCACAGTAACAACTAGCGGTCGAAGCAATTCAAAACATCAAATACCACATTTAACACTTGTGTCTTAAGAGAGCTGATTTGCACATCACAGTGCTTCATGATAGATACTGTAACCTTTAAGCTACAGGATGCAAAAGATCTTGTTCGAACTTTTACAGGGTGAGCTGATGACCGAAAGCCTGCGTACAATGAACAAGCTGCAAAAAATAAAATTAATAATAATGGTGTTATTTACCAGTATCTGAGCCATCGTCTGTGCCACTGTGTTCAGAGTCAGAGTCTATGCTGTTACTGCTGCTGAGGTTCTGCACCAGGCCGCTCCAGGACAGCCGCTGTGGAGCTCCATCAGCCCAAACCCCTTCACTCTGCATCTTCTGCATGACTCCAAACCTCAGACTGCAGCTCTACACGATCAAATATGCTTCAGTTCTTCACACCTGAGAAGGAAAGACAGCAACTTAGAAATGTGTGTCTAGGACAAAAACAGTGCTGTGATTCCTACACTCAAAACAACTTGGGTCCAAAAAACAACTCATGCAAACAATGAACACAATGTTGAAGCAACAGCAAATTTAACAAATTGATTTTTCCATGCCTAGAAACATCCAGATTTTTGCTATAAAGTGAGTTTCAGAAGATTATATTAGCATCACATTCTTAGACAATGAAGCTTCCTCAGGGTTTCTGTGGAGGCTTCACTGCTTCAGCTTTATCAAGGGGTTAAAGAAGCTTTTGTGAAAAAAAAAAACCTTGTTAAAAAACTCTAAATTAAACCTTTAAGACTTTCTTTAGAAAATACAACATGAGAAACACTTCAGTGTGTTACATTTAACCTCATTTTCTGAGAATAAGCTCATAATATTTTACTGTTAGGAACCATCAGTTTTGCAAACTGAACAACTGAATAGAAACAAAACCAAGTCTCGTGCACATTAAAATAACCTCATTTTCAAAACAGACACTCACCAAAATGATAACCTGCAGGCGATGTCTTGCCAGTACTGGATGAAATATCCCAAATTTTCGACGAATTACTCCGCTCAAGCTAACAAAGAACAGAGAGATCTTGTTAAGTGCTCCTTCCTTCAGTGCAGCAGCCAGCGCTCTGCAAACACTGATGTCATGAGCGAGAACAAAGCTGTTTATATAGCTCCGCCCAGCCGTTGCTTTCCACGCCCCCTGGAGACAAGTCAGCCAATCAGTTTTTAGCGCACGTTCCACTTTGCCCAGTAACACGAAGCGCCCACAAGCCATTGTCTGCTGAGGAAGGGAAAAACACAGCAAGTAATCTTTTGTTTCACCTAGGACAAGTTGGGGCAAAACCTGTGTGTGTGTGTGTGTGTCCGTCCGAGCTAAATGGACATTTGGGGGCAAAGTTAGTGTTTGGTAGGCTATTTTATGGTGCAATACGTGTTTATGTGTATGTGTGTTTGTACAAGTGTCACTACAAACAAGAAAACATCTGCAAAATGTGTGATCTTGCAGTATGAAAGTGAACGTTTTAGTTAAAAAAAATACTCATGGCATGAATTTTTAATAATGCACATCTCTTAAAATGACAACATAACACTACATCTAATACAATTCTAAAATATGCACGCATTAAAATAATGATTTCAGTAATTTCAGTATCCAGAAAGAGTCAGTTTTGTGGGCTGCACTATGACATCATCATCATAGCAATTCATTGTGTTTGTACACTGATGCATCAGGCTGGAGATCTATGAGAAGCCAGTGCACAAAAAGGTGCAAGTTCCACAGGAGATTGCAGCTTGTGATGCAACATTACATCACTCCATATAAGTCAGTCCACTAGCTAGCTAGTTGGTAGTGTCTGTCTCAGTACACTCCATGCACAGGCACTATGGTTTAAACATAGGTTTAGTGGTCTTGTGAGTATTTGTAACCGCTCGCAGCTGTACACAAAACCACACAAGTTAATAAATATGCATTGACTAGGTGAGAGAAATCTACTCTGCTACTACAGCACCTCTTGTGGAGACAGAAATCAGTATGATGTAATGTTGCATGGTCCTACATGAATCAACATTCTGTCCTCACCGTTCATCTGATGCAACTCCAAGAACTTATTTGGAATGATGAAGACCTGATATAACTGGTTTGAAAGGTACAGATGTATCTGATGCAAAAGTAAAAACAGTGACACATATCAATCATACGAATTTACATAGTGCCACTATTATTTATTCACAGCACCACTAGTTTAAGTGTATATCATGTATACAGTGTATACACATATGTAATGTATATAAGGATCAAATATAGAAATAGCTAATATTCCTACAAATTTGACACTTTCTATAATTTAGACATTTATTTAAACATTATTTAAACTTTGGGTTTTAAAATTGTAATGTGGACTGTCTGAGTGTCAGTTTTAACTGACATTAACTCTAACATTTGGCACAGAAGTGGAACAATATAGTTCTGTATATTAATAATGTTCTTGAAAATTAATTATGTTTAGCCATAAAAACATATCTTTTAATCCCAAGTCTGTTTTACATTTTGATTTTGTTTCAGATAACAATGTTGGAGGCAAAAACAATCCCATGGCACATAAACACCTGTAAAATGACATCAGTTAATAATGAACCCTGTGGAGATTTATTCATTAACAGATAACAGGTAGTTACACAACAATCAGGACATGGCATTTAATCTAGGATATCCTTTCAGCATGTTTTATTATGGTTCCTAACTGTTATTGTAACAGAGCAGTTTATTCTTAGAACTCAGTTAAAATATGTTAGTGATTTACTCGAGGCTGTTTGACCAACTGAATACATCCATTCTTCTGTGTGCACTTCAGCAGACTCATAAAGTGTGAAAGTTTGGGCCAGGTAGCCTGAGTTCATGGATGTTTTGGGAGTGCAAGTGAGAGCTGGACAAACTGTTCTCTTTGCAGTCATGATGACATGTACAACTCGAAATTGCTATTATGGAAAAAACAAGTTAAAGATTGTTTAAAAATTGTACTGTTAAAAATTCTAACACGGATACATGTGTTTTAGAGAGAGTATGAGAGTTGGGGTGGGAATGGAGTGTCTTTAGGATCCAGCAGTATACACTGTAGGTTTGGTCCCACCCTTTCGTGGAACAGAATGTACTGTACATTCTCTAAAGTTTCTCACTGCACGTTTCAATCATGCAGATGCAAAACATCCAGCAGGACGAAGTGTACCACAAACCGAGTTTTGCAGAGCTACTTCAGGAAGCAGTGTACATAAAACAAGGCTAAATGGACACTTTATTCTCCTCTCAAAGAGAAAAGACAAAGCAACCAACTCTGCATAGATTCATGTTTTCACTAAATAGTAAAAAAATTCTGAAAGATATATTAGTTATATTACTAAGAATGAATATGCTTATTGTGCTGAGAGCTTGTTATGAACACAGCAGTTAGCTTTATAGGACAAAGAATGTGGGTTTTATTTGCTGTCTCCCTGCACCCCCCTCTCGCTTTGTCTTCTTCTGTTTCTACAGCTGCTGCTACAAGTAGGCTAGGCTCACTTTCTCGCGCTCTCTCTCTCTCTCGCACACAAACACGGTGAGGGGGAGGATAACCTCGCAGACAACAGCACTAAAATTAATAGCAACTGTGCAAGAGCGTCGAACAAAGCACAGGGCTCCTGTTCACTGAACACAAAAACAAGATATGTTTGGGCTTCTAAATCATCTATCTATCTCTCTCAAACAGTGTACCTTTCTATACAGCACTAATAAAACACTGGACATGCTTTAAATTTAATAATAAATATTAAAGAATTTGAATTTGCAGCTCTGACAGTGCACTTACTTTGTAGCTCTTGAAATGGTTGAAAGTATCAAAATTATTTATTTAATATTCTCCAGACTTTTTAATCTCAGATTAGAGCAGTTTTATTCCACAAAAAAACATCTTAAAAAAAAAAAAATGATCAGGTACTCGTGTAAAAATTCATAAAGTTAGGGTACACTTCTGCACATGATTAGTCTTGTGACATGATCTGTAACATATGTAAGTATATTTACATTTAAGTATTCAGCTCCATTAAAATGTCCAAAACCGTTTCATTTAAGTTTGCAGCCTATGTATGTTCTTCAAATATGGGAAACGTGCATAAATAAATTATACAAAAATGTTTCCATGCTGGTTAAAACATTTTTTTAAAAGTAAAACGATAAACAAATTCACTGTAATTCTTATGAATTAATATGAGCAGCAAGTGGTTAGCTATGAAGTTGTGAAACCCAATAGCTGTTCAATAGGCTTATATTTCCACTCGTCTGCCTCCAGCTCCTCCACCAGGCTGGCCAACTTCTCCATACGGGATACCTGCTGATCTGAGAGCGCACACGAGAGCACACACCATACCAAGAAGTCATTAGTATTAGGTTTCCAGACTTTAGGTGAATTAGTAGCAATTGTGCTTGTGACAATAATGTAATCGTAAGTGCTGACATTTAGTTAATTACTGTTGATTGTTTTAAAAAAATCAGAACAATGTGCATCTTACCATGCTTCACCTGTTTCAGAGTTGATGCCACTTGATAACTGAAAACCGATTCACACAGAAATCTGTCCGAGCCATCTGAAAAGTAAAGAGGAAAACTGTCCACTGGATTTCAAATAATCTACGGATGACAGAATATCTTTGCTTAACGGCCCATAAGTAACGAATGAAACACAGACAACTAGGCTGTTACAGGAAAAGAACTAATGAAGGGGTGGTATGAAAATAGTAACTCCGTTTACCACCCCAAAGTTGATTATTTTCCAATAACAGCACATCCTGAAGTGTTTTATCTTAGACCACAGCCATTTACCACAGATTACAACTGTTCATTTATTAAAAAAAACAACATCATGTCCATTTTATATTTAACACTGTGGAATGTTGATGAAACAAACTAGTTCCTGATATCACTTATGTTATAGTAGCTATAAACAGTCATTCCCTCACCAGCCACTCTTTTTCCCCTCTTCTGAAGTTAATAAGTCCAAAAAATTGAAGAAAAAGAAAAACAAGAAAGCACAAAGTCTTATGTCCTGAAGCAGTGACACTGGAGAGTCCTTCCAAATATGCTAAATAAACATCTCCTCACAGAAAACTTCACCACATCGACAATAACTTACTTTTTTTTTTTTGTTTGTTTAATTTATGTGAAGTGTCCACCATACAAGGCTCTATGAAAGTAGTTTGAAGCACCTTAATATAAACCTCACAGCCGGCACTGTTGTCCGAGCTGCTGTAATAGAAGATAAATCAACACCTTCTGACCAATCAGAATCGAGAGTTCAGCAGCACTGTGTATAAAGTAAAGTATATACACTGTAGGGAGAGTCAATGAGCTGAAAGACCTCTGTGTGGGCTGCAGTTGACTGTGTTTGTGTATTAGCACATCAGCTTATGATATCTTATTTTGCTTAAGTACAGCTTAACTTTACGTGAACCAAGGTTTTAGGTATAACAATTCCCTCACATCTATACACACCATTATTCAACACCTTAAACATGACCAATGACCAACATAAAGCTCTGTCATATCCTGGCTTTCCCAGTGTTCCATATATCACACACACACACACACACACACATACACGCAGTTAGGTATTTGGACAATGATGGAGTTTTTGTGATTTTGCGTTTATACACCACCACAATGGATTTGAAATAAAACAATCAAGATGTGATTGAAGTGTAGACTTTCAGCTTTATTTTAAAAGGTTCCACAAAAATATGGCATTTACTATTTAGGAATTACAACCATTTTCAACAAAGTACCTCCATTTTCAGGGGCTCAAAGGTATTTGGACAAAGTGACATAATTGTAAATATAACCATAACCAAAGTCTACGCTTCAATCACATCTTGATTGTTTTATTTCAAATCCACTGTGGTGGTGTATAAAGGCAAAATCACAAAAACTCCATCACTGTCCAAATACTTACGGACTTAATTATTTATATATATATATATAAAAACACATGTTCCCTTTTTTTCAAACCAGAACTTCGCTCAGCACAGAACTTGAGATTATGCCAGTTCCATAATTCCAATACGCCAGCAGAATGAGGACTAAAGGAGAATGGTGGCTTTCACTCATTAATGCCCTCTGTTCTTTCTGGAGACAAAAAGTGCAGACAGTTGGAAATGCACGTCCCCGTGTGGATAAATGACCCAGACAATTTCTAAATAGTTGGGCCAAAAACAAAAGGCCTGGCATGGTTTTAGATGTGCATATTCCAGCCAGCCTTGACCTTATAATGGATTGGATATGTCCTTTTGAGATCCTAATTATGGTGCATTTTTCCCCTCAGTATTTCTATC
>CM040986.1:16389212-16478795 GCA_022985145.1 Pangasius djambal | reverse complement strand
TGCACTTGGTGATGTGTGGCTTGGATGCAGCTGCTCGGCCATGGAAACCCATTCCATGAAGCTCTCTGCGTACTTACTATAGTTGTAATGTAACTTGTATGGCAGATGCTCCACATAAATGGATTTTAAAAATATGTACATAATTGCTGTTATGTACAAGTCTCCAGTGAGAGCTTTGTAACAGTCAGAGGTAAAGCTGTAACTAAGTATACGGGCACGGGACAGTCGTCAGGATAAAGCGCTTTGCTGTTTTGCTGTTTGTAACAGGACAAGCTGCAATTTTTTTGTTTTATTAACTTCAAGAGAGAGAGAAAAATGAGAAGCTGGTAAAGGAACATCTTTTTATTTATATATATATATATATATATATATATATATATATATATATATATATATATATATATATATAGCTGTTATAACTGAAATGATAACAGGAAATAAATTGGTTTACAGACATTAAACATAAATATAAAGCAAAAAATAAGTAGGACTGGTGGTATCACACCATTCCATCGTCAATTATTTTCCTGTAACAGCACACCCTATTGTGTTATTCCTTTATACCACACACATCCTATACAGTGTTACTCGTACCTATTGCCCCCCACCCGTGTCAGTTTCTGACCACAGGACTGCTCTTATCTGGGTATCTTTGGCTAGTACACAGTGAGGTGTTTTTGTTTTTTTTTTTTAAAAAAACCCTGCTTCTTCTGAAACACTGTCAGCATCACACACATTTCCATGTCAGTGTCACTGCTGTGGTGGTCAGTAGTGGTCCTGTGGTTGTCCCTTTGGGGAGAAACAATGATGGTCGGCATAGAGGAGGGACGACAGATTGAATATAGTAACACACAGGCTACAGTCAGTAATATTGTATATCTATAAAGTAAACTATCTGATAGGTACCTGACTAAGACACGGGTTCCCAAACATGGCCCTGGAGTACAGCCTTGTCCTGCACATATTAGTTTCGATTCACCTGATCAGGTGTGTTCGAGCCGGGAAAACACTAATAATGTGCAGGGGGTACACCAGGACCAGGGTTGGAAACCTGTGGATTACATGAATCAAAACTGGAGCAAGTAGATTCCAGACGAGGTGTAAGAGATATTACCTAGCCACAGAAACTAACAGCTTATCTTATCAATACTAAATACAAATTTTTTTTGTATTATAATACACTATATGGCTAAAAGTTTGTGGACACCTGACCATCACACACATATGTGCTTGTTGAACATTCCATTACAGATTTAGTCCCCATTTTGCTGTTGTGATAACCTCCATTCTTCTGGGAAGGCTTTTCACTAGATTTTGAAGCGTGGCTGTGGGGATTTGTGTTCATTCAGACACAAGAGCATTAGTGAGGTCGAGCACTGATGTCAGGTGAGGAGGTCTGGGGTGATAGTGTTCCAGTTCATCCATAAGATGTTTAGTAGGGTTGAGGTCAGGGCTCTGTGCAGGCCACTCGAGTTCTTCAACTCCAGCCTTGGCAAACCATGTCTTCATAAATCTCGCTTTGTGCACAGGGGCATTGTCATGCTGGAACAGGTTTGGGCCTCTTAGTTCCAGTGAAGGGAAACTGTCATGTTACAGCATACAAAGACATTCTATACAATTGTGTGCTTCCAGCTTTGTGCAACAGTTTGGAGAAGAACCACATACGAGTGTGATGGTCAGGTGTCCACATACTTTTGGCCATATAGTCACTCTTATATTATCATACGTGAATTAGGTACTTGTCTATAAAGCTGAGCTATTTCTAGTCAGATTGAAAACATTAAAAATCAGCAAATATCTTTCCAACAATAGCTACATTTCAGCCTTGCACGTGAGTTTATTAAAATAGTTTTTTTTATTATTATTATTTGTATTATTTCTAAGTGGTTGTTACAGTGATGTTAGTTAGATAACCGGTTATCTGGGACAAGCTAATGTTTACAGAGATAATTAGCAAGCTAAGCAGCTAGCTAGAGACCTGGCTGTATGATAGTTCATTCTTTTATTAGTTATAGAACACAGATATTTAAAAATGTTCAACAATAATAAATAAAAATTGCTGTTTCACTAAAATGTATTAAATGTATTTTTATATATATATATATATATAAAAAAAAAAACTTACTGCGTTTGGTATCCTAGTTCTGGTGCCGTTTCTGGTGTAACACACACACACTCTTGTACACGACAGCGCCATCTAATGCCTCGGAAGAGCGGCAAAGCGAAGCTGAGCATGTATTTCCGGTGACGTAGCGGAAGTAAGAAGTCTACTTGAGAGCATCTGGAAGGTATTCAATTGTAGGTATGATGTTATTTCCCGTTTATATTATGGAGATTTTACACGTAGATATTTTTTTTAAATAGCCTGACTCTCTATATTTACATGCTGTATTATAGGTATTGCTTTTGTTATGCTACACGTGATAGAAATAACTAGTTTCAATGGGTTCTCTCTTAGTGTACTACATACTGTAGGGGGTGAAATAATGTTTTGGTTTTTTTGCACCATATCTAGTGCACTATATGTCAAATAAGGAGTGAGATGGGATTCAGCCAAAGTTGTCCATCTGTGTGGTGAAAGCTGTGTTTAGTGTAGCTGTAAGCCCAAGCAATCAAGCTAGTTAGCTGAAATACCTGCATGAAACTGCCTACAGTCTAGTTTTCATGTCTTTTGAATCCCAGTGTTTTTAGGCAAAGTTTAATTTTAATCCTTGTCTTTTTATATGAACGTGACACTTCAAGATCAATTTAAGTGTACTAAATAGTGTATGAAATAATGACCTTTGCACTATGTGTAAATAAGGAGTGAGATAGGGTTTAGGTGTTGAAATTGGTCTTGAGGCGTCATATCCATATTAAAAAATGATCAAAATCACGGGTTTGCTAAAGACACTGGGACTAAGACATATCTGTTCTGATAAGGAGAGAGAGAAAAAATACATCATTTTGTGCTGCACATCACATGCATTTGAGTCAAGTCAAGTAGGCTTTCTTGTCATTTCTGTCATCACAGATGTAATGAAATACAGCTCCCCCAGAATCATGGTCCTTCACTACACAGGAAGCAATGTCAGACGTGAGGATACCTAGCACAGTAACAGACAGTGCAAAGTCGATAAACACAGAAAATAGATTATACAATAAACAATACAGGACTAAATAAACAAACTATACAGTGAACACTACAAAACTCTATTGCATAGTATTGCATCCGTCCTTCTTCTGTACCACTTATCCTGGGCAGGGTGCCAACCCATCGCACGGCACAATCGCACACACATTCACACACCATAGACAATTTGGAAATGCCAATCAGTCTACAAAGCATGTCTTTGGGCTTGGGGAGGAAACTGGAGTCCCCAAAAGAACATGCAAACTCCGTGCACGCAGGGCGGAGGCAGGATTCAAGCCCCCAACCCTGGAGGTGCGAGGCAACAGTGCTAACCACCAAGCCACCGTGCCCCCCCTGCATGTAAAGACCATGTAAATTAACTTATGCATGTAGATTTGGTAAATATTATGTCTCTTTTGTAAAGGGACTGAGTTTGAAGCTTAAAAAGGGTTTATAATGCCATCATTATAGTGGTGTATGATTACCAGTGTGCTTCTTTTTAATTGTCTGTGTTGCTGCGTCATAATAATGTCCACTTCTAGCTTGAGCAGTAAGTCCAAGCAAGTCCAAGCTGAACTTTTCAGCAGGGTAATCACGTCAGATGCTTCTTGGTTAGCTCCACTAGTGAGTGATTTTAGAGATTTCCATTTACCTCATTTGGCTGACGCTTTTATCGAAAGCGACTTACATTTGGACAGGGTGCAACTGAGCAGTTGAAGGTTAAAGGTCTTGCAGCTTTAAGGGCCTAACAGTGGCAACTTGGTGGTGCTGGGATTTGAGCTCCCTTTCAATCAATAGTCTAATGCTTTAACCACTCATCTACCACTGCATGTTTACAATTCAAATGTACTGATACAAATGTAACTGGACTTGAACCATGTGAACGTCCTGTGTGAACACACTCACATGTGATGTTTATTCATGGCTGTTTATTGGCCTTCAGGAATTGTAGCCCGCTATGGACGTATTGAGGCCAGCGCTCATTAACATCAGTGGGAGGATTTACCGAAAAAATGCTGTTAAAGAGGAACATTATGAAGAGGAAGAGGAGGAAGCTTTCTCGTACTCTGGACCAGGTTACATGTTATGGATATATATTTTACTGAACTACAGTTAAATAATGATATGATGCTTAAACATATTGTGTAAAAAGAATATACTCACCACCCACTTTATTAGGAACACCTGTACACCTGCAAGAATGTGGCAGCAGTGCAATGCATCAAATCATGCAGATACAGGTCAAGAGCTTCAGTTAGTGTTCACATCAAACATCAGAAATGGGATAAAAGTGTTATCTCAGTGACTTTAACCATGGTCTTGTTGTTGGTGCCAGATGGGCTGGTCTGAGTATTTCAGAAACTGCTTATCTCCTGGGATTTTTACACACAACAGTCTGGATAACTGAAGAATGGAAAAAGACCAGGTGACTGTTTTTTTCTTCTAATTTTCAACTGTCCAGTTTGAGTGAAACTGTGCTCATGATAGAAATACTCAACCAAGCCCATCTGGCACCAATATCCGTGGCACGATCAAAGTCACAGAGATCACACTTTTTATTCATTCTGATGTTTGATGTGAACGTTACCTGAAGCTCTTGACCTGCATCTGCATGGTTTTGTGCAGCGTGCTGCTGCAACATGATTGGCTGATTAGATAACTGCATGAAAGTCCAGGTGTACAGGTGTTCCTAATAAAGTGGACTTAAGTGAGTAAATAATTTGTCAATGTGTTAATTTATTTTTTATCCTTGATGCTACATGAAACATGAAATGAGACTAATTTTAACTGTGGCTTTTATTCATCAAATTAGAGAGGGCTCTGTTTGACTTGATTTGATAGTTTGCAGCTAATTCAACAGAGCTGTGCTGAAACAAAACATGTAATATACAATTTTGAAAAGAAAAGAAAAAAAGTAAGTCACTTCACATGAAATGGATGACTTCAGAGAACAAACTGACGTGTTTCCTAATGTGACTGCGCTGTTTGTGCATTCAGAGCTGTATCACGCAATTGTTCTTTACTGCGTGATGGGTCAAAGTGACAGATTCAGTTTCAGGTCCAATATCATCTGTCACGAAAGCTTGAATTGAAATAAATCCCAGAGTGAAAAACTACTGAAATACATAAATAAGTAAATAACAACAAATACATTTATGTTACATTTATATTTGATTTCATTATTATAAAAAATTCATTCTTGCATTGCACAATATATTTAACTATTTATGATTTTCTTTCATAAGCTTGCGCCCAAAGTGCCTATATTACAGTAATCATTAGAACTTTAATCCTGATTCATGCTGTTTTACAGTCAGTGACCAGTGCATGGATGAATCCTGTGACACGAGTAACATTGAGCAGACAGACAAGGGCTTTCGCTGTGCCATAGACGTCCCGAGTGTTCTTTACAAGTCAGTATATAACCACTTTGATTTACAGCCATGTTTAAGTTCTACACTTTTTCCCCATTAAACAATGAGTTCTTGCTTCAAGATGAAATATCAGAATGCTTTGCAAAGGGTCATGGTTCAAGATCCCTTTAATAATAAATGAATACCTGCTTTGGGATTTGATTTTGTTTTTTTCCAAAGGTACATCATTGGAAAGAAAGGCGAGACACGGAGACGACTGGAAGCAGAGACTAAAACTACGATCAGCATTCCCAAACAAGGAGTAGAGGCACCGATAGGTTAGAGATCTTTACCATTTTTATTGCAGTTTTACAGGGAAGTGAAAAATCTACTGTTTCTTTTCAGGTTCATAACATGTTAAGCATCCGGATGGAGCACACACTTTTTTTTTTCTTATCACAAAATGTTCAGTTGATGTTTACAAGAATGGAAAACTGTGGTTATGTTGTGGTGGCGCCTTTTTATGTGGTGTTCTTTTGGTTGAGGATGTGTACAGTGTGTTCTGCTGGTGTTCTCTGTGCAGGGCTCAGTGTGTACTTGTGCTTGTTCTGTGGTTTCGCAGTGATCACAGGCGCTCAGAAGGCAGCAGTAGCGTCAGCTGTAACACGTGTCGAGGTTTTGATCGAGAGCTTCCGCAGGAAACAGCCGTTCTCTCACTTCCTGTCCTTCGCTCTGAACCACCCACAGATTCAGGAAGGGTTTAAACGCTTTAAAGAGGACGTTTTGGATCACTGCTCTCAGGTGGGCAGTAAACTTTGCTTTTTGCAAAGTTGTCTTAAAACGTTTAACAGTGTTACTAATGGCAGTGTTATCTGTCTTGTACTGCATATCAGAATTACTGGCACCCTTGGTTAAAAAAGGTGTTTAAAACATTTGTTCGGGGTGGGGTGGAGCGTGGGGGTGTCTTTGTGGTAAATTGCTTTTGCAACCCTTATCTAAATATACATTTTCAGCCAAAACCACATTTCACATCTATTGGCACCCCTGCATTTAGTGTTTTGTGCACAGAGTCTAGTACAATGTAAGATGAGATGGAGAAAACGGAGAGATTCACCCCAGATGGGATTCCAGTCCATCACAGGGCATAACCCACACACATTCACACACTCCTTCACAATTATGGGCAAATTATCATGGCCAAACTGCCTACCTGCATGTTTTTGGACAATGGGAGGAAACCCATGTGAACACTGAGAGAACATGGGAAACTCCACACAGACAGTAACCCAGGCTTACGATTAAACTGATGACCCTGAAGCTGCGAGGCAGTAACACTACCCACTGCTCCACCGTGCCACCCAACCACCACCCAACCCATGGTTTTGTTCAAAATAGCTATTTTTGAATTTTTTTTTTAAATTTTCTTTTATTTTGAAGGTTAGGTTTCTGTCAGATTTTCAGCATGAGCCTGACCACAAAACCATTTTTCCACAAATATTGTCATTAGCCATCATCATTTTTCAATAATTTGTCATAAAGTCCACAGTTATCGTCATTAACCTACAAAGGGTGCCAGTACTTCTGGAGCTGACAGTAGTCCATAGTGTATGACAAGATAAGTTCATGAATGAACAAAATGCAGTCATGTCTGACTTTCTGTACAGGATATGGGAGTGGATGTGAGCATTTTTCAAAATCAAGCGAAGCTGCACCTCACCATAGGAACCCTTGCCCTCCTAAATGAACAGGAAGTGATGCGAGCATCTGAGCTTCTCACACAATGTCAAAGTTTCATCAGGTGTGTGTGTTTGTGTGTGTGTGTGTGTGTGTGTTTGTGTGTGTGAGAGATGCGTAGAACTGACTTGAGTCTTCAGTTGAATTTTTTTAAATAAATATTCTGAATTTCGTCTAAGCATACATGCTTACTTAAATCTTTGTAACATTCACCTGTTAGTTTTTAGATGCCTCAGTTAGAAATCCTAATAGAACAGTGCAGAAACAGCTAAATGTACAGAAACAGCTTAGAAAGAACAGTTATTCTGGGTGAAGTTTAACAGTTATGGAATTATGGAGGAAATTGCTGTATATTGTAATATTCCTAATGAATATTATGTTCATAATATATATTCATACAGGGACATAACAGAAGGAAAGCCTTTAGCTCTGGAGGTAAAAGGAATAGAGTACATGAATGATGACCCCTCCATGGTGGACGTCCTGTATGCTAAAATATGCGTTCTGGATGGCTCTGACAAGTAAGTAGCACTCCTCAGATTACCAATACAGTAATATGAATGTTTATGGCTGATAACAAAAACTAATGATTTTGAAAAATATAATTTGATAACAATGTTTTGGTGGTTATGTTTCATTATACCACAGCACTGTTACATCCTCAACTCTGATTGGTCAGACGGTGTTGATTCATTTTCTATAACAGCTACTGCCTCAGCTGCTGTTATGGAAAATTAATCAACACCATCTGACCAATCAGAGTTCCAGCTGCAAGGTTTATATTAATACGCACAGGGACTTCAGTTCGCTTAAGCAGATTAAAAAACTGTAACTTCTTCTGTAAGTTTTCTGACACAAACATTTCAAACAACCCCAGGACAGAGATTGCACTTTCTGGTTTCTTGGTAATATGACAAGCTGCATTTTTTTTTTTTTTTTTTTGGTCTTATTAACTTCGACAAAAAAGGAAAAAAAGAGAAGCTGGTGAGGGAACAACTGTTCTTTGCTTTTATAATACAAGTGATAAGAGGAACTGACTTGTTTCACAGATGTTCCACATGATTAAATGTTACTATAAATGGACAAAAAAAAAGATACCTTCTCATTCTTTAATAAAAATTGTAATTATTGGCAAATGTCTGTGGTGATGAGAAGAAACATGAATGCATTCCTCTAGTTAAACTGTTGTTCCTGAATAAATAAGATAAACTCAGTTATTCTGCTCCTCCTCGCTGTTTTACCCATCCTGAGCCCTTCTGCTCCTCCTCGCTGCTTGACCCATCCTGATGCCCTACTTCTGGTTGGAGTTCTCATCGGTTGAGTTCGCTCGCTGCTGCTGGGGGTGGCCCCATATGGACGGCCTGAAGAACCGTTTGGTTTCCTGGGGATGGTGCCACCTGGGGGCTGTGGAGATGGTTTGGGGATCACATATGGGGAGCTGTACTGTAATGGCTTGGGACTGCGATTGCTGTAGTGGCTTTGGGGATGCAGTTGCCATGAGCAGCTTCGTACTCAGGACTCCATCAGTGGACAGTGGATAGATTTTAACCAACTGGACTTCTTGTGAAAACTGTGATGAATTTATTGGTTGCACAATTGCACTACTTGTCCTTATAGCGTGCAATAATAGAAGGGAAATATTTATAATCGCACTATCCGTTGCACCAAGATGAGGATGGGTTCCCTTTTGAGCCTGGTTCCTCTCAAGGTTTCTTCCTCATATCATCTCGGGGAGTTTTTCCTTGCCACCGTCGCCACTGGCTCGCTCATTAGGGATAAATTCACAGTGATAAATTCAAATATTTACAATATATTTTTTGTGAATCCATTTATTTCTGTAAAGCTGCTTTGTGACAATGTCCATTGTTAAAAGCGCTATACAAATAAAACTGAACTGAATTGAACTGAAAGTTATTGGCAAGTATCACTTTGAACTTTTCTTTCAACCATGTTTTCTACTTGTTAAAAATATATACATTTTATATCTTGAAGTACTTTTTGAGGACTAAAATGAAAAAGTTAATCTCTGGTGTGTGTGTGTGTGTGTGTGTGTGTGTGTGTGTGTGTGTGTGCGCAGACTGCAGCAGATTGCAGACAGGCTAGTGGAGTGTTTTGTAGCAGCAGGACTGATGGTGAAAGAGTGGGACAGAGTGAAACTTCACGCTACTGTCATGAACACATTGTTCAGGAAGGATCCCTCAGGTATGTTTTCATTTTAGGTGTGACGTACCAACACGTCGTTCACAGTACTTACAGTACCTGCCCGTTACTACGGGAAGGAGTACATGATGTGCTTGTGAATCAGATTATTTCCATATGTCATTGCACTTGGCACACACGCAGTGCCTACGCCTAAATAACACAGATTAAAATCAAGGTGAGGGTATGAACAAAAAATTGGAGAGGAATCTTTATTTTTTGTTCTTATCTCTGTCTGTGCATTAAGTCAGTGTGAATATCGGAGTCAGCAGCCCTGCCTTTGACCAAACCACTTTGTAGTGGCAGTGGCACGGTCTTTATCAAGCAGCTGATATTTGATATACAGAAGCCTTGTAGTTGGACTGTATGTTCCTGAGTGTGGCTCCTCATTGCACAACCTGTTGATTTGTACGGTTTAAAATGTAGAGTTGGTGCCTTCCATGATGCACACACATGAAGCTTTAATATCATGACTCTTTTTGGGGAAAAAAAAAATCTTCTATCCACTCCAGGCCAGAGTTATATAAATGACTTCCATTTCCACCTTTCAATCTACCAATCTAGCATATCTGGAGCGTATGTGCTAAAATTACTGACAATAGTTGTGACGCATTTTCACGTATAAAGAAAATAACAGAAAACCTGTTTACTTGATACTCACTTGTAATAGAGGTCTAAGGGCAGTTGCTGAGGCATCAGTAAACATTTATGGAAAGTGTGTATTTTTTAGAACGATACCATGAATTTTTGACTCAGTGGTGTTTGTAAACGAGGCTTCAAATATATGTCATGCTTTCAGAGATGGGATTACAGAGGAAAAAATTTGTGCATATAGATACCATGAAACATCAGAAAATCATAGCTAAGCAAAATTTCTTTTTACTGCATTGCTCCTGTGTTGGAAAGTTGAATAAAAAAACAATAAGAACAGCTTGGTAAAACGTTCTCTCATATCGGTACCTTTCCTGTATCAGACGTTGTACTGGTAGAGTGAAACGTGTGTTTTGGATTCACATTATGTAGTCGTGTATTTTAAACTTTTAATGACAAACTTCATCAAGTGCCCTTAGATTTGCATTATAACTGAGTTTTGAGTTAATAGATGTTCTTTTCTTTTCTCAGCACAGGAAGACAAGGTCAAAATTACTGTCTGTGGTGATAGCTCATGCATAACAGATGTAGTAGATAGGGATTAGGTAGATAGGAGAAAATGCTCGAATGTTCCTTTGGCCACTTTTTATCATTTTGAATCTAAAAGTCCATGTGGAAAGACTTTACCTGTATGGTTTTATTTGAAATCACTGATGGAAGATTTGATACATTCTTAATATTACTTGAAGTCGAGAGTTGCAGTGATGTAAAACTCTCTCTCTCTCTCCCTCTCTCTCTCTCACGCACACGCGCGCACACACACACACACACACATATACAAATGTGTCTCTCTCGGTTACTTTGATGAGTGTGTTTTGTGAGCGAGGCTGTTTTTCCACTCTGCTAACAGAGCTCTTTGAGCTGCATTGAGTGGAAGGTGGTCATCTCTGCACTAGTACAGCAGGACCCCAGCTCAGTACGTGTCTTGTTTGGTTCATTTGTCATTGTTGTTATTGTTGTGATCACTGTGTTTGAGTTGCACTAGTGAGAACCTGTTCGAATAGCCTTAAAGAGTGACTCCAGTTCAGTCCTCTACACTTTCACTGTCACGTATTATGAAGGAAGTGTGCAGATAAAAGTTTGGTTGTAAAGCATTGTTTTTGGTCTCCTATAATCCTCGCTCATTGTGTTTCAGCGGAGGATAAAGGTGGTGCAGGAAGACCCAGTATGAAAGATCGAGAAGCTTTTGATGCCAGGAACATTTTGGAGGTAGGCCTGATTACTGCAGCTTCTCTGTGAAAGTACAGCGTCCTTTAAATACAGAAATACATTATCAGTTCGGAGAATTTTATAATCAGGCTTTATTGGTCAAGTACACTTGCGAGCAATTTGACACAGGTGCCAAGCTCTCAGTGTACTTTTATCAAAAGAATAACATGGGTAATGGGCAATAACAAGGACACAGGCACAAACAGCAGTGGTAATACACAGGTGCAGGAAGGCAGACTACATACGCACTATTGCGCAGTAATTTTACAATATCACATTAGTGTGTTTCTGTTTCTTATTTTTATGTGCATGATATTTGATAGGATGGTAAACACACACACACACACACACACACACACACACACACACACACACACACGTTTGTCTTACTATTCTTATAAGGACTTTCTACTGACATAACTATAAATGCAGTTAATTAATGTTATGCCTACACCTAAATCTTACCCAGACCTTAAAAATATAAATTGGCTGCAGTTGATATTCACACATGCATGCACGCACACACACACACACACACACACATCACCACAGTTGTGTGTATATACGTATGCATTATATACACACAACTGTGGTGATATGTCAGATAGTGGTGTGAGGCAGCATAAAGATAAATTCCACAGATTCTGTACCATTTTTACTTATTTTTTGGATAGTGTTACACAGAAATGTGCAACATTTACTCATAGACAATTACAGTATATGGTACATTAACTGTGCTGGTTCCTCTGGAGGAAAAAGTCCTTATTTCTCTTTTAGCAAGTGGTTTTAAATTTACTCTCCACTCTGTCATACAGAGACATGTTTTCATCACCATAACTGCATCAGCACTGTATAAAGCTGACAACAGTTGATACCGTTCCTCATGCACACTTCCACTGGACTACCCCCTGCTGGTGGTAGCAGTATTACAAGTTGTTTTTCGTTTGTGTCCAACAAGTACACACTGTTCAGCAGCAGTTCGTACACTTCCCAGAACTGTAGTTCGTTTGAATACGTTCCTCATAGTTATCCTTGATAGTTAGATTTCTGATATGTGATATGACCACCTCATTACAAGAACATCTTACGGCTAAACAGAGAACAACATGTAGTGGTTGTTGCTATATACAGTGCAGTTTGATATTCTATGTTTTTTGGCATTTATTATTTAGTAATTATTTTTATAGCGAGTGACATTTTAATGGTCTCTCTCTCTCTCTCGCTGTCTCTCTCTTTTTCTCTCAGAGGTTTAAGGAGTTTTATTTCGGTAAATGTCAGCTGGACTCGGTGCAGCTCTCTCAGAGATTCTCCTCCGACTGTACAGGATACTATTCACCTGCTGGAAGTGTCACCTTTACCTGATCTGTCTGTTCTCCACACACACACACACACACACACACACACACACACACACACACTTAGTTAATCAAATCGACTCACAGTGAGTATTCTTTATTATGGAGTGTATATATCCTATTGTGGGTAATTCTACACTCTTAAAAATATTACACATTGAAGTCTTAAGGGTTCTCACTTTGGAGAAATTCTTCAAGGTTCCAACTAGAAGCCTTTTAGGTAAGAACCTTTAACTATCCTGAGAACCCCTAAAGGTTTCTTTTTTCTGGCTACTGAAAGTGCTGTTACTGATATCAGTGATGCATGCTGTTGGTGGCAGTATAATTTTATTACATTAAAATAAGTTTCATCAGTCTACTGTTTATGATTATTTCCTTCATATTGGTATTTAAATATACAAATAAATCATAGTCACTTCCTAATTGTTGACACCCTTCATGAAAATGATGCTGTTTACCTTTACTGTAACACCGTATTTTTTCCCCAAACAAGAAACATTTTCTCAAGTAATGCATTTTTTCTGCAAAACATTGGTTTGAAATTTATTGGCAGTCATGTACTAATATTCCCCAGTGGAGAAGATAACTGCACTGAATGTATAACAAGGTTGGAGAGACTTGCATACACATTTCAGCCTGCTTTATCACTGTGCACTTTAATAGGGACACCTGTACATCTGCTCATTTATGCAGTTATCTAATCAGCCAATCATGTGGCTGCAGCACAATGCATAAAATCACGCAGATGCAGGTCAAGAGCTTCAGTTAATGTTCACATCAAACTGGGATACATTAATGGCATTTGGCAGACGCCCTTATCCAGAGCGACTTACAATTATCTCATTTATACAACTGAACAGTTGAGGGTTAAGGGCCTTGCTCAAGGGACCAGCAGTGGCAGATTGGTGGTGCTGGGATTTGAATGCTCAACCTTCTGATCAGGAGTCCAACATCTTATCCACTGAGCTCCCACTTCCACTATATAACGTAAAAATGTTATCTCGGTGAATTTAACTGTGGCATGGTTGTTGGTGCCAGATGGGCTGGTTTGAATATTTCAGAAACTGCTGATCTCCTGAGATTTTCGCACACAACAGTCTCTAGAGTTTACACAGAATGGTATGAAAAACAAAAAGCATCCTGTGTGCGGAGGGTCTGCAGGCTGAAACACCTTGCTGATGAGAGAAATCAGAGGAGAATGACTAGAATTGGTCTGAGCTGACAGGAAGTAACTCAAAAAAGCACTCTTTACAACCATATCAGAACGCCCAACACATCAAACCTTGAGGTGGATGGGCTACAATAGCAGAAGACCACATCAGGTTCCACTGCTGTCAGCCAAGAACAGGAATCTGAGGCTACCATGGGCACAGACTCACCCAAATTGGCCAGTTGAAGACTGGAAAAAAAAACAGGTGATTTTTTTTTTCTAATCTTCTTTCTTTTTTTTTGAGTTTCTGAAACGCTCAAACCAAACCATCTGACACCAACAATAACCATGCCGTGGTTAAAGTCATGTTTTTTCCCCGTTCTGATGTTTGCTGTGAACATTAACTGAAGCTCTTGACCTGTATCTGCATGATTTTATGCATTGTGCTGCTGCCACATGATTAGCTGATTGGATAACTGAATAAATGAGCAGGTGTTCCTATTATACCGTATTTTCAATCCAGACTGCCTTCCTCGCCATCCTCCTCACTGCGTAGGGAGCCATTATGTGTCTGTTCCTGGAAAAATCTTCCCCTGTTCAAGACCTAGAAGCTTTTAACCATTGTTTGAGTGGAAAATTTAAATCTGATATCTTATTGCACTTCTACAGGCCAGCAGGGGGCATCATGGTTCTTAAAACTAAAGCTGTATTGTGCAGTTTAAGTAGTATCTTAAACATCATTCTGTCTGAAATATCTGATCATGTTCTGACTACAAAAAGCTTACTGTATGTCAGATGAGAGGGACACATCCAGAGTTTCTCAGTCCATAAAGAAAAAGAGAATCACAGCTGTAAACTGCACTTTATGGTGTCTGTCCAGAGAGGTGGACGGGAATAACGCCACTCTGAGGTTACTGGAGTCTAGGGGCCAGTTATATAACGATCTTCTAAATTAGAGAACTCTTCTGATGGACTGAGATTTGTTTAATGAGGTATTTTTGATTGACTCTCTGTAGTGCTGGACCTTTACTGTTAGCATTAATCAGGGATGTTTTTTTTTTTTTTTTACTACAGTTAAAGCGCTGTTTGGTGTTTAACATAAACATTTGTCATTTCTGGGTAAACCACCTGAGCTAATGAACCCACCTGAGCTAATGAACCCACCTGAACTGGAAATAGTGGTTGCTTGGGAGACTTTATGGCTTACACATTTTCCCTGGAATTTATTCCCATCTTGTGTCCTTTACTACATCCTGTTGCTCACCTATAGTCTGTATGAGTGTGATATTAAGCTGTGGCAGGACATCTTGATGTTAGTTATATTCTCTGTTCTTCCCTCTCACTCACACATAATTGTTTTATTTCTTCCATATAAAGCAAATGATGAATTAGTCTGGACTGGGATAGTGATTGTGAAATGGAAACTATGATAACTATACTAATCTGCAGTAGGGATTGTGTTTGAGTTTGAATATAGTAAGTGTGTTTACGGTGTTCATATGAATTTTGGACGGTTTATGTTTATTCATTTGCCAGACACTTGTATCCAAAGAGACTCACAGTTGAGACTGGATATAGTCCAAGCCGTTGAGGGTTAAGTGCCTTGCTCAAGAGGCCAGCACTGGTTCTCTGACAATCCTGGGCTTTGAATTGATCATCTTGGCCTGTTCTTCATATATTACTGAATTAGCTTGGATTGGATCGTTGATGATTTGACCTGATCCTGGATTTTTCTGCTCTGTAAAGCTATTGGTGGATTGGTTGCCAACACAACAAGTCCCTAAGCTCAAACCTGTTCATGAACAGGCTTGTTCAGAGTAAACAAGATTAGATCACAGATTTAGAAGCATTCTCTGTAAAGAAAGTCTGTCTCAGCCATGGCCAATCTACTCCTTTGAGAGAAATAATAAGAAGGGTGTTTGTAATAAACTTTTGAAATCAGCAAGGACATTTGATAAAATCTGATTTTACATTTTAGTTTAGTTGGAACTGTGTAACATTGATGCCACACACAACGCAACTCACTGCAGCTGTGCCTCCACAATTACGCAGTCTGTAATGCTTTGTGCTGGCTTTGCAGAGGAGCTGTTTTCCGGCCCTGTATTGATAAGTGATGTATAGTGCCATTTTTCCTGTACCAGTACACAGCTGCTGGTCCTTTTTCTTCTTCCTATTTTTTTGAAAAAAAGAACAAGAAGAGAAAACCTGCGACCATTGAAGTAAATGTTTCTTAGTGCTACTGATCAGATGTAGTAGTTTGGGTAATACATTGATCCCATGTCACTGATAGCTCTGACACTGGGAATAAAAAGCAAAAAAAAAAAAAAACAATAAAATGATTGCACATTTAGTTTTTCAGCTAATTTCTGGCATACATTTCTTTTTGAATCTTTAAAATCTTCATAACCTAATAATATTTTTTTCCCCTCCATTCGCTATTCTGCCCAAGTTTACACATGTGCTCCAAGAACTAATTTACCCTGTTTGAATGATCATGAATAGCAGATATGACTTAAGCAATTAAGCCCCTGGGATTAATAAAGTTCTTTGAATCTTGAATCTTGACTTACTTCCTAATTCTTTTATTAAAGTGGTACATCTGACTGGGGCTCTAATCACTAGCACAAAATCTTAACTGTAACTGCATTACTACTGCCTCATGTGCACTGGATTAGTGTGGAGTAGCAAGTTGTGTGCTGTGTTCATATAAAGACCTTGGTACACAGTCTGTCTCTGACGAGCGTGTTATGAAGCACGATCCAGCTGGCAGAGTTAAACCCACATACTACTGCTTATTGCAGGCTGATGAATTGAGATCACACCAACCTGCTGATTTGTTTCTCTGACAAAGCTTTAGAACAAAGAGCAGTGAATCCCATTTTATTTTAACCCGTCACTTCTCATCAGGTGTTTTCACTAGTTTCTATATGCCTATAGACAATGTAGTAACAAATGATTATCTTGTGCTTATTTGATGTGTTAATTCTCATTTCACTAGATCATTATTTCATCAAGGTGGCATGGGGGTGCAGGTTTGATCCTGAGCTCTGTCCGTGGTGTTTCACATGTTGTCCCATGTTCATAAAGGTTTCCTCTGGGTTCTCAGGCTTCCTCCCATAAACATGTTGGTAGGTATATTAGCTACGTTAGTTTGTGTGTGCACGGTGCCTTAAAACGGACTGGTGTCCCATCCAGAGTGTATTCCCACCTCATGCCCAGTGTTCCCGGGATAGGCTCGGGATCCACTGTGACTCAGGATAAAGAGGCTATTAAAGATAAATGAATGAATGAATGATTTCATTACTTGTAAGTATAGTCAATGATCTGATTTGTTTCGAAACTCTCTCAGTATTCCCTCGCAAGCCACACACTGAAAACACATGCACATGAGCTGGAAAGCTTTAAATGCTAGTGCAAGAGAAGAAGCTTTGGAATTTAACAGGCAAGTGTCCTGGTTGAATGTTAGTGGTCCACATCATTTGTGTTTTGTTTTTGTCTCAATCTTTATTCAAAGCTGCCAGAATGTGACAAGAACATATCCGTGACAAAAACAGATAGCTTATTAAGTCTTCTTTGGCCCATTTTAGTTTTAGTATCTGACTCCTTAGGGAAAATAACGTTCTTTGACTTCACTTTCCTTTTAGGTTTTCTTTTCATTGTCACACTTAGAGTGGATTTGCGGTTCTCCGTGTTTTTTTCATCTGCTTTTCTAGCTCCAGTTAAAAAACAGTTATGACCTAACTGGACTGGTTACAAATTCAGCTCCACACAACAATAATGTTTCCCAATTTATCTCAGATTCTGTGACTTTACATTCATTGGCTTGTGTTCTTTGTATGTAGAACTATGGCTTGTGTTGTGTGTGACTTAGTGTGTAATGGCCAATCAGTTTAATCATTCACTTCAACTCTATGCTTGTCAAAGGCCTCCTAGTGGCCAGGGCTTCTGAACATGTGACCAGTAAGCCCGGTCATTCATCTGTCCCTGGGTCCAACACATGAGACTGAGTCAGATGGCTGACTTGTTTTTGCCTTACTAACATTCTGCACCAGATTTTGTATTTTAAGTCTTTAAGTGTGCAGAATGAAGCGCTGTTCTGTCTGCTGCTTTACGTCTCTTTTTCATCTCTTTCATCTATCTCTCTTTGTCTCTCTCCCACTGGTTAATTAGTCAGCTCTCTTCCTCCTGAGGCTGCAGCACTCACCCCAAGAGGATTTGGCTTGATCTTATGTCTCCTCCAATAGGTCGTGATTAATGAGCCTTCGTTGCCGTAGGCGTAGACTTCTGGGCCTCTGCAAAGTGAACATAGAAAACATCTGTTCCTCTGCCTAACGTTTGAGATTTAATCTTGTAGCTTGTGTGCTTTTGGAGACATGCCATGATCATTTTCTTTAGGTGTTTTGGAGCCTGAAGTTTTCACTCGATTGCCAGCTTGAGGAATAAGATCAGGTAGCCGAGCATTTTTCTCAACCCAGGAATTTCAGAATGTTGATTTTTCAGCAAATTAGTGACACGCAGAAGTGCAAAGATCAGCAGCGGCAATAATGATCTGATCTAAGTAATTAAGGAGAAGTCGATAATTGCAGTAATCTGTAGAATTAGTGGTCAGCACTTGAAGGAGCCTCGTCAGATTCTCTAGTCCAGCAGCTCGGGGCTGCCATCTGACTGAGTGCTGAGATCAGAGGAAAAGCCTTTCACTCGGACAGATCCAATGTCCTGAACATCCACAGCACAAAACTCAGGCGCGTACAACAACATGCTGCATTTGGAAGAGACAGTTAAAGACTCTAACATCGATTTTAGTGTAGAATGATCTAACTTCCTTGGAATACTTTTCTGCACTTCTGTCTTTTTTTTCTATTAGTGTTATTTCTTTTTTGTTATTTAATCTCCACACTGTTTGTATTATGCTTATGAATTCTATGCTCAGTTATCAGAATCAGGGCTATTTCTAAGAATGATGCTATCTCTGCTAAGTTTGGCGCTTGTTTTAGGGTTGTCAAATTGAAACAACATCTGTAGAGTATGTGTGATTTTTTTAAAGAGACAAGTTAGAGACCCATGTTTTAACACTTTTCTCTGTGCTGTGAACAGTTAAAATATGACTGTGTACCATGATTAATATGCAATTTTATCCATCTTTCTGACAGTGGAGCAATAGATCAATGCAATTCTTTTTTTTTTCCTGACTCTTTCCTTCAGGCTTTGCAGCGATTAAATGGAAAGGGAGGAACTTTTTTAGTTTGAGCTGCATGGACTATATTAATAACACATAACCACAAAAAGTAGTCCCATATCTGAAAGGATGAATTACACAGATTTACAGCTTAAAGTACAAATACCTTTGACTGAGGAATTCATGAAAGCATCCTACAAAAATAAGTGTTTTGCATAAACATTTACTGAAGCTCCAGCAGTTGTGTTTAGGCTTCCATTGTGAGTCAATTTGGAGTAAATAATTTTTTTGTTCTTTTCTCAGTACAGGGAAATATTGTATATTGAATGTATTGTCTGTGGTGGATGCAGTAGATTGAGATTACTTAAGTTTGATGCTGTGGAACATATGAAAAACAAGTTAGTTCCTGTTATCACTTACGCTATAGCAGCTATATAGCAGTTGTTCCCTCCCCAGCATCTCTTTTTTCTCTCCCTTGAAGTTAATAAGACAGAAAAAAAAAATTGCTGCTTGTCAAGGCAGAAAAAAAAAAAAAAAGACAAAACCTCATCTGAAACCCACTCGCTGCTGCTGAGGATGGCCCCACATGGACAGCCTAAAGATGAGTGAGATTACTGTGGATGGTACCACTTAGAAGCCATGAAGATGGTTTAGGACTGAAATTGGTGCAATAGCCTTTAGGACTGCAATTGCTACGAACAGTTTTGCACTCAAGTCTCCATCACTGAACAGTTGATAACTTCAACAAAGTGTTAAAACTATAATGAGCTCAGAAATAACTCTGATGCTTATATTCATAAGTTGCTCATAAGTTCCTAGTTACACGATTGCACTTTTTGACTATATAGTATACAGTTATAGAAAGGAAATTACTACAATTGCACTATCCATTGTCATCCAGATGAGGTTGGGTTCCCTTCTGAGTCTGGTTCTTCTCAAGGTTTCTCCCTCATATCATCTCAGTCAGTTTTGCCTTGTCACTGTTGCCTCTGGCTTGCTCATGAGCGATAAATGAATAAATTTAAAATTTTAGATACGGAATTTATATATTTCTGTAAAACTGCTGTGTGACAATGTCTATTGGTAAAAGTGCTATACAAATAAAATGAAAATGAAAATGAATTTCATTGAATTTTGTCCTGAAGACTTTCCCACGTTGGAAAACCTAACCACTGACTCTTACAAAACTTTACCACTGACTGTGACAAAGTGCTGACACTGGAGACTCCTGCCAAAAATGCTAAATAAACGTCTCCTCACAGATTCACCATATCAACAATTACACACGTCTTTAATCTACTTGTGTGCAGTGTTTGCCAAGTCCCTGTGTAACTTGTTACTATAGAAACAACAATATACAGTATATCATATTACTAAGAGTGCATTAATATCAACACTGAATTTGTCTTGTAGCTGGCACTACTGTCAGTGCACAGACATTTAATTTAACACCTTCTGACACTTTCTGAATCAAATTCAACAGTGCTGTAGTATAATTAGTCATGATTGCTGCCAGGTAAGATTCACAGGTAAATTGAAGACAGTGAGCTACAGTGAGCTACAGATTTAATGACAGTTAATGACAGTTGAGGCAAATATCAGGATATTAATTAGAAAACAAATAAAATAAGAGAAATGTTGATCTTCAAAACACGGAAATGGTTAATACAATGAAAGATCCACAATATCTTTAGGTTTTTTTTTTTGTTGTTTTTTTTTTTTTTTGCAAAAGGTGTTCTAAGCTTTCTCCAAAGGGAATAAGGGTAAATTTGAATATGAGAGTCTACTAGTGAGAGTCATGAGCCCTTTCTGAATTTGTAATTATCCCAATGATTTACTGATACATAATAATAAGTAGAAAACAGAGTGTTAATGGATTTGTGCACATTAAAACTGTTGCTGCTCAGAGGCTTTCAGAGCAAAATCAGGTGAAATGATTAACATGTGGGTGGATTGTGGCAAGGTGCTGCCTTTGCTGATGGCGGTGAGGTCTTGATATGTTATTAGAGAAGTACAATGGATAGAAAAAGGCTACACACCCCTGTTAAAATGGCAGGTTTTTGTGAAGTAAAAGAATGACACTAGAATAAAACATGTCAGAACTTTTCCCACCTTTAATGTGCAATTGCAAAGTTTACAAATAAAGTGAAAAACAATCAGAAACTTTTTAGGGAAAACAAAAAAAATACATTGTTGAGCACCTTTTGATTATATTACACCACTTAGTCTTTTTTGGCTAAGAGTCTATCAGTATGGCACATCTTCACTTGGTAATATTTTCACTGTCTTTATATTTTCTGTCTTGAAAAACAATCTTTATCCATCAAATTGTGAGGGCATCTCCTGTGCACAGCTCACTTCAGGTCACCCCACAGATTTTTTGTTGGATTCAGGTCTGGGCTCTGGCTAGGCCATTCAAAAACACTGATCTTCTTTTGGTTAAGCCATTCCTTTGTTGATTTGGATGTATGCTTTGGGTCACTGTCGTACTGAAAGGTGAAATTCCTTTTCATCTTCAGCTTACTAGCAGACACCTGAATGTGCATGGTATTTGTAGCTATTCATGATTCCCTCCACCTTGATAAAACCCACAGTTCTTGCTGAAGAAAAGCAGCCCTAAAGCATGATGCTTTACCAGGGGTATGGTGTACTTTTGTTGATGTGATTTTTTTGTGCTAAACATACCTTTTGGAATTGTGGATTTATTATGCCTTTTGAAATTGGTCTCATCAGACCATCACACATTTAACCACATGGTTTGGAGTGATTTAGTTGGGCTTGGATGTTTTTTTGTGCGAAAGGGGTTCCATCTAGCTACCCTAACACATAGCCCAGAAATGTGAAGAATACGAGAGACTGTCACATGCAGAGAGTAATCAGTACTTGTCAGATCCTCCTGCAGCCTCCCTGGTAAGTTTTTGTCTTGTCCTTTTATAAATTTTGGAGGGATGTCCTATTCTTGGTGATGTCACTGTGGTTCTCCATTTTCTCCACGGTGTTCCATGGTACATCTAATGTTTTGGAAATGTTTTTGCACCGCTCTCCTGATTCCTTTCGACTGTGAGACCCTGTACAGGCTTTGTAAGATCTTTGGAGATCATGGCTTCAGCAGTCAGATGAAACAAAGAAGATATGAAGAAAATCCTACAGAAACAGCTGGTCTTTATTTGGGGTTAATCAGAATAATTTCATTAACGAAAGCTGTATGATAATTATTTTTGAACATGAGATTGAATGTGATTGGTTCATTCTGAACACAACCACATCCCCAGTTATAAAGGGGTGTACACACTTATGCAACCAGGTTGTTGTAACTTTATTTTTCCCTAAAATGTTTCTGATTGTTTTTCATTTAATTTTTTATGAAGTGAAGTGACATGTGGCCAAGTATGGTGACCCTTTGTGCTCTGCATTTAACCCATCCAAGTGCACATACACAGTAGTGAACACACACAGAGCAGTGGGCAGCATTTTTTGCTGCGGCACCCAGGGAGCAGGGAGTTCTCTGGGTGCCTTGCTCAAGGGTCTCACCTCAGTCATGGTATTGAGGGTGGAAGAGAGCGCTGGTCAACCTACAATCCCTGCCGGACCTGAGACTTGAACCTACAACCCTCAGGTTCACCTTTGAGTTACAAGTCCGACTCTCTAACCATTAGGCCACGACTGCCCCCCATGATAATTGATAATTGATAATTGATAATTGATAATTTGATGATAATGATAATTTCACATTGAGGGTGGAAGAAGTTCTGGCATGATTGATTTTGGTTTCATTTTTTACATCACAAAAACTTGCCACTTTAACAGGGGTGTTTTTTTTTTTTTTATCCACTGTAGGGTTCGTTGCAGTGAAGTGCAATCACAGTTATATTTTGTTCACGCTTACAGCAATGATCATTTGCATACAAACTCAAAAAGCAAAGAAAAACATGTCTCACAGAATCTCCACAGTGAACATTGTCCACTACATGACCGCTGGATGTCTGGTTACTTGAAATTACAAAATACTGCCATTTTAATATGCTGTAGTTTACCATTAAGTACATAAGTCACTTTATTTTCTGTAATTAAACTAACAAATATTCCCATCGTCTGCTTAATCCAGCTGCACTGCTCTGCTGATGTTCTGTGCAAATCCTCCTTCGCTCCACAGCGTAACTCCTGTTTCTAACGGAAAGTGTTTATTTGAAAACCTTCCAAATAAATTCAGACATATTACAAGCTTATATGAGCTTATATCTGATATGATTCAAGACTTGTGCTTTAACCACAACTTGTTTAAGTGGAATGTATGTGTGAGACAGTTGTACATATAATGCAGCCTGAACACTCTCCAGCCCACTCAGTAAATAAGTCCTAAGGCCACAGGCTTGTTCAGCTCTAAACATCTGCTCTGTACTCATACAGCCGTTCATCACCAGTTACTCATCACCTACACACTCATTCATGCCTCGTTAACAAGGGCTACAGTTATATATTTTAATCTCACAAAGCATTGCTGACTTAGCCTAATACAAGTTTTCTGCTCTGCAGTGCTGTGCTATAGCAAAAGTCTTCGTACCCATACAAACCCAAAATGAAGAAGATAAAGAAACGTATAGCAATGAGGCATTTAGTATGTTAAGCTTCACATATGATCCATCACACGAAAGCAAATGGTCAGATAGTTTATGATAAGATATTAAAATGAAAAGAAAACAAAATATCCATTTAAAACTTTCGCACCATTTCTGATCGAGAGAAGTCCCCTAATAACTTGTGTTCCCGCAATTTGCCATTACACCTGCCTTCAAGCTTTTTGTAAGTTCTTAACGGGTTTTAGAAATTCACATTTGTAATACCCCTCTTTACTCCCACCTTCCAGCCAGACTTTGCTGCATGCAAAGCATTACAGCTTTTAAAAATACTAGAACCAAATGAATTGTAGAAGATGGGTTAATGTAAGTTGGATATTGGATATTCTTTGTATGTACATCACTAGCTTTATCCTTCTCTCCTCACTCGCTAACCTGACTCGGTCATGCAGGTTTCTCCGTTATAACGTCGGAAGGCTCCAGCCTTTTCTATCCACGGAGGCCACTCAGGTGCTTGTCCCTTGTCATCACGAGACTGGACTACTGCAACTCGTTCCTGGCAGGTCTGCCCCTGAGTGCCAACTGACCCTTGCAACTGATCCAGAATGCAACTACATGATATATTTTCAACCTTCCCACATGACTCTGGATAAAGGTGTCTGCTAAATACTATAAATGTAAATGTAACAATAATGTTTTTGGAATAATTAAAACTGAAATTGGCCTAAAATGATCTCTTAATGGGGGATTACCATTAATAAACAAACAGCTAAAACAGGGCCCTGTTCTTCATATATGCGTCACTGAGTTTGGTGGATTGGATGGTTGATGATTTGACATGATTCTGGACTTGTCCGTACTTCAAAGCTGTTGACGACAGGTCTGTAAGCTCAAACTTGGCTTAGCAGCAAGCCTGAGCGAGGTGCAATCCAACTACACATCCAAATATTAAGAACATTAGCTAAGAACTTAGTTTGAATTAAAGAGAAACAGCTAAACAGTATTAAAAAGTAATAAACTAAACTCGCCTGTCTTAGCGCCTGCATAAATTCACTCATAAAATACAAACGCACAACCTGTTTCTACTTTCTTAGGTGAATATGTTTCTTTGTTCTCTTGTTTTTTTTTCCGTATCCGAATGCTGCTCAGTGTGCTGGGATTTTCGCACAAATCTTTGTGGACAGTCTGAATTCAATTACCTCTGAGTTATGGGGACAATCTGGAAAGTTACCCTGACCAAGAGGATGGTGCTGTAGATGCATCAATCCAAGCACAAAAAAGCATCTACGTTTCTTATGTCTATAATTATGTAAAGATATATAAATCTCTAACATAAATGTAGAACAACTATACTAGTCCATTTCTCAGATGTGTTTGAAGAACTAAATTAGGCCATTTGTTAAGTAGCGTACAAATGAACAGGGTTCAATACTAGGCTTAATCTGTGTTTGGGAAAAAAAAACACAAACAAGGTGATTTTAAATGTACTGACTATATACTCTCGGGTGTCTAATTTTTCTTAAATTTTTAATTTGACAAGATTTAAAGCACCATACTCTCAGCCTTGTTTGCATTACAGCGTCCTCATGAATATTTACACAGCTTCAGTTGAATTGCTGTCAGTGATCCGGTGGGAAAAAGCATTATTGAATGACTGTCGTAATTATACCTTATATATGTAGATGATATTGATTAACCTTATTCCATTCCAAATTCCTCTGCATTTCTGCTTGCTTGTAATTTATACCCAGACCTCATTACTTTGTTTTTGATGCAGTTGGTACGGTTATTTGCGAAATCACACTTTCATCTAGATGTTAAAAGGCAAGAAATCATAGCATGTCTCCAACTGCTGAAAAAAAAATGAGAAGCAAGGGATTTGTACAAATAATTTGGACTAATGTGAGTTAGATATTGCCTCCTGTTTATAGTATATACATTTGGCAGCTATGTGTAAGTGCTTATCTCCCATATTTTGTGCAGTCAAAATGACAGCTATAATAACTGACAAAGATAATAAATTTCTTCCATAGCTCTACAATCCTGAGGTGTTGCTCTTCTCACCTTCAGTCCGGGAGTCCTATTACACTACTTTCTGACTGTCAAGATTTCTGGATTAAGCCCTTAGGGACCTTGTCCTGTAGCAGTCCTTCTAATAATGTTGGGTGGTTATGGGATCTTGTTCTAGATCCATATACAACACCAAATCAGTTTACATACATACACTAAATGTATAATATTTGAATTTATATTGTCATTCATTCATTCATTCATCTTCAATTACTGCTTTCTCCTGGTCAGATTCTCAGTGGATCTCAGACACTCACCCCAACTGGGTTGCCAGTCCACTGCAGGGCGCCAAGGACACTTATTCACACCTACGCGCAATTTTTGTGTAACCAGTCCACCTCATGGCATGTTTTTGGGAGGTGGCAGGAAACCAGAGAACCCAGAGGAAACCCAGACAGACACTTGAACATACAAAACTCCACACACACACACACACCTCTACTTGCAGCTGAGCTCCTGCCTGAAGACATCATTATCCCTCAGTGTTTAGTGAGCAGTGTGTATCTGTGCTCTAGGACGACAGACTGAGGGACCGCTTTACTCCTTTCCTCTCTCACACACAGGACAGATGGCCGGTGTAAGGAGTGCAGTGCTTCTCCATGCCCTGCTCTTCGTGCTGGCGGGATGCTGCGGTGCTCAGGGCGCTGTGCGGAGCGGAAAAGAGCCGGACAACACCGGCGGCAATTTCCTGGAAGACGAGCAATGGCTGTCTACTATCTCCCAATACAGCCGCAAGATAAAGCACTGGAACCGCTTCAGAGACGTGAGCTCGCATCTCTTACATGTCTTTAATCTATCACAGGCTTTAGCACTAAATAATAAATAGCTCCATGTCACCTCCTTGCTATGTTCAGAAGGAGGAATGGTGTGTATTCTTCTTTGAACGACAGTAGCAGTGAGTGAATAGGTAACTTAGACGCCATCCTCTAAATTCACCCGTTATCGACATTTATTTTTAATTATATATATATATATATATATATATATATATATATATATATATATATATATATATTTTTTTTTTTTTTTTTTACCTGAATAGTCTTTTGGTTCGTTTAGTTCGCAAGTAGCCTATTTGGCTTAGACTAATTCTCTGTTTATGTTCTTTTAAATTAAATAGTCGTTACTGTAAACTAGTTTATTTAGCCTACTAGGCAGTCATGTTTGTTTATCTAAACGCGCGTGCGCTATTTGTCTCAGGTGAGTTACTCACAACTGCCTGGTAGCTACACGGTTTAATTTGTAGCTCTTTCGCTCCAAGCATTTACCTGCCCCTCTAACTGACTGGCGTTTTTTGGATGTAACCACTGGCCTGAGAGATTATATTCAGAACCCTACTGGTTCACCTGCCAATAAATCACCTGCCTAGAAATTCAGCTGTGACTGTAGTCGATAGTCACCACGCCCGAGTCGCAAAAAGACACTGTTTTCATAAACAGTACTGTTTTCAATACTCTACTAAACTATAAGGATACTACTCTACTAAACAGTAAGGATAACAGTACTCACCCTCCCCATTCCTGTGTCCAAAGCCGCATACTTACATACTAAACAGTAAGGATACTACTCGACTAAACAGTAAGGATAACAGTACTCACCCATCCCCATTCCTGTGTCCAAAGCCGCATACTTACATACTAAACAGTAAGGATACTACTCTACTAAACAGTAAGGATAACAGTACTCACCCATCCCTATTCCTGCGTCCAAAGCCGCATACTTACATACTAAACAGTAAGGATACTACTCTACTAAACAGTAAGGATAACAGTACTCACCCATCCCTATTCCTGCGTCCAAAGCCACATACTTACATACTAAACAGTAAGGATACTACTCTTCTAAACAGTAAGGATACTACTCTACTAAACAGTAAGGATGACAGTACTCACCCGTCCCCATTCCTGCGTACAAAGCCGCATACTTACATACTAAATAATATTTTATAAAACATCACACTATGTTTGTTTACTTTGTTACTATCACACTGTGTGTGTTACTGTCACACAATGGGAATTGTATTGGTTTTAATGGAAACTCTAATGGTTCCTGTGGGTCTCTACTGATAATTTGTTGCCTTCTACTGATGGCGTGTTATGTCTATTGGATACCATTAAGGTATGGTTAGCTGATGGTTTGTAATGGTATTTGTAGTGGTAACCATTAGAATTTCTGTGATGGTTTCTATTGTTTTTTTTTTTTCCAGCAGGATAATTAAAGTTCCTGTAATTAGGCCTGTATTTGTAATGCTAATTTCTTGCCTTAAAGCTTTGTCAGATTCTAAGAGTGTAACAATGTCCCTACATGGAAATATTGTTTCACTTATTAATGAGAATTAGATAAATGGATTCCAAGAGCCCATTCATTCTTCACTGAGTTACAGATCCAGGATATATTCAGTGTGTAATTTAATGAATTATTGTAACCTAATTACATGCTTACCAGTTCTGTCTAGGTGACCATGGTGATCATTGTTTGTTGTTTTCTTGCAGATAGGTTAAATGGTCTATTAGGATCATTAAATCACCTTTAAACCACAGCCTTATCTTGAGGTCACCTTACAGAATCCTACACCAAGCTCCTGTAGAACGTATTTAGATCCCAGTAGAAAACCATCAAACATGTCCAGAACCAGTCACTGGTCATCTGTTATTCCCTTTTCATTGTCACATTAACTGCTATAGAAAATACAAATACCATAGCTAAACCATTTCAAATAATTACAAAAAAAAAAAAATGCACCAGAAGAGTCTGTAATGGTTTCCATATTTTTCCCAGCATGGATACAGTACTGGGGATTAGTCTGCTCACAAATGAGTATAGTGTGCTTCTGAGTAAACTCAAGCTCATTAGAGATTTAAAATATAGCGAGATAGTAGCTGCAGATTGATTGTGGGTTGTGGTAACTAATCATATTGTGAGCGTGGCATGATTGAAATTGAACCAGGGCAGCTTTGCTAGGCCAGAGGGGATGAGCAGTATTGCTTCACACGTATGACATCTTCTTCCAAACAGGGTTCTTGATTAGTGTCTGTATGCCTTAATCAATATTTATTGATTGCCACATACCTCTGCCTGCACTGAGAAGGACTTTTACAATGCAGGAAGGATAAGGACACGTATGACTGCATACACGCGCCTTGCTCCTTCGCCGAGACAATGTTTTCTTTCCCCAAATCACACTGTTTGAAAGGAGGGAGGAAAAATGTCAGCCGAAGACTCGGCTGCTCCCCCAGGTGCTGCTGTCCGCTTGAGTTAGAGCCTGCGAGACACGTATTGGTTTATTTATTTCGTGTGAGATTCTCCTTTGATGAGACAGCAGGATGCCTGGAGCAGGAGCCAGAGCAGGAGCAGGACAGGTGACAGGTGAAAGGAGAGACACAAGGAGTCAAGCTGTAGGGGAAGCAGGTGCAGTGCATTAGCAATCTCTGGCTGGAATATAAACACTATTTTTGCAGGTTGTTGCAATTACTGCAGATTAAAACCGACAGTTTCTAACTGTGTTTATGCCAACATGACATCTAACGTCTGAAGCAGGTAGGCATGTGCCAATATAAAAATTTCACATCAATGTAATTATTCTACTTTTCAAAAATTACTAAAAATTAACCATCATCAGAGTGACAGTTCAGTCCATCATGTTTTTCAACCTTTCCTTTCACCAGAATTCATGTCTGGTGAGCAGAATGGCCTTCTCAGAAAAGGACGGATGTGAGTCAGCATTAATTTGTCCAAAATAACGATCCTTAGACATAAGAAGCCAAATGAACCACATCTTGCGATACAAATTCTGCTACCTGTCTTCCTGAATTCCAGAAGATAGTTTGAATTTATGGCCGACCTCTTCACATGTTGTTCTTTTTACCCAGAATGTCTTCTAAAACATTTGAAATAGTATTCATGAGATGAGGTGATAGGTGAGGGGAAGTGATGCGCTTGAGGGAGCAGCTGCAGAGAGTCAGGGGTCTCAGCTCCAGTCAGGCTACGGGAGTGAGTTTTAATTTACTGAGTGGACTAGTGAGAAAAAAATGGATTGACGGCTACATTCGTGAAGGATGATTACGCTGTCATGTTGCTGTAGGACCTTTTCATCTCTTCATCTCCGTGACAGTACGCTGTTCGCCATTTGATCTGGATAAGCGCATCCCCCAGGCAATATGACGATATATCAATATCATGATGTATTAACATCATGATCCACTCGCAGTATTGTGCATATCATCAAGTTTCAGTGATTTTTATAAGCCCATTAAACAAGCGACTGATTCTGTTTCTGTGCTGTTCGTTTCCTTCTCCCTAGTTTTCCACAATTAAAGAAATATTTCACAGCATGACCCTATGGCTGCAGTACCATGGTGTAAGGCACGTCACTGCCTCAATCACATTATTGCTTTTTTTTCTTTCTTTCTATAAATGCTCAGATTCATGAGAGCACAACTGACCTCTGCGCTCAGTTCTGAGAAGCAGCTGCGGTAGGAAAATGTGCATTTCATATTTGAACGAAATGTTAAAGGAGATACAGTTTATTTGGAAGAGACTGTATAGTGAGTTTGCAGTAAAATGATCAGCGGAAACTGCAAAAAAAAAAAAAAAGCTCATTATTTTCTAACTCAGAACTTCCTACGTTGCACCTTAAAGCATTCACGTAACAGCAATGGTTTAAGGTGAGAATAAAATGGATACTCAGAGTAAACTAGTACAAACCCTAAAAAAAAACATAATACAGGGGCATATCAGGATTTGTGAAGGTGTCTTCTGGTAGCTTGTTAGGATATTTTTTTGCCATAATGGCCACCCATGAAAAATGTGAAGTAGCGATAATTTAAGAATCTCATTTTCCAGAACATACCACCAATCCTGTGACCTTGAGTTAGAAATTCTAGATGCGTAAAAATGGATTCACAGTGTATTGGATTCAGAATGCCCTGGAGAACTGAAAGCCTTCATAGACATCATCTATGATTCAGCAGATCCAAATGAAAGGTTGTTCTGTTGTTTGACTTTATGCGAGAACTGAAAGAGCTGAGAGAATAAAGGACGTGGTATTAAAGGGCCACAGAGGTAAACTAGCTGCTTTTGTGTGGTCTTTGTGAGCAGGTATCGCTGCATTTTCTTCCCTGTAGCAGTCAATTAACTGATTAGATGGAGGATAGTAGTTGTTGACGCACAGGACATGTGTGTCTTTGTCCTTTGCGCACTGATGGGACTCATTTACCCAGCTGTCCCCCCGCCCACCACAACACCTGCTGATTTATCAGTCACCCTTTACTAACCATGCCTGGCATTGACAGACCTATAAACAGAAAACCTTCAGGACCACTGGATTCAAACATCTATCTAATGAGTTCAAATTTCCATCCATTTGAATATTATGCTTTTCTCAACTCCCAGTCCTGAGCTTTCTGCAGTCATAGTTATTGCTGTGACCCTTGTGGGAAGCGTGTTTATTGGATCAGACGAGCTGTGCAACTGCATCTTGTTTGTCTGCTGTGATTCTTTCACCACCGAAAAAAGCGAACAGAATGTAATCCTTCTGCTGGTTTGAGATATGCTTTCATTTGAGTAGCATGTGAAGGCGCAAATCCCAAAGCACACACACAAAAAAAGGACAGCAAATACTAACTGTTTGCTTTTTCCAAATGTGAACTATTTTAAATATTACAGCACTTATGACTCTTTACATAAGTCATTATTTTCGTTATATGTAAATTGCTCCACATCAGAAGCTCATTTTCTCCCAAAAACATAAGCATTTATCATCACCTAGAATTACGACCTTGAAGCACATTTATGTAGATCTACTATATGTCTGAATATCTTTATGATGCATGGAGTGATGTATAGCTGCTTAAAATAGATTGCTGTGCTTCTGTCTTGAATTTCATTACTTTCATGTGCATTTAGATAATGTTCTTGTGAGAACTGTTACATGCAAAATGCTCCAGCCAACAAATCATAAACTGTGAAAAACATATTCATTTGCATATAAATGCAATTACCCACTCACTGGGCCACACATCAGAAAAACATTGCCTAGCCTTTTAGAGACAATTATTTTGGATGTAATTTCAGAGAATATGTGAGGATTGATCAGGAATGACTTGTGCACAGAGTTTTGTGACACTGACTTAATCCTCGTCTAGTCAGGGAATCATTTTTCACTTATCAAAGCTTTTGGATGGCATTTATTCCTCTGAGCTCTCAATTCTTCAGTTTAGTTTAGTGGAAACAAAAGCAATATGATTAAAAAAAAAGCATGAAAACATTTAAAATTACCCCCAAAAGACTGAGGCTGAATATCAGATGTGCCCAGACCAATGAGTGGTGGAATGGATAATTTACAGTTTCTTTTTAGTGTACAGTGTAGTATCAGTTTTCATTCTGTATTTTCTGTTTTGATGTACTGTAAAAGTATATAGTGCAAAAAGAAACTGCAGAATAAATTCCTTATTGAGAAATCTGTGTAGTAAATGTTGGCGTGGACTGCAGTGGATTGTAGGAACAATGCACATTTTTTTGCTCCTGCTGCTGCCATTGAAGGCATCACCCGTGAGCTCCTGGTTTTTATTCATATTGTGCCCCCTGACATTTCTGAGAATACATGCAATCAGATTTGACTGATCTAAAGCAGGTTTGTGTACAGAAATCTTATTGTAATGTGCAAAAATTTAATTTCACGTGGTTATGCAAAAAAGGGGGATATGCCAAAAATGTAGCTATAAAGAATAATATTAACATTATAAGCATTATTGCTCAATTTTTCTTTCTGCTCAGATTCCCCAGTCATTGGTTCACATTTGCTTTGCAAGTGAGCCATGTCTGTAATTAGTGTGAACAGACCTCTGCCCTGAAACCCCAGTGGCACATCAATATTATAATCATCACATGCATAATCCACGTGCATCGTAAACAACAAAACGCCAAGTTTGTCAGACAATTCCTCATTGGCAGACTGCTAAGTGAATGAACTCGCTGCACAAGATTATTCGCTCTGGCGTTTGGCTGGGAGCTCGTGCGCTGTTCAAGATTAGAGCTGGAAGGTGGAAAAAGCCAGATGCATAGCTTTGTGTTTACAGGTATCAGAGTCATTTCAGTCATGATGTTAAAGAAATAAGAGTCATTTCGAAAATGCCCATTCCAGTGGTGTTTGCATTGCCATGTATAAGATAAAAAAAAATAGTAGGGAATGAGGAAATAATGTCAGCGAATTGGGGCAAGGACTGAACTGTAACTACTGTTTCACCTGACGACGTTTTTCACACTGCTTACAGAGCAAAACAGGCACAGCACATTCACAGCCACATCACACCAACAGAGTAGTACAAACTATAGTGTTGTTGTTGTTGTTGTTGTTGTTGTTATGCTTTACAGTTTAATCTGCATGCAACCCCAAGGTTTTCTCATTTATCTTAATTTGGAAGTAACACATAAAAAAATTCACTTACTTCAGGAAAAAAAAGAATTTGTCTTTATTATAATTTATAGCCACATTATGATTGTAAATGAAATTATTTAGTAATTTAGTAATTATATATTCAGTACAACAAAACTGTCGCATTCCACAGTCAGGTACAGAGCCAAAGGAAGTAGAGACACAAGCTTGACTAAAGCAGACTAGTCCTCACAGAAACAACCCAGTAACTCCATCCACATACACACATTACGCTAGCTTGTATATTACACAAGTCCTAAAACTATGCCTAACCACTGTGATCTTAAAAAAAAAAAATCTGTACCTTTACTTGTGTCTTTCACCTGGATATGTGGCTCCAATGCACCTTTACAAAAATAATTCCACCCGAATTATCTGTTAGAGTAAAGCTTTAAGGGTACACTACATTCACCTTTCTAGACAAAAGGCACAAAAGGTATATATTGAGGGTACCAGCCAAGCCACAGTTTAGTACCCAGTTTAATGAGATTAGCTATACTGGACGTATTCAAATTAAATAATACATTTTTTGAGTGTTGATATGTATGCGTATTTATTATGATTTGTAATTATACATGATTGTGTTTTCATGTAAATTACCTCGAGAAGCTGCTTTTAAAGGCACTATATAAAATAAAGTTGTTAATTATTATTATTATTATTATTATTATTATTATTATTATTATTATTAAGCCCTAGTTTGACTCAGAGGTGCTACAATACAATACCAGCACTATTTGAAAGGTAATAATGTTGATGATAGCTTTTAATTCTGTGTTTATCAGAATTTTAGGCCTGTCTATTGAAGCAAGTCTGTCCTCTTAATGTAGTTTCCTCTTAGCAGTCTAAGAGACTAAGCGTTCTCTTGCCCACTCCTGATCTGCTTCTGTGTACAGAGCCATTAAGTTCTCAGAATATGTAATGAAATGATGTTTGTCCTTGTTCTGTATTTCCTCTAATTTTATAAACATCAAAGAAAGCAGCTGTAATGGCCAATTCATACAGACTCATGAAGTCATTTTATTTGCTTTGATAAATCTCTTGACCTTTTTGAACACAAAAACCTGCACATTTAATTAACAGAAATGTCTGAGTTTAACCATCCCTTACAAATGGCCTACATTTTCCCGCACTCTTCATTAGAAGGAGAGACGCAGGGGACTCTGCCATTTGGCTCACGGGCATCATTTGCTTCATCTGCCTCTAAATTGGCTGTCCTTCTTTATAATGTGTGTCATTTTAGTGAGAAAAGGCAGTTCAGTGTCACATTGACACTTTCAGGCTTTCTGAAACTTGCGATGCTCGTGTTGAATGGTGATTTTTGGTACACAACTTTTTTTTTTTCTCAGGTACTTACTGTAATGCTTATTGGCTGTATGTAGCTATGAATTGTTTGCGGTGGACGCCAGTGGCTATTATATGTGATCTGCTGTGACCTGGTACATTATTATCCACAGGGGAAGCATATTTCTGAGGTTATTCACTGTCAGAACAAGGCAGCTAATTTAGTTTCTGTACCCTCAATGGCTAATAAATCTTTAGGAGAATTTTTGCTTGCTATGGTAAAGACACGGGGGCATGTGTAACAAAAAAAAGATAACGGGGTATATAGAGATGGGTATGCAGTTTTTGCACCCAAATAGGTTTTTTGAAATAATCTGTCAAATTAGCCTTATGTATCTAGCTAGGAATAACAATGGAGATATATGTGTATATGCACACATGTACACATATATATACAGTACATATATATATATATATATATATATATATATATATATATATATATATATATATATATGTGTGTGTGTGTGTGTGTACATGTGTGCATATACACATATATCTCCATGGTTATATATATGTATACATCCTCTCAGAATCTCCGGTTAGTTCATGTTAGCCAAGTGTCTATTGCTATAAATCTATAATCTATAAATCTATATTTCTATAAATATGACTTAAAAATCCTGTCATTCAGGTTAGCTCATATTAGCTAGCTGGCTACCAAAATCTGTGAAAATGGTCTAGTCTTATCAGGGGGAAGTAGCCATTGCATGCTCAAAAAGTCTCTAGAAGTTGCCAGATGATGCCACAGACTCATTTGCATATTTATTGAATTGTCATGATCAAATGCATACAATACAATACCATACAATACAGTAGAACCAAGTTTAATAGAAAATAATAAATTATACCTTATTTCTTATAGAAAGAATAGGTCTTTGGTCATAGCACCACAATTTACAGAATACTGCATTTCTATCAAGAATGCAGACAAAAGGAGCAGTGGCAGTAAGTAGAAATAGACACTAAGAGAAAAGGAAGGAATAACAAGCTTTATTACTTGTATTTTTTTTTTATTACATTAGAGCTGGGGTATCAGATATACAGCCCAATAAAGGTTCAAATCCGGCCCACTGTAGAATGTAGAATAGAACAGAATCTGTTCTCTATATGCTAATATAATATTTCATTAGCAAGCTCAAAATCTCATGCTGTAACAATGACTCTCTGGGGAAAAAAAAGCTCCTTTAAGGTTCTCACAGGGAATAATGATTTAAATTTTTTTCACTAGAGTTGAGAGGAGTTGTTGAAGTGTTATTGGTCATTAAGCAGATTCTTTTGGTCCAGCCTACTTGACATTGGTCTAGGTGTACAGAGTGTACTGTACAGTGACGCACGCACTTATTTGATCAGGCTGTCACATAACAAATGGCAGTAAAGCAAAAACGATGATCAGTCGCTGCTCGATAGATTTCTGCTGAATGTGAAATTGGAGAATAGGTGCGCTGTTTCCCACGGAACACTGGGAAAGTGATCATGTTATACTGAATAAACATTAAATGGTAGGTGGTGTAGAATAAGTACAGATGAAAAAAGCAAAAAAAAATAAAAAACAATTTTATATTCAGTAGTGGCAAAGATAATGACGGTGGTGGTTATAACTGATCAAATCTTTAAACGCTGTTGCCTACGCACACTGATATAAAGCAAACTTCAATAGAACGAAAGGTCATATGAATATCATCTGTGTAGGGTTTATTTAGCCGGAAGTCAGATTTCTCTGGTTTCATTAGCTGCTTAAATGTCAAACTGAGTAAAGCTGTGAATCCGTGACAGAATGTACATTAGTCATAGTCAACTGAAGAATTATTGGCACCCTTCATGAACATAATAACAATTTGTTTGCTGTTGTTTTGGGTATTAATTAGAGATGCCAGTAAAGGTTTAGCACTAGAGCGCCTCTATTAATAATAATAAAAAACCCACTATTAAATAGTTTCTATTATTGAAAAAGTGTTTATGAGACATTTGATAGTGGAAAGTGAAGTTGTTTCTCCAGTTGTTGGAGTGAAAAATTTGAATCATCTGGTGTAGTTTATTTTACATAATAATTTCTTCATATGATCATTCTTCTTTCGGTCTTGATCTAGGTAGGTTAGTATTGGTCTTTTGATTTGCAGCCCAGAGGAGTTCAGAGACAGTATATTCTCAGATCCTGCAGGCCTGAGTAATATATCATAAATTAACATAAAACCTGTCACACACCCTATTGTTCAGACTCTCTTATGTCTCAATCCTAGGAGGAATGAGTCAGATAAACACCTGGCTCATTTGCAGCTGTTACACATGATACATACTGTATATTGTAGCATCAGTAAGAAAGAGGAGCGACCAGGAAGCATCTTAAAATAATGCAAGTTCTCATTTTTTTTTTGTTTTGGCAATGTACACTTACAGCATAGACAGAATGATTGATGGTTAGCCAAAGAAGTGGAGAGTCTAGAGGAAACCGGCAAGGGTGAACAAAACCCACCAGACTCCCGCTCAGTGGTAGACATAAACAAACACCAAGTAACATGGACAACAGTATATTTCCTTTTTAACAGCAGACACTTCTTGCAGTAAAAGAAAGGCATGAAGTACCATAATAACAGGAAGACATGGGAGCTCACAGTTATGCTAATGAACCTCAAAAGCAGTCACTATACATAGTATAGTGTAGTGCATGGAGTGGCATTCTGTTTTATGGATTCTGTTTTAATCCATGTTGCTTTTATAGATGCAGATAAAAAATGATTCATTAGGCATCTTCAATTTTGCACCTTAAATTTTGGTTTATATTCCGTAATTTCTTTTGGCAGAATCTTTTGCCATGAATCTGAGAATCGTAAACTGACTATAAGCTGAACATCACCTCAGCAGACTTTGTATCCGAGCAGGGAAGAAGAGCCAGAATTTTAAAGGAAAACTCCACCCTGAAGCACATTAAATATGTTCATATAGAGATAATGAATTAATCATTTACTAATAGATTTTTTTGTTTAATACTGTATTTACATGTAAGAGATTTAACAGTGTGAGAGATTTCTAGTTCAGTTATAGTGGTGTCTAATAGGAGAAAAAGAAATCAGCAATCTCAAACATAAGGGGTAATGGGCAGGTTTTCCACAGTCAGGTTAGATCCTAAAAAACAAAAGCGCTTCTTTCTTACTCACCATTTTCCAGAGACATGCAATGTCATATTAATGAGAAATCCAACATAGAAGAAATATCACTTTTTGGACTCAAAATTCCAGAATGCAGTGCAGCTATATGACACAGTTGTGCTGAGTTATGGCAGAGACGATGGCTTAGACAGTATAAGCATGAAAGATGAAGCTTTGGAACTTGATCTGTTTGAGCAGAGTGTAGAGAGGAGGTGAGACAGCTGGACAGACTAAAGCACTAAAGCTCTGCTGCATCACTGTCTTTAGTTAGAGATGAAGTGAGAGCTAAATCTAACTGGCACCACTATCAGCGGGTTGTTGAATGGCATGCTGGGTAATGTAGAAAAGTGGCAAAATGAAAATAGACTGACATGTATGTCAATAAAGGAATTTTTAAACTAAAAAAGTCATTGAAGATTAACATTTTAATTAAAAAGATTAGTATGCAAATCTTTCAGGATGGATTATTCTTTATCCAGACCACGAATATTGAATTGCTCAGCTAAGATCTGGAATTCCCTAGAATTTCTTCCAATGGGGTTTGAGAACGTTGTGTAGTGACGGAGAGTTCCTGAGCTGAAATTGAATATGCAGTTCACAGTGTTGGTTATACAGTGCATGATGTTCACATGGTAATGAGTACTGCTGTGCTGTGGGAGGCTTTCGGATGTCAGTTATCAATGCACACACTCTCCCGCCTCATCACAGTGCTTAATTCTTAATGAAGCATCTGCTAAGCACACCTGGCCTTTTCAGCTCCTCCAGGCTGCTCTGCTCTCTGCTGCATGCCAACTGCAGTGTATAAATAATTTTGGAAGGGACATCACTGAGTGTCCTGCTGCATTTGCTCTTAGGAAGAACTGTGTCTACTGCTACGTGCTCTTGCCAAGGGCAATATGGCTGTCTCACCTCGGACTCCTCAGACATTTGCTATCTGAGGAGGGGAAAGGCTGCTTCCTTGAAGCTGATGTCCCTGTTCTTACAGAATGAAGCAAGACGCTGTCTGCAGTGAATCTCAGAGAGTGTTAATTCTCAAACTCAAACTCTGTCCTACGCGCAGCAACAGCACACTTACCCTCTCACATCTGGGGTTTGATGTTTCACTAAGTATAATTCAGACATAGATGTCAGATCCTGACAATATTTAATACACTAAGTTAAAATCCCCATTGCGTGTGTGTGTCTTTGTGTGCATGAAAGAGGAGAGGGCTTGTTAATTTGGCCGAGTGATTCTACTGAAATGACTTTAATCAGCAGTATTGCATGCTGCAAGTGACTGGACTGATGGCTTTTTCTCTCAGCTGAAAATAAAGCATCCCATTCTCACTATCTCTTCTATGAGAGATCAAACCGCAACCGTGACTGTGTATACAATCAAGTGCAGCTTGCCACCCTTCATGAGAGTCAAAGCGAATATAAGATTGTTCTCAGGAAGGACGTCCAAACTTCCTTCCAAACAGCTGGTTCTTAAGGAGGTTCTGTGATCTGTGGGTATTTCTTTAGAGACAGAGAACAAGTGAAAAAAAGATTGATTGTATGTGATATTTAGTTTATACAGTCATTTTCACTAATTCTCTTAAAGGGTGCCAATAATTATGGAATTGACTGTATTGTTTATTGTATTGTGTATTGTATAGCATTGTTTTTCCTTGCTTAATAGAGGGAGCTATTTGCAAAATGCACATTTTTGCTTTATTAATAAAAGTCATTAAATATGTACCTGATTATTTCCACTGATTCCAGTGAGTCAACACTACATTTCTATTTTCAAATCCTTTATTGTCTTGTTCTTGTTGATTTCTGGTGTGTTACGAGAATGCACTGTTGCCTGTGATGTAGTGCTGTATGCACGGCTTAGATCTGAGGATTCAGAGACATCTTATTGCAAATCCTCTCATACGTCAGATTGGCTTTCAGATAGCAGGAATAATTTACAGCCTTGCTTCATGAAGCTCACAGAGATATTATCTCTGCATAACAACAGGAGCAGTCTGCACCGGCTCCCAGTATTGTGTTGTTTTCAAGAGTTATAAATACTCATACTCAGCAAACCACTGACTTTGCGTATTAATCTTTAAAAGTTTGCAGTTCATGTTCTTTTCCAATATATTCTTTCCCCACAAACTCTTTTTTTATTGCACAAAATGAGAAAGAGTGAAACTTATTTTTTTGCTCCAAGAAACATATTTCTCTTTGCTTTTGAAAGAAATTAATAAAAAAAACACATCTGTTTTCCTCTCAGTGTTCCTCTCATGGTTGCATGAGAACAGGTGATCTAATATTAACGGTTAGCTTTTTTCAGCATGCCACTGACTTTTCTGTTGTTAGGCAGGCAAACATATGTGGGTCCAGCTGCTCTCCAAGTTCTGAATTTTTTCCTAGCATTAGGTGACCTGACACATCTACACTGAACTATTTCAGCACTTTAGCTACCTAATGCAGGGCCAGTTCCAACTGAAATAATTGAAATAGCACAGTGGCGCTGTTAATCATCTCGTTAATCTGGCCCAGAGGGCCAGTAAAGATGTGCAGCTGAGTTTGGAGCTGTGATCGTAGTCAATAGCTGTGTTCTCAGCTGAGAATCAGCTGGCAGATGATGCCTTCCTGAGTTTACAGTCTGTGTCCAGCTCATGTAAATTCACATCTCAGACAAATACATTAAGGATGTGATGGATTTGCTTTATATTGTACTGTATGTAGTTGCTCAGTCTCTATTCTTCTCTATAGTTTTTATTAGATCTCTGTTAAATGTTTTCTTAGAATTAGTGATGTTAGATTAGTGGCTTGCTCGTAGGGCACTATTAGTGCTAATACATGTGTAGGAGAAATGGGTAGAATACAGTGACGTAGCCGAGAATTAATGATGTAGAAATATACTAAAATATGTATAGAAAATGTGTAAAATAAAACCACAGCATGATCTTGGCAATTAAAGTAATAAATGTTCAGCCATTTTGGGTGGATGCCAGACAATAGTGCAAGTGTTTGGGGTATTCAGAATTTGCCATTTAATGTTTGTCCCCCCCGATTTCTCTCCAAAATTTGATCGCCTGCCAATTTCCACACATCAGCCAGCTCTCCCCATCATACGAAAGCTACCAGGCGAGGAGGCTGAAGGCTAACGCATGCTTCCTTTGGAGACAAGTGAAGCCAGCCATGGCATCTTTTCAAACTGCTCATGCTGCGTCACAGAGCAGCGTAACACATTTGGAGGAAAGCGCTATCTACCTTCTTTCACATACATGAGATCACAGATACTCATGATCAGCTAGTGTTGTTGTGATTGACAGGGGAAAGAGATTATTTAATTATTTATGGCAAGATCAACTGTTAACCAATCTTGCCATTATAATGACAGTAATAAGAGTTGGAAATAAAATACCGTTATGACAGAAAATAAAAGAACATGCTAGTAATTGGGAAAATTAAATCTTACATTATTAAACTAATAATAACACACACACACACACCAGCTACGTTTCTGGTAGAATATTACCATAAGCACATCAGCATCAACCAGGGTCAGTTCCAGATGTATTAAATGAGCAGATGTACTCATTTGGGGGGGAGGGGGGGGGGTTGTGTAATCGGTTGGACTACTATTAATACCCAAAATACATGAAATACACAGGGTAGGCATATGTAGCAAATTATCCACCTACATCCACAAAAACTGCAGAATACAGAATAAGCACCCCAAACATGATCCTCCTACTCTCAATCATGAAGCTCTTGCTCTCAAGGTGGTGAATCACCTTCATGTATCCACAGTCATGTTTGAAGGAAATGTGGATTCACCCAAATCTGCTGTGTAAAGCTTTGATTGAGGCTAAATTTGAATAGCTGTTTATTTGAAAATGCATTTTCTTAATTGGTTTTTGGAATTGTCAGCTATTATACAAAGTAGACTGGTGCCTGGAGGGTAGTGTGTGAAGATACTTTACACACACTCAGAGCCCCTCACTGCTGAAACCACTAATTACTGATCGTATTATTTTCTGTGATTAAGCCAAACAACAAGGGTTTCTAGTTCTGCATGAGTGTATCAGAAAAAAAGGCATGATTTTACATACATGCATTGTGTACAGTACATTCAGGGAAAAACAAACAAACAAAAAAACTTTGATTCGATCTGGGAATAATCTCACGAATGACCTTTTACTGTTAAAGAGGTTTTAAACATCTCATTTCCCCTTGCTATTTTATCATCATTCATTGAGCTACAGTTTTCATGAACACTTACACAATGCTTATTGCACTCTGGAATACAATTCTCAATAACCGGAGTTAGTTTTTGTCCAAGTCATTATGCCTTACACATTTTTTTGCAAAACAAGGACTGAACATTAATACACATGTTGAATACACATAAAAATAGGAATCAAATATGTATTTGGATAGACGATTTTTCTCTCAGCGAGACAAACAGTCCTCAGTGAAATTCAAATTACGCTATTTGACCACGTCGGCTGTTGGTTGGGTTTTAGAGAGGCAGAAGAATATTCCGTCATTGTTTGAGAACATGGTATGCGAAGTACACAGCATTCTCTGGACCAATAGAAATAAAAGCAAAGGTCTAGCATTGTTTTACATAGATACTAGTTTTAAAATAGAAACAAGATTCTAAACAAGAATCCGAAACGTATGGAATGTACAAAGGGAACTAAAAATGAATTGAACATTCGTTCATAAACACAATATTCTCATTGTTGAAGTATGAACACTGTTGCTAGGCTAAGCATTTAAAGCTAGATAATAACGAAACTGCCAGGAATATCACCATTTGCCTCAGATGTGATGGTATAGTACAAAGAAAAGACTCTGCGTGACTCCAATTACACTGTAATTGGACAAATCATTAATCCTTAGATTTTCGTGGTTTCTTGCATATCGAAAAAAATCAAAAAATCTAGACTTCACAAAGTTGTGAATACTACAAGCGTATGAAATCTTTTTTGAACAAAAATGCCAAACACATAACCCCATCTGAATACAGCATTAGGCTTGATCCATCCATTTAACACCTGGCTCTTCGCAGAGAAAATGTACTGCCTGTTAAACATCTCCTCTATTCCTTTCATCATTTGATTTCTGTAACAGTCTTGTGGTTTTTTAAGCATTGGGTAGAACTTGATATCAGGGTTAGAGATTGCTTTCTTTTGGCAAGTCAAGTATTCAATCAGTGCAGTCTTTTCAGTCTCAAGATCTTTTATTTCTTCTTGTCAAGGTGCCAGTATTGGGCATATCTAGGCCACATTAAAATAAATTGGAAAAAAGGGCACCCAGATATCTTTACAAATTCAGATTCTCAGTAGCCAGAAAGCTTTATAATTTGACTGCCAAATCTGTTTAATCTTCATGTCACTGAAAAGCACTCTGTTGGTCTTCATTGGTGCCTTGACTGCCTTGATTGCTGAAAACTGTGAGGGTGTGAAGCTGCAGACTCCTGAGTGTTGTGAGCACATGTGCCAGACCAGTGTGGCTTACAGATGCAAATATAAACCAGGCTGAATATCCTTAGAGGCTCCCAGTAGGTCACGCTCCACTTACACTAAAGCATGATTAGAACTAAAAAAGGTCTCTCTGTAGCACTCACAGAGTGTCTTGTTTGCCAGTGCTGTTGTTCATGGATTGAAATTTGCATGGTACAAGAACCTTCCCTGGAGAACCTACAGAGATTACCGCAGACCGTTGATGTGTCTTTTTTTTTTTTTTTAAACGGTAACCATTTTAGTGCGTATACATATTTTGAATCTTGGCCTAAAATTTGTGGACACCTGAACATCAGACCCATGTGTGTTTTTTGAACATCTCGTTCCAGATTTAGTCCTCCTTTTGCCGTTAGAATAAGCTTCACTCTTCCAGGAAGGCCTTTCACTAGATTTTGTAGGGTGAATATGAGGATTTTCCCATTCAGCCACAAGAGCATTAGTTAGGTCAGGCACGTTTTAGGCTTGGTGTGCAGTCTGCATTCCAGTTCATCGCAATTCATGGGGTTTGTGCAGGCCACTTGAGTTCTTCCACACCAACCTTGACAAACCGTGTCTACACGGACCTCACTATGTACACAGGGGCATTGCCATTAAGGATATTGTAATGTTACAGCATACAAAGACATCCTATACAATTGTGTGCTTCCAAATTTGTGGCAACAGTTTAGGGAAGACTGACATATGGGTGTGATGCTCAGCTGTCCCCAAACTTTTGGCCATATAGTGTATATTAGTCACTATGTTTTTGTAGAGAAGGTGTAATTGAAGGTGTGTATGTGTGTGTGTCTGTGATTTGGCTAGCACTATCCATCAAGCTGTGTATGTGTGTGTGTGTGTGTGTGTGTGTGTGTGTGTGTGCCCTTGCAGTGTACATCTACGTGTGCTGTGGTTCTAACGGTTTAATCTTAAGGACAGAGGACATTGTTCTGGCTGGTATCTCTAGTGTCTAACAGAGTGTTGCAACCAGGCTTGTGTCCAAACTCTGCCGGAATAGCTTTAGCATTAGCGTTAACACAAAGCCCAGGAGGGCCAGAGCAGCATCTGGACAGTTATGCTCCATTAACCTGAGCATCCCACTACAGTGTCCTCCTCTATAGCGGGTAAGCTAGTGCTGTCAGCTGCTATGAATCCGATGACCTTCGGGACGCCCTGGTGTGAAGAACACATCTCATCTCACCTCCACCACTTCAACAGTCACAGCCGGCTTGTCTCAGCATGGTGGAAGTACAGACCAGGCTGTGTAGTGAAAATGCACATTAATTACTGAATTCAAAAAAAGCGTTCATGTCATAGTGCTGGATGTTGTAACGCTGAACATACACAATGTAAACAGTATTTATATTGTGTATGATCAGTATTCACGGTCATTGGTATCAACAAAGTTAAATTTCACACAGCATCACACATCTCGGTTAAGCATAAGGGGATGTATGCCCACTGAAGGCTTTTATTTACACATTAGGTGCTAAAATGAGCAAGTGGTGCTGTGTTTGCTTTGGCACAGCACATTTGTAGAGTAAAATAAATCTGAGGAGTGTGAAAGGCGTTGAGCATTTACTGTTTACTGAGCATGAGTAAGCACTGAGAGGGAACTTATGTTTCAGTCTTGCTAGGTGCTCAAAAAATGGCACTGCTTTTGTGTGTTTTACTGTTCCTAAAGCATACACGAGTGGTTAAAATGTTACCACTGAAGAACATTAAAATGATCATAATATCATTACTGTGATATTTGTTTACAATGGGCAAATACATAATTTAACAGTGACAGATTATTATTATTATTATTATTATTATTATTATTATTATTAAATGTGTTGCATAGTCTTCTGTGATCTGTAACATTTCCTGTAATTTCTTTTTTCTTGCTGGCCAGAATCTGTTTCTACTGGGCAGGCCTTTTTGCCATTTGAGCAGAAATACCCCATGAGCCACACAGATTGGGGCTGCTCTGATTGCGAATGGCTAGCCTGCGAAAACTCATGGCAGCACTGATAGGCTAAACATATTTAATGGATGATTGTCAGAGGCATTGAAGTAACATGACTTGCTAAGCTAATCTAATGTAGCTAGATATCATTGTTTGTGAATGAAGGTTGAATTTTGGTGGCATTGGGATCATCTCTATTTTGACATCCATTCCTGTTTGGGCTTTCAAAGAGTGGAGTGTGTGTGTGTGTGTGGCTGGTCCGATCTTCATGGCAATCATCTGTCAGTTACTCCAAATGACTGACACATTTTTGTGTCCACGTTCTGAGTGGATTTAATTTTTTTCTGCATGGGAGCATCATCAGAAGTGGGCGATCATGCATGGTGATCTGTGATCATATTTTGCCAAGGAAGGTCATTCTATAGTATATTCGTATGAAGGAACACATAGCCTGATTCTGAGACCCCAGACAAGCTACAGGGGCATCCTGGTCCCTATGGCCTGAAAAGCAATTCCCATGACCTTTATTGCTATTGCGACACTCCCCTATGTACAAACGTTTGACCACTGGACACTATAATTTGATCATAGATGGATAAACCATATAAATATGTGCTCGCCCTCCTGTGGCAAAGCAACAAACAAAAAGAACAAAAGTGTTTGTGCTGTCTTTGGGAGATCACAGGTTTGAAACCTGATGATGCCATAACCATCAATGGCTGGAGGACCAAGCCAGGTTAATTGACCATATCCTCTGGAAAGGATGGCATTACCCTGGACCTTGTGCCTTATACAGCAGCCAGGTGTTTCCCTTATTAATCAGAAAGACATGAACCAGTCATTAGTAGCAAAGGTCTTGCAGGAAGCATGTGTGAGCCCTCCCCCTCCCCACAGGTGATGGCCAAACTGGGGGAAAAATAATAAGCAAGCTAAAATAGCTAAAATTCTGAAAGCATATTTCTTTCATTTGCGACACACTACAGGAATATAAAATATTCAGAAATGTGAAGTATTCAGGAATACATAGTAAATCCTACCATGGAAAAGAATGAATACTAAACCTAAACTAAAAAAAAAACAGCCGTGAAGCAGCTGGAATGTTCATTGCACAGCTATCATTGAAATAATTCAAGAAATCGCTATGTATTATCAAGTTTTTTTTCCAGTTTCTCATCTTCACCAATATGCTCCCACTTTTGCTCTTTTCTCGCAGACGGGCTTGTTTGTTCATGTTGGTTCAGTCATCTGGGGCAGGGGCAGATTTTTAGCCTTGGCCCTGGCTAGGTGTGTGAAATACATATTTTAAACACAATAATGGGGAAGCAGAGAATAAGCTTGAGTCAGTGGGGATATAGCCAGCTGTAGTTTATTACCATCAGCTTGAGTAATCTTTTTTTTTTTTTTTTAATGTACTGTCCTTGGATTTCACGTGTACTTAGCTTTCTTGCGGAGACAATATTGTGCTTAGGTTTTCCAAGAATAACTAAAGTAGACTGCCATGTGTACACTGCATGAAAACTCATACTTTCTGATGTGTCTTTCACTAACATGTCTTTTTCTTCTTATCTAATTCTCTTTTTTTTCACATCCCTCCTCCTGCTCTGCCACCCGCATGGAAGGAAGTAGAGGTGCGTAATTTTGTTTTTCAATGTGATGTCTTTGTTGTTGTTTTTTCTTCTTTTTCTAATCAGAAGAAGTATGATACAGGTTCAGGTTGCACTTTATAAAATCAGTCTGAGCTGTCTTCCAGCTTGTAAAGACTTTAGGGTCAGCAGAATAAAAGTGGCACTACATTTAATTTTCACACTTTTGAGATAGATTTGTTTCCTGCTGTGTATTAGTGTATTGACTGAATGGAGCACAGCCATCAAATATATATATATATATATGAGAGAAATACATGTGTAGCACACTGACGTCCCTCCTCGTTTAGTCACGGAGTGTGTTACACAGAGTGCATTTCTTCTTGTTCTGTTATCGTGGGTGTGAACTTGCGTCAAGTTGTGATCTGTGTTCCCATAGTGACAGAGGCATTAGCTCTTTTTGTAAGTTGTTACTTATAATGTTTAATGTATTAAGGAAATATTAAAGAAAGTCTGTATCATTAAAACAAGCCTCTCACTGTGATGCATTTAACTGTATAATCATGTACAGTATTAATTAATAATTGATTATTGTTTTGTTAGGATGACTACGTCAGAACTGTGGACGATCCCCAGGGTTCTGAGGAAAGTGAGTACATCAGTACATCCTCTCCTGGGTGTAAATTATTTTTCCATCAAAATCATACAGCGTAACGCACCATGCCTTATATTCACCACTTCAGTTTGTGAGTCGTGCACATTTTAGCTTTCCTTTCTTTTGAAATTGAGTAGCAGTTTGAGTCAACAACTTCCTCACATCTGTCTCTAGTCACCTGTCTGCCACTGTTGATTAAATCACACATTTAAGTTAATAGGATCATTTCTGACATGGTTTTCCATGTACTTATTGTGCTAATGCTAACAAGCCCTCGGCAGGAAACGCTCTTCATTTGCATACACAATTCTCTGCCACAGATGTGTTCAATCCCTGACCTCAGCAGTGGAGATATACAATTGGATATCAAATAAAAGTGGCTCTGTTGGGCAGTGGAAGGTATTTTGCTGGCATGCTCTGGGTCCACTTGTCCCCTTAGAGAGAAGCGTTATTGCAAATCAATACAAAGTTCTTCTGCTTGGTCTGCTTTATCCTATCCTTTATCCGATGAAACTTTTCTATCCTGATGGGAGTGGTCTCCTTGAAGTATGACCGCACCCCCATCCACAGGGCATTAGGGCTCACTGAATGGTTAAAAAACTTCAAATAATGTAAACCGTATGCTATGGCCTGAACAGTTATCAGATCTCAAATCAAATGAATGCCTGTAGGAAATTTTTGAATGCTGTGTGTTTGTACTTTCCACCACCATCATCATCAAAACACCAAATGAGGGAATATTGTGAGGAAGAATGGTGTTCATCTCTCCAGTACAGTTCCAGAGATGCGTAGAATCTAGTGCACTAAAGTTGTACTGGTGGGTCATGGTGGCCCAACAAATTACACTTTATGTTGCTTTTTCATTAAATTTATCACCCGGCTCAGAGCCTTTTGTTTAAAAAACCTTTTTTGGATATATTTGAAATCTGATTATATGTTAAACCTATAAAAAGGCAAACTGATTTCAGTAAATAAATCTGACTCAAATGGAGCAGAATCATAGATGCTATACTATCGCCTGTTCATATAAAGTTCGTATACTTATTTCATTGCGTGTCAGTATTTTTGTCTCCTGTAGCCTCCTTTTGCAGATTTGTTGTTGTAGACAGAATTTCATATTTGTAATCACAGTCCTCTCAAGAGTCAGAATAAAATCTCCCTTGCTTTTAAAGTTTTTGTTTATTAATTTTTGCAGTGACTGTAGATTCATGTGCTGATGCTCCAATATGGTGTATGTAAAAAAGGTCTTTATGTGCTCTTTTTTTTTAAATCAACTCTTCTTCACTCCTTCATTATTCACACAATTTGTTGTTGCTAGGATTTGGGCTCACTCTCCATCTGGTTGCCACTATTAATGCGAACCATTCCTGTACCTTCTGTACTAGAGATAATATCTAAGGTTTGCTTTAATTATATTCAAGTCCATGACTTTGTCTGAAGAACATTTACTTAATTTCCAACCATTCTCCCAGATAAGCTTCTACACTCAATTTACTCAAAGCGACATTTAAAGTTATCTATAGCAAGCTTATCTTTCCACTCACTTTCTCAAGGCACAGTAGAAACAAGATTTGAGGTGACATCTTTCCAGATAAGGTTTAAGATAATTTTGTATGCTAAGTTTACATTTATTCTATATCTGTGACAGACTCATGCAATCTAAAATCCTAAACTGGAGATAATGGACCAAATAGAAACTGCCAAAATGTTTTCCTCAAATTACCTTCCTCAAAATACCTTTCTAGTGAGCACTGTATAACAACTCCAGAAACACAACAAGCAATATGTAAAGCTGGTTTTAGTGTACATCAGAGTCTGTGAGGCATGACTGGCACAGATACAAGTGGTGAAAAAGGTCACAGTAATGTATTTACTACATACTTCTAGTGGCACTAGAGAACAGTGCAATTTTAATATGAAATGTGTTGAAACAACAAAACTGTTGCACATTTTGCATCACAGCTCTAAATTTGCATAACAACACAAAGCAGGAACTCTTCCAGGAACTCTGTAGTTCTTACTTTTGGTTCCGGAACTCTTTAGGTTTAAAAACGGTTCCAGAAACTCGGTTGAAATATATTTTGTGGCAGAAGAGTCAAGATATTTCATTTCATGTTACTGCTGTGAGTGCACTAGTGCTGTTGGAATGGTGAATAAGCTAAGGAGAATAAAATAGAAATGGCACGCAAAAAAACAAGCATATGGGCTTGGTGTCACTTGTTAAAGTGGAAGCTGATCTGTTGCAGTGATGGGTGCCTTAGATGCATTAAAAATGCTTCATAATCTGATCTGGTTTCTTGAATTTGCTCATTTGCAGACTATTCCATAGACACTGCTTATGAGATTCTATCAGCAAATATTGCTTAGGACATGACATCCATCAGCAGGAGAGTCATCATCAACACTGTCTTCTGGCAAATTACTTCCACCCAAATGCAAATTGTATTTACTTTACAACTGGAAACCTGGGGTGCTTATTGTTATAATTAAATTCTGATTGTTTTTTTTTTCCCTCATGTGGAAGCTTAATTGCTTATAATCCAGGGTGGCAGAAACAGAGCTAATGATTATTAGTGTATTAACTACAGTCAGTGGCTAGCCAGCCCACTCACTCCTGCTGAACTCATGTAGGCTCACGTTGAGATCAGTGAGGATGAGCAGACTTCCTCTTGATTTAACCCATGTCTCTCTCAGTTCTTGTACCAGTGAGAATAACTAATGCATCTGTGAATCAGCTCAGCAGTACATGATTAATCAATGCCTCTAAGGAACAGTTCTGCAGTGCAAGTGTCACCTCCATCTCCTGCTGAGCTAAAAGACAGAAATCAGTGCGGGAGCAGACTGTCATGGCTGGATTACCTTTCAAGCTCCCACATTACTAAATGCTTGCGTTTTGAAAGCTCACCATTATAAATGGAGGTTATTTGGTGTCAATTCTTTAAACAAAGCATTTCACATATCTTAGGATAGGGGTAATTTTGTCTGCTTGTGTCTTGTACAAAAGCAATTTGTTCATGTTACCCAGAAATACAGTACACATTTTGAAATCATTATACATAAATTATGTTGTATTTTGGATATGCTGTTTAACATTCGGAGCATTTATCGCATTAGCAATGTTAAATTCTAAGGTTCGTAATAGAGAGGCAGCAAGTAATACAGCTCCATGCTCTCTAAAATTGGCTTAATTGTATTGCGGGATCCAGGTAGAATTAATGGTTTCTTATCAGTTAATGGGTGGATAAAATTCTCCCTGTGTAGGTTTTCTGAGCAGGAGGATTAAGAAAAGAACTGCAGAGTTTTATTTCTCCAGGCAGCCTTTCTTGCAGGCTCCACTTTGCATAATTTACCTTGATAACAGACAAACTGCTCAGGGATAAATAGTTTAATAGCTTTTCAAGAAAAACACTTTGTGGATTGAATCACAAAGTATTATTAATATATCCAGTCATCCATGAACCCATCTGTCCATATACATTCATCCCTTTATCAATCCGTTCATGTATCAAAAATTACAAAATAATAAAAAAAAAACAGGTCAGTGTGAATTAATGCAATACAATATACAATATATATATATATAATTTCATCTATCCATATTAATGTTGTCATTCATTGACAGTTTGCCAGAATTTGAAGTTCTAATTGACGATGAAAGCAACAGTGAGCGGAAGGGGAAAAAAAACAGTCAAACCAGCAAAAAAAAGATGATTAGGATGACTGCCTAGGCTAATTTCATATGCTGAAGTAGGGCAGCTTTGACTCATTTTGTGAGGCAAGGGAAGAGCGGAGTGTTTGTAGAGAGTCTTCCATTAATGAATGAGCATGTCATCCTGCTGCTGAAATTCCATCAGGCTCACGTTTCTATGGAAACACCTTCAGAACAGCTTTGAGCTGGAAAAAAAAAACCCAAAAAAACAAAACAGTGGGAACTATGTGACCAATTTCCCCTTATTCGGTCAGTAATACGCTCACACAGCCTGCAGCCAGTGACCATGCAGAGATATCACACCCCATTGAGCATCACACCCATTTATCCTTTCCCTTTCTCTCGATTACTGTAAAGGAAGAGACACCACGGGAATGGATGTCTTTTCATTTGTACATGTTTCGGAGCTGGAGGTGATTGAGTGTGGTATTGACTTATGAGTGAGGCTTTTACAGTAGGCTTGCTGAGAAGAGGATGACGGATTAGGGCTAAACATGAGTAATAATACTTAACCATTCTCAAGGCAGATTCTGGTCTTATTACAAAGCATATTGACAAGACATTTTACAGAGAGACACAATGTCTCCATCACAGACTTCCGTCACAGTATTGCCTGGAGATATGTGTGCATGCGTGTATTAGACCTTACCTGATCATTACAGTTAATAGGCTGTTGTACATACATTTCCTGTCTCAAAAATGCATACTGAAGCTGCTGTTCTGTCTTCTCTACTTTTCTGGTTTGAGTTTTGTTTCCACAATCATAAAATGGGTATCATGGGACCTCATTTAGGTCATTTTTGATGGGTGCATAAGTTTACACATACTGCTATATGGGGAGAACTGGAGTTTTAAAGAAAGCCTTTGTAAGACACTGTTTTCAGATGCTATGTGATCTTTTTTTTAACTTATATTGTAGTATTCATATTCCCAAAATAAAGGAAATTGATTATTTGGTATTGCTCTATTTTACTGCTTCGTTAGAAATTGATGCTGTATAAGTACATCAGAATGATGAGTCTCTGGCACACAAAAAAAATGAATTGGGGCCTCATTATTAAAACTACAACTGCTGCAGGACAGCACTTTCCAGCAGATACATGGAAACACTCTGATTACAATTCAGCATCCTTGTGAAACACAACATTGCCTGAACATCTTTGAAAAATTAATCTAAACTCTTTGCATTCACTTCTTCATCATTTCTTATATTGCACAGTTGTTGTCAGCCTTGTTGCTAAGACAAGAAGTTTTTGTGAGCTTAAACACTGTTCATTGTATGTCACTTAAAAGATACAAGATAAGATGATATATTCCAGTTTTATTAATTGGGTTAGGAATTTACATGTTTTTCTAGACAAGAGCTTTTTTATTATTTTAAAATGTTAAATAGCAAATTGAGAGCATGAATATAATTAAGCTTGTGAATTATGATTTCTTGTGGCCACTCCTTGCTCTGTATAATTCTCATTAACTAAACTTTGACTTGCTGATAATGGTTTCAAGTCTCAAAAGATCCGCATTTTTTTAATCAACACAGGAATGTAACATCATTTAAAAAAAACAACAACTCAACTCGGTTATTTTTGTCATAGCTGTGACCTCACTTGGGTAATGCTGTGTCACACTCATCCTTGAGCCTGTGTTGTCAAACTGAATGCCTGACAGTCCTCCACTTTGTTGTAGAACCATGGTTAAAAATCATAACCTACTGTTCTAATTCCTTATGTTCCTGACTATCAGGGTCAGTATTAATCTCTCCTGAGGATGTGATGCTAATGCTTATTGAGGGTGAGATCCACTCAAGCACTGATACTGATCTTATTTTAAAATAAGAATCTCTCAAATACTGACATTGCTCTGTGATGATGAGAATGACTCAATATAAAAACACTGTACTCTATTGAGAATGGGAATCTCTTAAGGGACTACTACTGCCTTCTATTTAAGATAAGAATAAAGTGCAGATACTGATTTTACTTGATGACAAGACCCACTCAAAGGCCCATAAGTTTCCTATATCAAGGAGAAACACTCAATGCTGGTAACTGTTGGATGAGAATTACTCAGTGTCAGATACTGTTATTGCTTGAGGGCAAGAGTCACTCAAACTCACCACAGAACACATGAGTGTGATTGCAACATTCAGTCTGTAGAATCTGGTTAAGGAGGATGGCGAACTCCTTGTCACCGTTTCACAAATGTCTGCCACTGACATTCTTTTTATTATATCCATGACTTCTTTTGATCTATAAGACAAGTTGTCCAAACTGTCTAGCACCAAGTCCAGGTCTCACTGTGAGACCATTGCTTTGCATGGAGGTTGGAGACATTTCACATCTTTAAGAAATGTTCTTACAAGTTTATTCACACTGAGAGACAAACTGGCAGTCAGTCCCAGGTGGTAGGCACTTGCCCATATCTTCAGCTTGCTTGCCCAACCAAACATTGTTGTGCCCCTGTGGTGGTTATGGTAAAGCACTATCATAGTAATTTCTGTCCACATTAGTATGTGTGACCTCCTTAGCTTAGCTATTGATAATGTTGCAACACTAGCCACACAGCTTTCATTTTGATATGCTGATGTTTGAGCCTCATTCTTCCATCTTTCTTACACTTTCAAATTTATCCACACAACTCCCCAGCCTTGCTGGTGGGCACTTGTAATTACTACTTTCCTTTTCTCAGTGAGATCTCCCGATGGTCTGAAGGAAAAAGGAGATGGACCAATGCCTTAGGGTGCATACGCTTCTGTCCCCACTGATACAGGCTTCTTTGATATGACTGTCAAGCACTGAGTATTCAGCCAACGCTGAAATGGTCTGAGATGCAGCATTCCTAATGTTATACTGGGGTTGCTGCTGCGAACATTCCCACCAGATGCAGAACATCTGCATATGGGTGATGTGAGGCCGTTCACAGTTCTGTGACTGCTTTCATAATCAAGGCAGCTCTGTCTTTTGTCAAAAAGGCTCACATAGCACACTAATTGAGTTTCATTCCAGTGAACTGCACAGTCTGTATGGCTATTCTTGTGGTTGACATAGACCCTGGTGTTGACACACACACTTCATGAACATCCTGGGTGCTAGAGGGATGGTCTCTGAATTGGTATATCACTCTGCTTATCTGGAAGTGGAGGAATTGTCTGTGATATTCAGCAGTTGGAATGTGAAATATGCATATTTCAGACCTATGGTCACAAAGCAGTGCTTGTACATTTGGTATGCAGAGAATACGTAGTGGCAGCCATTTTAAGAAGACGCATAAGTCTCTTAAATCTAGAATTGACCATATTCCACCTCTTTTCTTTGAAATCAGGAAATGTTTAGAAAAAAATCTGTCCAGTCATTCAGGCTCTTGTACAATCAATATAGCATGCTTTTCCAGCAGTGACTGAACTTCTAAGTCAAAATGACCAATTGGTTAAGGTCTTGCACCTTTGTGGAATGGACCCCTGTGTTTGGGGGTTGATCATCGATCATTCATTCAGTGGCTTCCGGACTTCTGCGACAAAGACTTGGCCAAGCATCGGAGCAGGTGGCACAAAGTGTTTTTACCAGCCTCTGGCAATGGCATTTGAGCAAGCAAAACCTATAATTTGGACCTTGGTCATGTCCATCATTCAACTCCATTGGGGCTTGGCAACACAAACAACTTGCCCTTTTTCCCTGAAATGCAGGATATTAAGAAGTTGGAAAAGGTTGAACATGTTAGAATTTTATGAACTGCTAAGGTTATGATTATAAATTACTCTGTGCTTGCAGCAACATGCTGCTGCATGCCAACACAAATATAAACTGCATGTCTGTGGTCCGTGGTGCATATTGATAAATCAATACCAAATTTATTTGTCATCACCCAAGGTGGACATCACATGCTCCTTGTCAGTGTAGATTTCACCAGAACAGTTTTATGCAGTCTTTTACAAGGACACTAGTTCCACTAGGAAACCACCCTGGCGGTCTGGAAAGCAAGGAAGTAGGTCCCCTGCTGTACTTAGTGATGTCAACCTTGCAGAAAGAATGGGTAATCATGGGTATGTAACAACAACAGTTTACACTCTTCCTTTGGATTCTCTTTTCCTTAAACACTGTATGTGCCACAAAGGCAGATCATGATCGTGACCTCATAGTCTTGCTGTTACTGCAGTGTATAAGTGAGATATTACTCCAGATTGTCTCTGTTTCATGTACTAATGTATTTACTGGGCCTCTGTGAATACATATCATTCTCAAATAAAGCAGTCTGATGAGCCACATTCAGTATTAGTTTGGACATATGTTTTGGGAGCCACTTCGTCATTCATCCTGGTCATGTCTAGTCCAGTACTGTAGATGTGATATATCTCATAACATTCTCCATCCCATTTTCAATGAACGATGACTCTACAGCTGTTCCATACCACAAAGCTGTTTTTGGTCTTTTTAGTGAAATATTAAAAAGAACACTGCATGCATGATGGCTTTGGTTTCTAAGCTACTGCTTATTGCTCTTCTTGAAAGATTGCTGTTGATGCTTCGTCCACAACCATCAGAGGTTAAACAAATTGAGTTACTAATTTAAATGACCTCATGTGACACCTTAATAGGTCGTTTGTTCATTCACTAAAGATTACAAAAGCAAAACCTTCCAGTGTCACCCAGAAGAGATGAGTCTGCTTCCTCTCAAGGTTTTGTCCTCATGTAGTTTCAGGCAGTTAAAGTGTAATGAAACAAAGTCAATTATTCTGTCATATTCAAGCCATTAAAAAGCAAATAATATTGGTTGTAGTACTTCAGTTCTGTATTTTTGTTTACATTTTTTCTTTTCCTTCAGATCACATTGAGTATCACAAACTCCCCAGAAACCAGTTAGTAGCTTTGCTCGTGTGAGCGAGCTGTCAGGTTGAATAATAAGAGCTGTGTGCGCTGGTGTATGGAGTCCCATGCTCCATCAGAATGAGTGGGCTGAGGACTATTAAACCCTCAGAGTGACAGCAATGAGAAAGAGGAATGTGACAGGCAGAAAAAACAACACACAATCCATCCTCACCAAGCCACCAGCGGTTTATCACATAAGCCATCAGCATCAGACGAACAGAAAGCTGCTCAAGAATGATGGTGGTTGCTTTTGAAAGTCCACCCTATTCGTCAGCTTTAGTTTTCCTCTGTTCAGTGTGCCATTGAGATATTTCTGCACAGCTTGGTTATGGAAGCTGAGGGAAAGTGAAGAGGAGTGATTTTGTTTTGATGAGGTACGAATGGTCATGAATGCTAACCTAGTGCCTATATTTCAGTACAGTGTGTGGTGAGACTTAGGATGTTATTTTATCTACTTGTGTTTCGAGCACATATTTGGAACATACCTCTTTTTCCTCTAACAAAACATGGACCTTGGCTTGTAGTGTGCTCTTTCTGTAGTGTTTCACTTTCTGAGTCAAGTGGTGGTGTTTTTTTTTTTTTTGTATGGTCTTTATTTTTTATTTTACTTTTTATTATTGTATGCAATTATTCATATTCAGTCTGAGCGAAGATGCAATTTACAGTCTGTGATTCATAAAATAAAGCTTCTAATTGCTAAGCTTCTAAAATATACATATTTCAGGTGCATTTTATTTCTATTACTTTCTACAGAACTTGCTGTTCTGGTGCAGACATTGTAAAACCTCCAACAGTAGCATTTTTGTAATATTAATATAGATAAGCTGTATTAGAGGAACGGGTTATAAGGACACTGCAAAAGCACATAGCACATGGTCCTGCACATAACGTTGCTAGTCCTGGGTTTGATCCTGAGCTCTTACTGCGGGGTTTCAAGTTCTCCCTGTGTTTCTCCTCTTGATCTGCCGTGACCCTGATCAGGATAAGGCAGTTACTGAAAATGAATGAATGAATTTATGCTGTATATATCCAGGTATATAAAAGGTAGTCTTTGTCTACCTTTCAACTGTGGTGTTAGGAAAATGCTAAATAAAAGGATAAGTTATCAGTAGTTAAGTTAAATTTTCATCTCCTGGCAGGTGTGGACACAACCAAAGACCCATGTCAGAAGGTGAAATGTGGCTTTCACAAAGTGTGTGTGTCCCAGAACTACCAGAGGCCCATGTGCATCAACCGCAAGAAAGTGGAGCACAGGCAAGTCACATGACACATGCACGCTGACCTACTGAAAATACAAAAAAAAAAAAAAAAACCTGAAAGATAATGGTATCAGTGGGCTGAAGTCAGTTCATACCATAGGTTTGTATTAGGTATGAATAACTTAAAAATAAAACTTTGTTCACTGTGCATCCAGAGTTTGTGTTTCAATCTGTGATGATTTTTTAATGGCCCTAGTAACTTAGTAACTATCACACTTTTTGTTTTTATCACAAGGTTAATATAAATATTTAAAGCAAAATATTTCGATCAGCCTAGGGCTATAGGTTATTTAAATTCTGAAATTTTATTTGGCATATAAACAATTAAGATTGTCTTTTATGTTGACTTTAATATATACTATTATACTAGCAATAGTTTATAACATTGAAACTGTTACTATGCTTAATACGGGCTGTCAGTCAGTCTGCCTTCTTTGGGAACTATTTTTGTTGACGGAGCAAAAATGAACAAAATATTTGGGCCATACTGTGTCTGAAATGTCAGTTACTTGATATTCATTTCTTCTTTATAGAACGGTTGTATAAAAAAAAAAACACTTGCAATCGTGCTGATGTAGTGAATATCAGCATGGCTGTGATTACCTACCGCAGTCGTCCCCACAGCCAAATAACAGCCGTGCTGACATTCAGTATAACAGCACTCTTGCTCGTGTGATACTGCTTAAATATAATGTTAGTGAATAGTGCACATATCAATATTTGACATAAGTAAATTAAATTGCTGTGTGCCTTTTAAACCTTAATACAATTACAGTGAGAAGGCATGGCATAAATAGTAATAGATATATAACAGCTATTTTTAAACTACACAAAGAGGTTACTGAAAATAAACATAATTTTAGCCTAACAGCCTAGATTAGCCTAAGTTATCCATTTCTGTAAGTGCATAGTTTAGGTTAAGTAAGAAACACCATTAAATATTACTGTGCTACACAACAAAACACTTACAACTAGCGCAAAGCCTTTGACAGAAATGTACAATACAACTAGAATGGTGCAGAGATTTGATCATAACAATTAACACATTAAACATGAAAATTCTTTCCATTTATATGGAAATGTGTAATCAGTTCATCATAATCATCATAAATAATAACAATAAGCTCAAATAATTGTGCTTTGGTGACTAGATAATAATTTTGACAGAACTGTATGAGTTTTGAATTTCTGTCCCTGTCTTCCCTTCATGCTTTGTGTAATGCCTCCTGGTCTCCTGCTATTTTCCTTATATGGTCATTGTTTGCTGCTTTTGGCACCCAGTTGCTATGGTAATTAATTAGTCTCACCAGTTGCTTGTTTTCTGTGTCTAATTTGTCTATTTAAAGCCTCTGTATTTCTCTGGTGGATTTACAGTGTTGTGTAAAGCTGTTTTATCAAACAGCTCTTTTTCAAGCAACGTCTTTTATAGTGTCGATATCATTTTAATCTTGTCCTTGTTCTGAGTTATGTGTGTTTAGTTTACTGCAGTTTTGAAACTTTTTTTTGTCTATGTGTCTGTCTGAGTTTTTGATTATGAATTTCCCTTCAGTGGGCCTCATTTATCAAGCTGGATATGAATTCATAAATCATTAGGAGGAGCATTTACACAATAAATATTTTATTCATGAAAATAGTTAGTTCTGAAAAACATTCGCATCCTGTGAGACGTCCTGAGTTTGTGTATTAGGAGAGGAGACTCACTAATGTGAGCCTTAACTGATAGGCTTCAAATGGTATAATTGTTATACATATTATGATGCTGAGATTATGAACATTTCGTTTAATAAGTGGAAAGAAAGCAATCCAAAATGAATCCACGAATTAAGACAAATAAGAGTAGCCATTCCCTTAGGACAAAAGTAATGGTACCGTATAAAAGGAGGAAGAGTTAGTGTGGTCTGTGATGGCTGACGCTCTGCAGTGGATGAGCTGCATTACTGGAAGATTTAGTGCACACCGTGACTACGTTTACATGCACATCAATTTCCATTCATGGTCTATATTTGGGTTGCACATGTGCTTTTCCCTTCCTGCTGTTATTATTCAAGATGCTGACATTGGTTATAGAGTATATCTAGTTAATAGTTTTATTACTACTTTTTCACACTAATTTAATTAGGACTCTAACACTTCAAAAATGCCCGACAACACCGCCTCGAAATGGAAATGGCCGGGTAAGCACCTTTTAAGCTAAGCATCTATTATCGCCCACAATTCCTTATGGACTAAGCATGCACATGTTTATCCTTTCAGTGGATTTTCTGAATAAGGTGTTTACATGCAACAAATTTCTGATTAAAACAGGCATATTCCAGGGGTGGGAATCAGAATTGGGGGAATCAGAATATTGTCTTATAGTCTATACATAACTCAATACTTATTAGAATATTGCCAAATTCCCGTTAATTTTGTAATATCGGTGTGCATGTAAATGTAGTCTGTGCTTAGGAAGTACTCTTTCAGCATTTAGGCATTGTTTTCTCATTTCCAGCTTTCTGAACTTTGCCTTTTATGGGGTCTCTGTCACTGTCACTAAATGCAAATGTTCTGTGAACGCATTTGGTACTACACGCGAGTACAAGAAAAAAGCAGAGTAAGCAAAATGTTTGTAAATCCAATGGGAATTTTTAATTCTGGTTTGATCTCTGAAAACATTTACACAATAAATGCCTGATACATGAGGTCTGGTCATTGTATGCTTATACGTTGCCCTCATTAACTTTTCACCTGTGACTACATGCAACAGCAAAGTGGTGCAGCACACAAAATAAAACAGAGGTACTGTACACACTACATACAGTAGTGAAAGTGAAATAGACATGATAGTGCACAGTGCAATACACAGGACAGTGTATTAAATACAGAATACTGTACACAGTTGTACTGTAGAGGCAGCAGGATGAATCAGATTGCATAATTAATACAGCATAGCTTATATATGTGTAAATTGATAGACAAAGAAAAAAAACTAGATACCTGGGTGCTATGCTGTTTCAGCATTTCCACTGAACAAAGGTCTTCCAGTAATACAATGTTTCCATGGCTTATGTACCTAGGTGTAGTATTACATTTTCTTATGAACATATTTCAGGCATGGAACATCAAGCACAAAATAACAGTTCTGAATGCCTGAGGTTTTTATTATTATTATTATTATTATTATTATTATTATTATTATTATTATTATTATTATGCATTACTGTATGTGTATGTTTTCTTTTTATAAATGTGTATCCATTTGGGTCCTCATGTGAATGGTGAATACACATGAGGTGATGACTGTGTTGTGTGTACTTAAGGTTTGCGTTTGCCACATTTATCTTGTGTACAGGAGAACATCTTTTCAAAGCTGCAATGGAATTGCCAAAACTAATGGCCTGAAACATCATTGCCTGTAGAGTTTATATCTGTAGCAATGGGCGTTTATATCTCCCCTGGGTTCGAATGTGAGTGGGGAAGAGAGTGAGAGAGATGAGAGAATGATATTGCTTGGTTCTTTCTCTCAGCACCATTAGCTGTTGATGGAGTCTGAAACAGTGTGATCACATTATGGGTCATTTTTGTAGCTATAAGCTGTTGAACAAGGAATTAAATGTTATCACTTGCTTTTAGTTCTTTTCCTCATGGCTACTGGTGCTAATAGGATAATGGTCTAACAAGTAAAATTTATGTAGATCTTCTGCATATGCCAATACCATGAACAATTTAAAAAAGATAAATGATTTTCATCATACACTGGGCCGACCTTCAAATCAGTAGTAATGTTCCACTGATGTTCTGTTCTGGTGAATTGTAGGATCAGGCAGCCTGACACGAAGCCTCACGTAAGCAGCTGTAAACCATGTCCCCAGTCAGCCTCAGACCCTGTGTGTGGATCTGATGGACATAACTATGCTTCACAGGTACACACACACACGCAAATACACACCCTGAACTCACAGATACACACACAAAATGGTACATTAGCGCTGTTGATTTTCCCATCCTGCTGAACCAGGAATCAAATCAAATATTTATATGGGTGACTAGAGTTGAGAGTGTGAGAGAGGAGTGAAGAGAGAGGGGAGAAAGGACTGAGAGAGAAACGAGAGAGCGGAACCAGAAGGGGGGAGGAAGAGAAGGTGGAAGGGTTGAAGGCTTGCATTTTGCTTTATCACGCTTGTGCACAAGGTCAAAATTAAAAACAATACATAAATCAATAAATCCAGCAGCAGGCGAGTGATCCGCCACTCAAATCATCGAAGGCCATTAATCAAACTGCTGCATTCAGCTACAGCAATGCTCTCTCACACTCACACCCACACACTTAACAGCAGGCACATTCCAACACACACACGCACACACACAAAATGTGTGCGTGCAGCATAAAATATATACACAAGCACACACATCATTTAATGTTACATGATGTGTGTGTTTTATGCATTATACAAAGATGCTATATATTTTATTAATTAATAAATACAGTATATTTATAACACAGTATATTTATAATTTATATTATTTATAATTATAATTGACCACATATTACATTATATTCCATTTCCATGTTTATGTGTATGTAAATGAGGGAGACGATCATAAAATTGTCAGTGAAATGCAAGAAAGCATCATAATTTTATTTTAATCTCTCTCTCTCTCACACACACACACTCTTTCCCCCCTCTAGTGTAAGCTGGAGCAGCAGGCATGTTTGAGTGGTAAAACACTAGCTGTTAAGTGTGCAGGACCCTGTCCATGTATAAGTGAGCCTGTTCCAAAACCTGAGACAGAGACACCTTCTGTTTCCAAACCAGGTGAACACACACACACACACACACACACACACATCAAACAAAAATGAACGAGATGTAATGTTATATGCCTTTTTGCTATCATATTATTTTCACTTTGTTTGTGAATTTGTAAAAGCCAACAGACAACATTAAAATATACAATTTAGATTTTTGGAACATGTTTTGGATTGCTTGTGAGATCCATCTGTCACTGTTCATGTTCTCTATTCTATCATTATATACTATATCCTCCTTTATAGTCCCGTTTGAATCCTTATTTGCGAGACAGATCAATTCAGAGATCCTGTACTTCACAAGCCCAGAGATATTTTTATACATTTTATCATCAAAGTCCCACAAGATGATGGTATGTGTGGAAAAAGCTGTCAGATGGTTTTATGTGATGGTTTAGTCACAGAACACAACACAAGTTTCCTCAGAAGCACAGGAACACAGTATGATCATTAGTGTTAACTTTGTCAGTGTCCATTGCTGTCAATCCTACATCTGCGTTGTGGACAATGAAATTAACACTGTGGTTTTAGATCCTGCGCGCTAGGCTGGGTAATATCCACATTTTATAAATATAAAACGCTGCCACAGTCTACGAGTCTTGCGAGCAGTAGCAGAGGATCCTTTTGAACTATTTATCTTCTTCCAAAAGTCAAATACATACAGAATATCAGGTAAAGTGGAGAGGATGAGCAGTGGGATTGGGATTAATCTTCACTTTTCCTGATGCTGAGCTTTAAATTACACACCAGTGCCCCTTTTCTGGCTGATCAATATTGACTTATTCCCCTGATTAGCTAATAAAATAATAAATTCATGACATATAATCCCTGGTAAATCCATTTCAATTCCAGGATGTAATACTACAAAATGTGGTCCAAAGAAGGTGAATACAAAGATGCCTTTGGCTTCTTTCTTCTGTCTCTTTTTCTCTTTTCTTTTTTTAGTTTTGCCCAGAAGAGGATGTGCTTTTGAATCTGGTTCCTGTCAAGGGTTCTTCCTTGTGTTGTCTCAGGGAGTTTTTGCTTGTCACTTGTGCCTCTGCCTTGCTCGTTGGGGGTCTAGATCTACACCCGGATTTCTGCAAAGCTGCTTTGTGACAGTATCTATTGTGAAACGTGCTATACAAATAAAATTGAATAGATTTTTCTCACTCTCTGTCTATTCTTTTGCTCTATAGAGGGCTGCACGGGTCAGGACTTGGCAGATTTGGGAGACAGGCTCAGGGATTGGTTCCAGCTTCTCCATGGCAATGCTAAAATGAACAGCTCTGGCAGACAGGGATCAGGAACAGCTTCAGGTTAGTAACAGCGCACACTTTATCTGTCAGTGACAATACACGCATGTTGATGCACTACGTCATTGTACACACATGCACTAAGTGATCTCCTCCTGCCCCTACTGCAGTGTTTGAGAAGAACTTGGTGGCAGGCTGCAAGGACTCGATTGGCTGGATGTTCTCCAAGCTGGACACCAGTAATGACCTGTACCTAGACCACTCTGAGCTGGCTGCTATAAACCTGGAGAAGTATGAGGTGTGTATCAGACCGTTCTTCAACTCCTGCGACTCGTACCGCGATGGCAAGGTGTCCACGGCCGAGTGGTGTCTCTGCTTCTGGAGGGAGAGTGAGTTGATTCAGGATCTCTTTATCTAGGAGGTTATAATTCCCCCATTTTCACAATTTCAGCATATTTTTGAATAAGCTTTTATTATGACATTTTGGAGTTGCACAAAGATTGTTCTGGTAATTGAGACATTTTGATTATGTACCAATTGAGACTTCTGTCATTTAGAGCCTCCTTGTCTGGCTGAGATTGAGAGACTCCAAGTGAAGGAGGTAGCCAAGAGGAAACCAGGTACATCATAAATTATAATCATGTGCATGTGCATATGTGTGTATTGTGTAATTGTGTAATTTCTGGGAGAGGGCAGCAGAAGGTGCAGTTAGGGGTTGATTAACTAGATTTCTGGCCACTGTTATGGTTTCACTGCTAATTATACTGGGATTACGGGGCAATCTAAAAAGAGAACAAGAGATAGAGAGAAGCTTAACATTTCCCAGGGGTATTTTATGTGTGTTTGTACGTGTGTATGTGTAGCTCAGCTGGAGGAAGATATTTTTGTATTTTCAGTAAACTCTGGAATAGGATTCCAGACAACAGCCAAAAAAAAAAACAACAACAACACAACTGTATAACTCTTTTTAAATCTAGATGAAAAATGTACACCACTGTGTAGTCTGGGCTAAGTGTAGTTATAGTGTCTATTATCATTTTAAATATACCTTTAATAAATTGTATTACATTATTATTATTATTATTATTTTTGTTGTTGTTGTTTTTTTACAACTAGCAGGTTGATACTTCTGTTCTTTTATTATTCTCTCACTCCCTTGGTCTGACTTTCACAGTATCTCTTTCTTCACCCTGTCATGTGATCCCCCCCATCTCATTCTGTCTTGGCTGGTGTATAAGACACCTGCATTGGGCTGTAATGTAGAGTGACTGTGTTGGATGACAGATGTCCCCTCGGGAGGCACAAACAGTGAACCAGTCATAGAGCTGTCACTTGTTTGTTAACAGTGTCCATCCCTGTACAGAAGACGGAGCAGTGACGTCTCCCTGTCTACAGAAATTCTACTCAATTCATATATAGGGAAAACCTATCACAACTGATAGGTTTTTACTTTACCACAGTTAAGGAAAAAGAATGGACATGTTACATGAAAATGTATATTTTCCTTCATATGCAGCAGAAAGGTTTTTGTGTTAAAGGAAACAGTGGCAGTAACAGCCTGCTATCGGAAATAGCTGGAATAGTCTTTCATCGTCTGCTGATAAGCTTTCTTATGTTTTTATAAATTCTTTCTAATCTAACATCTCTAAAGTGCCATTCAGCCACCCCATCTATCTCTGACATCACTGTTCAACAATAATCACTAATATAGACTGCTGTATAAATGATTTGTGCATAGCTGACTTCATACTCCAACAACAGTACAGAGAAAATTCATATTTAACAATGCTTTGTGTGTGTAGGTATGTTTATCCCGAGCTGTGATGAGGATGGCTACTACAGGAAGCTACAGTGTGACCAGAGCAGAGCAGAATGCTGGTGTGTTGACCTACATGGCACTGAGGTCACCGGGTCACGGGTTCGTGGCAAGCCTGACTGTGGTGAGTGGCATATATGGAATAAAAGCAATGTTTGGCAATTCATTTTCAGTTTAAATAGACCTGATGATGAAAATGAGAAATAAAAAGATTGTTGCTAATACTTCAGGCTCTCCTTTCAACCAGGTCCAAGCGCAGTATGCTTGTATATTGTGTAGGTATTGCTAATTTGGTTGGGCATAAGCTGATTTTTTCCCCTATTTGTGCTCAGTGGGAATTTTTCTTGGTCATAAAAGAGCAGCGCAACAGGAGGTTGTGGCATTTGAAATCTGTAACATGCGCCGCTCCTCGCTGATGGTCACAAGATATATAAAGAATGTATAACACACCGCAATATTATGCCTTGTGCCAATAATCATGGACATTTCTGACATTCAAGAATATGAATGTGTAAAAATACAAGGTTGGACAAAATAAAAGAAACCCGTAACATTATATTAATATAAAGGTTCTAATAAGGAGTAGAGTCAACTCTTGCCTCAGCTTTATTCTTCCTTGGAATGCTGCCATACAAGTCCTGAATGGTTTGTGGTGGGATTTTGGACCATTCTTCAAGAAGGATGAAGGAGGTGTATAGCTACTTTGTTGTCCGCACTCCAGAAGTTAAGATTTACTAAAGATTCAATGATGTTGAAATCTGGTGGCTGGAGAGGCCAAGGAAGGTGCTTGACTTAATGCGGGTGCTCATCAAACCACTCTTGAATAGTTTTAGCAGGATATCTAGGGATATCATCATCCTGGAATATGGGAACATGATCAGGAAAGAGTGTTTGTACCAACTGGGCCTGTAAAATTGCCTCATGTTTGTTGGCTGTTAAACAGGCAAGGCAATTATTGGACCAAATGATTTCCATGAGATTCACTGCCCATACCATTATAGCATAGGCCAACTTGAGCACCATCACTATTTTAGATACTATCCTTAATCCCATTTATGCATACACGCGAAACACCACACTTGCGTAAAGACCTGTTGGAGTATAATATCAGTGGTATTACCTGTTATAGTATGTGTTTTGAAGTGTCCAGAAGTCAATCATTTTCAATAACAGCTGCCTGTTTTAATGGCTGTGTCCCAAACTGCATTACAAGCACACTAAATGATAAAATTGTATGCCCTTTTATTGTAACAGGTATCCTATACAATTACAGTTTTTATGGTAAAAGGTATTATTATACGATGCTTTCTTGCATTTTTTTTTTGCATTGGCTTAGTAAAATATAACATGCAGATATCCATAAACATGCATTACCACTGTATTTGTTCACATAACATTTGTTAATCCAATGAGATTTTCACTCCTACAGTCTGTGGCACTAAATTTGATCAGCAGCAGAGCATGAACTGTTGCAATATGCTACAGACTGAAATTTCGCCCCTGTGCTGTTTAGGTTACAGGCTCTTTATTAGATTATTCTATTTTGCAGTTGTTTCTAGCTGGAAACCATTTGCATGTGTGTGTGTCTTGGTAAGTGCTGCCTGGTATAAAGGCCACTTTGATTAAAATGACAGTGTTCTGGACACAGCACTGCTGCAGTCTAGTGTAAAATGGGCTTAAGTGGAGCTCCAAATTGAATGAAAGCTAATGAAATTTTAATAATAATAATAAGAAGATGGTTTTAATTATTATTTTCAAATATTCAGTCAAGCTTATGTGCATTATAAATAACAGTTGATAAAAATTGCCTGTGACCCCATCTGCATGTCAGACAACCCCACGAGGTCATGACTCCAAGGTTGAAACCTGAAATGAGGGTGTAAATAGTCTCCAAATATAAAGAGTGTATAAAATCGACCTTTTTGGATTTTGGATCACATACAGTTTTTTAGAACTTGTATAGTATATTTCATTGTTTACACTGGATACAGTTTGTATCGCATACTGTTTGTTAATGTTTCAGCCATTTGAAAAGCTGTCTATCTATTCACACGTCTCTCTCTCTCTCTCTCTCTCTGGTGCAGATGAGTTAGTGGGCTACTCTGGAGACTTTGGCAGCGGAGTGGGATGGGAGGACGAAGAAGAGAAAGAGGCGGAGGAGAACGCAGAAGAGGCTGAAGAAGAAGAGGAGCCTGAACCAGAAGAGACTGATGATGGAGGATACATCTGGTAGACAAAGTTCACCATTATCATTGCACTTGTGCTCCTCAAAGCCCATTTATCATCAGTCTTAATTCATTTAAATAGCATAATGCTTGAAGGAAGCTGTTGGAGGCTTAATGGGCAATTTTTACACATATTTATTATGGATTTCAGTTTTATTCTTTGAATTCTCATGCTGTTGCTTTCTCAAAACATACAATTCTGATCAGGTATATAAAAAAATTAGCTTGAAATAATCACAATTAAGCATTAAAACATGTTGCCTATCTTAGCTTATAGTCACATAATGTGCTGAGTATAATGTGTTAATCATTCATCAGATCTGAAACAGCGATGTGAATGGGATTCTACACTGCTGTTAGAAAGTAGAACTAGGGATCTTGCTTGCTTGTAACTGAGAACCTTATCAAACTGGGCTGTAGATCAGTACATTAAACTCTGACTGAGAGGAATTTAAAGCAACATGGATAGGTTTTTATTCCGATTATAGTATGCTTCACATTTGCTTGTATAATATCTACACAGAAAGTGGCTCTGCTGTGCTGAGGAACAACCACTGATTTAAAGGACTCACCAGTATCTTTTAATTAATGTAATTGATTCATTCATTTAATTACCTCTCCATATTAGACAGGCATTAACACAAGGTTGCCTCAGAAGATTTTCTTATTCATAGTGATCTACAATAAATTTCTGTCCACAACATACATTTATATCGATAATCATCACTGATAATAGAAACAAATATATTTAGGATCAGGTGTCGAATGTTTCAAACCTTCCGACTACTAAATTTAAATTTCTGAAGGATAAGAATGACCATAATGACACAATTATTAATTTTCTTAATATTTACACACAAACACATCTGATGATGATGATGATGATGATGATGGTGTCGTGTGTTCATTTTCTTGAATGTCTTTTTTCTTCGTTTTCTTTATACTGTACTTGAAACTTTGTAAACTCGAAGATGTGCGATCTACTCATGCCTTTCGCAAGATAAATGAGATTGATTGATAGTTTTTACAGTAATTGCATGTTAGTTAAGAAGAATGTACAGTTACTGTATGAATGTTGAATATTATCTTTTTGTTCTTCATCTCATTGTGAGTAATTGTGATAGACAGAGACATCAGTGCAGTCCAAACAAGATGTCAGAATGGCGGCGTTTTAAAAAAAAAAGTTATTGTGAACAATATATTAATTGTGTTTAGATTGTTATACATGTCTTTTATTATATGGAAATATAAGTACTGTATATTGTGACATTTTGAAGGAAACATTCTTTGACAGAACAACCTAGACCACGAGTGTAAATGTGCAGGAATGTTAAGCAGGATCGCTGTGTATATCATATAACATAATGAAAGGACTATATATTACTATTAGCCTGAGGGATTTGCTAGAGGAATGATTAGAAGTGATGAACACATCACACACAGCGTACCAGCACTGTAACGGCTTTGTAATGACATATTCTCTGGTGAATGTCAGATTCAACTGACGCTGCTGCCTTCTTTCATGAATCCAAGACAAGCAGAAAAAAGGACCTTAGTGTACAAACATAGCTATCCGCCGCAATTTATCGTGATTATGCTTGCGTCATCACTGTTTACGTATGTAAAGTCGGTCATGCGGTGTGTTATACAGAGCTGCTGGAATTGGTTGAATCAATACACGTTAATGTAATGTGAGAGAATGTCAGAGAAAGGCCGAGATTGTGATTAGTTGATGCTTTACACACTCTGGGTTAAAGCTTACAGGAGAGAGACGTACACACTCTGTAGTTCCACGATGTTACACATATTTAATTTTGCATTCAAATCAGTTAGTAGTGTTTATCAGGGGGAAAAAAACGAACTGATTTAGTCTTAATTGAAGCAGTTGTCTGAACAGGTTAAAGTCTAAATGGAATCATGAAACATCACAGAATGTTAAAGATTGGAATCTTACAGATTTGAGACAGGAATACAGGAAAAACATCCACTCCTTCTCTCGCTTCACATTAACACTGAGCTGCTACTGTGTACTCATTGCTGCTTAGCTCAGCTCGTGACATGTTTTCTCACTGTGTTTGATATTTGATAATAAACCAGCACTGGAATCATTTTACTGTTTGGTTTCATATTAGGTTATCTCTGTGTACTTGTTGCCTTTTCAGCTATCATGTAACCGTATCAAAATATTAAAACACATGAAGCTAAACCAAGTGATTTGCATAATAGGATTACATCCATATTGTTTAGAAGCTGACAATTTGTTATACCCAAGCTGGGGAACTTTCCTGGTCTTCAGCTGCTCCCTGTGGTGGAAAATGAAACTGCGGCCATATAGAAAGCATTACTGTACGTCTAAGAAACAAATCAAATCAAATCTTAAGCTCTGGGGTCCAACCACAAATTCAATTTGTTGTCTGCATGTGCTGATAAATGACAAAGAATAAGTGTAAAGAATCATATTAGTGGTTTGATATTAGATTTCCGTGCAGGTTAAAAGAGATTATTGGATGTACTCTGTGCTGCGTCACAGTAAGGACTCACTGTTGGGTATTTGAGCTGTGAAAATGACCAAATTGCACATTTCTATGTTCTAACAACATGCAGGTAGCATCGAGAGTCTTTAATGAGCCAGTGAGTGTGGCAGGGTGTTAACAGTGGTGAGAGTTTGACGCTGGAGGACAACAGGACAAGAAGCTGCTGGTGTGCTATAATGCTGCCATTTTAATAGCGTCATGTAGAGACTGGTCTTTGGTTTGGAAGTTAGAAAAGTTCCTGTAGTTTCAGAGCATGTTAGTCCTGGAGAAGAAAAAAAAAATACACAGATGGATTCAGGGTTTTGTCATTAGCCGTTCAGAATTATTGAAATGCAGAATTATTTTTTAAACTCTTAAAGCCACGCAGTTAAACTCTTAAAACTCAGTTAAATTCTTAAAGCTGAAGAGTGGAGTTGAAAACCCCTTCTTTAGAGTGATACCTGGTTTCAGATGCACTATCAAATGTATTGGAATCTCCTTAGACAAAAAATGGTCTAATCCACCAATAGCAGCACATTATAGTACTTTAAACTAGATAAAACTGGATATTCAGGTGTTGTGAGGTTGCCTTTTGTGCTGGCACTCCTTTGTTCCAAGATGAAAACTATAGAGATATTTGTTTGGTGATCACCATGGGACACTTTGGTATGCAAAATCACCACACCCATATCCCATAGAAAACTTAATGGGACAGTGAAACACCAAAATAGGCCCCATGAATACATCCAGTCAGTGAAAGAGTGAACAGAAACTGACAGGAACTACTTCAAGGATCCTTACCCATGAGGACTGGCACTGTTATTAAGGGAAATGTCCACCCTGAAACACATTAAATATGTTTATATTGAAATATTTATCGATTCTGGTGCTAATTTGTTGATTGGTGCTGTATTTTCTATGTTCCTCTATGACATTAGTGGCTGTGTGTCACTGGAACATTGCTAGAGCACTTATAGTGGTGTTTAATAGGGAAAAAAAAAAAATTCAAACAAAAGGAATGTCATATTAGTGGCAAATTCAATGTAAAAAGAGTGGAGACAACAAACGTTACACTTAAAAGTTCAGAATGCAATGCAGCTATACGACATGGCTGCACCGAGTTCTGGTTGAGACTCAGCTCAGCAGGTTAGCGATCCACGAGGTGACAAGCAAGATGGTGCTGATGACGGTATTAGCACCAAAGTTGAAGCTTTGGAACCTGATGTGTTTGAGCAGAGTGTCCAGATGAGGAGGTGAAAGAGCTGGACAGACTAGGGGATTAAAGTGCTGCTGCATTGGTCTAAAGACAGATAACTGAACAGCATTGTGGGTATTCTTTCATTATGTTGATGAAAGACTTTTTTTTTTTTTTTTTTAACAAAAGAGTCAATTCAGAATTTCATATGAAAAAAACTGATTATCATTGAAGCTCATATGATAATTATAAAGCTTAATATGGAAGTTGATCAGGGTGGATTTTTCCTTTAAGGTGAGGAAATGCATAAACAAGTATTAGTTAAGAAATGACACATGCAACTAATTTCTTGTTTGGCAAGCTTATTTCACTGTAAACATCATGTCTGACATGAATAGCTCTGATAAATGCAATATACATCACTCTGCCAGTGGCATAACCATCTACTCATTCTTTATTAATGCAGCAACACACATTTTAATGCTCATCATCCACAGTCAGTAACTCCTACTCTGTTCATTTTGAGATTTTTTCTGCACTGCACGAGCCTGTACTGGCATTTGTTCAAAGTGGCACCGTACAATCATCTACGAAGGTCTAATACTTCATGCCATTTCCTACTGCTGTGATGCGGAAAGCTCTGCAGTTAACCTCTCCATCTGTTTTAAAGTAAAAATAATTAGTCTTCTTTTGTGAATACACTTATGCACAAGTTCCTGTGTTCAGCTTATCATGTACACATTTCGGTAGCTAACCGGAGCTGAGATGACGAGATCAAAACACAAAACACAATCAGATTGTTCAAAATATTTATAGATGGATTTTTTTTTTTTACACAATGAATTATTTTAAATACCGGTAAATGCAGCTCAAGGTTATCAACCGTAAAGACGTACAGATTGCCACGTACAATTGTGTGCAAAATAAAATGAGAGATGACAATCATACTCGTATGCTATTCACCACTGCATATACTCTCCTACCAACAGATATTCATAAAATACCTGCAGCCTGTGAAGAACCTGTTTACGCTCATCTGTTACAACAAAACTATGAACACCTACATGACGACATTATATTCCTGAATATATGATTTTATAAGATCTAAGAGAAAGATAAACATGTACTGATTAACAGGATATTTGAGAAGCTGGTCATATCACTGTGTTCAGCTCACACATTACAGGTTATTGTGTGAGTCACGTCTAAAGGGCAATATGCAGGATGGAAAATACACAAGTGTTTGTGATGGAAAAGCTCCGTTTTAAAAGGATAAAGCTTCCATTTCACACAGATCCTGTTCGTGGGGAGCAGAAATGTTAATGTTTTAAGACAAAACATGTTCACGTATTAACGTTACTTATTAACTACAGAACCACTGGGTGTACTTGAGACACTGTAATTTGTATTTCATCATTTTAATAATTCAAAGGGATGAGGTTCATCTGTGAAATATGTAATAGCAGTGCCATCATTATGCTTATATACAACCTACTCCTGTGTGTGGGGGTGTGTGTGTGTGTGCGCGTATGTGACAGGAATAGCTATCAGACCCAAAATGCGGTGTTAAATACTTTAATACTGTAAATGTCTTCAGACAACATAACTTAAAATCATAATTTGGGTGGAATGTTCCAGGTGAAAGGAATGTTGTGTGTGTGTGTTAGTTTTTAAAAACTATTTCGCATGCTAATACACCATGTTCTTCCTTAGTCCTTTATCACAGTCTCAGTCTCTCTCTTTTTTAAAGTTCATCACTCAGAGGTAGGAGTCTTTTTAAGCAGAAACCTCCGTTAACTCAATCAATGTACTGCGAGAGCCACCGGAACCCTTCTCCGTAGCCCTGTTTCTTTAGCACACTGCACATGAAGACTTCTAATGGACGTGCATTCAGCTCCTTCAACGACACGATTCCCTTAAAAAAAAAAAAAACAGAACACTCAGGATGAACATCACACTCGCGTCACATTCCACTTGCTTGTTATACTGAGCTAGATCCGGAGCGGAAAAATACACAAATACAGTTAGACTGAACAATTAGACAGAGGACAATTATCATAAATGCCTGTGGAATAGTATATGAACTTTGCACATTTTACTGTACAGACTCCAGTGTTCAATAATTACATGTGCAAATTCATAAACTGCAGATCTACCACCAGAAATGTGTAATCAGACCAAACGCGGGAGTATAAGAATATAACTATTGTATGATCCTCACCCTGCATTCACATGAGCAAGTGACGAGCTGTATTTTATCATTTTATACTGTATTATAGTGCTGAACTGTCAAATCAGATTGATGAGAAAATGTTTTCTGTAACAGCAATGCTGACAGTAGTGCCGGCTACGAGGCAAAACCGCAGGTCTCTATTAAAATGCTCCATCTAACAGCTTTTCAGTTCTACAGCAACAGCTAATTCACAGGGATCTATATGGCAGACACGCCACATAATCTATGGCTGGGAATAAACAGAAACAAAGAAACAAAAATGTATAATTTTTGATATAATGAGGTGGTCTTTTTCATTTCATTATTAAAAAAAAAGAAGAGAAAAAAAATAAGTGAGACTTCTTTGGTGTTGGCAAATTTCTGTGGAATACGAGGAATGAACCCCTTCAGGTCGTACTGTTATTGGAAAATAATCAAATTCAGGGTTATGCAAAGTTGTGTTTTATTCCTTATTGATATTATACTGTCGTAAAGGGAATGCGGAATTCTTCTTCCATTTTCGAGCATCAACTGCTGTGGAAGACATTCGAAAACCTGCACTAGAAAGAACATTACTAGAGCCAATCATCTGAATGTTTTGCTTTAGTGCATCCTTTATGCCCTGCAGCTCTGCCACGTCTAGCTGCTACTGAAGCTTAGCATCATTACACAGGAAATAGACGATTGCCTGGTATTTGCTAGTGTGAATGCAGAGTAACGTCCATTTGACCCCGTTTACAAAATATGGAGGGGAAAAAACATTGATTCAATGTCTGGTGCAGTTTCTACTGTATTCCTCGAGTGTGTGAATATGTACGTGTGTGTCCTCGATTCTGACCTTCCCAGTGGTCTGTCCATTCAGAGCAAAGAGCTCCCGTAGCCTGCCTTCACTCACTGCTTCCGGTCGATCGATTTTATTCCCCAACACCAAGACCGGCACGTTCGATATGGTCTCGTCTGACAGCAACGCCTGAGCATGCAACAAAGATTGAGGTGTGATTTATTTATTCAAACTATGTCCTCAAATGGTAAAACAGTAAATAACACAAACAGGTGAGAAACTCACATCGAGCTCAACCTTGGACTCAGTAAGACGTTGATGATCTGCACAATCGACGAGAAAGACGATTCCGTTCACAGCTGGGAGGTAGTTCTTCCACACTCTCCTGGCTGCAGGAAGAACAGCAGCGCAATAACGTGAGACTCATGCTAAAGAGCTCGGTCTGAGTGGCACTCGTTTCAGTGTGCTTAACTAGAGCAGGAATCCTTTTTATTGCCAGTATAGTACAGTTTATTTACAATAAAATAAGTCTGACCTTGTAAATGACCACCAAGATCGAATGTGGTGAAAGTCATTCCAGCAATCGTCAGCTCTTCAGAGGCTAAAGAGACAGACTCGGGTCAGTAATGGACATTATTTGAAAGATATTCATGTGAAAATGATGAAAAAGCAGATTTACTAGGATGTAGTGTAGGCACATGTTGTCCCAGCCTGTCATCTTTCAGCATGTGGAGTAAAGTCGTCTTTCCGGCATTGTCCAAGCCCAGGAACACAAGCTTCCCGGATTTCTTATACAGACCTGCCCATTAAAGAAAGAAAACAAAAACGCTTCATGTTATGCCACAGCCTCCTTAGACTCATCTAGTGTGTAGGACTGTCATAAGGTAACACCAAATAGCAACTGTAATCAACATACAGTGGAGTGAAAAAGTTTGCATCCCTCATGGTTTGTGGATGACAGAAAGCTAAATGCACATCTTGTTTTTAATTTATTCACACACCCGAAAAAGTTACAAACGAAATGTGGGTGTATGCTGCAACAGGACAACAAACAATAAAGCATACTGAATTAAAGACATTGTGTAAAATGAATTAAAGGTCAAAAAGACCTTTGGGCTTGTTTAGACCTGATTTAAAGGTGGCAGTCTATGAGATCAGACAAAAATAAAACAGATACAGCGGCATCCATACTGAAAAAATGAAATACTTTCATTTAAAATATTGAATATTCAAGATTCTGCACTATTTCTAGGTCCGTATTTACATGTAAGTAAATCTTGTGATATTACTCATGTTTACTGCTTTGTAAAAAAAAAAAAGGTTGGATTTTCCTCTTCTATTGAAGAATGTGTTCAGACGACACTCTGATGGATCTGATCTAAAATGGATCATGAGGTTTCGCACGAACCTGTGGAGTCCGTGCCAGCTCAAGTGCACACTGTCATTAAAGCAAAACCGGACATATTAAACACTAAGAAACTCTGAAAATCATGTAAATATTTCAAAAATTCTACTTTTCACTTAAGTTGTTGTCAATAATATAATGAAAACTGTTGTATTAAATTAGAAACGAAGGCAAAACAGAAGCATTTTCACTAGTGCTCTCAGATGTTTGGACCCTGCTGTATGTCATGAAAAAAATGGGCAAAGCTCAACCAACAATGTGAGTTAAAACAAATATCAGACAGACTGTAGGAATATTGCGACTACGAGGATCTAAAAGCTGCTTTGAAAATTGCAGTTCAAAGGGCAAAGAAGAATGGACTGTATGATACTGATACGATTATATCTTCATATCGATTTAACACGATACACTTTTCTGAATATTGTGGGTACCATCAGGTATTAGCGCTTGTAATCCTTTTAATAGTCAGTGCAACAGGTGAACTATTCGATGTTAAAAACCTTGCTTTTTTAAAATCAATCTTTTCATCAGTTTCTTTAAAGGAACCTTGTCATTTCAAGAATATCAATTTCACTTTATATTTCTGTAAAGATTTCAATGAAAAACTGAACTTGGCTTGGCTCATGAATAATGTGTATTGTGGAAAAATATTAGTTATATTTTGGCCATCCTGACTACAAATATTTACTTATAGTTATATGACATTCAGGAATAAATATTTACTGAACTTCCTTGATATTTACTTCCTTATCTGATCACACATTACTGAGCACTTTGTTACTTGTGCTAATGAGGAAAGAACGGGTTAGACTTTGTCAAAAACTAAATGCCTTGTTACTACAAGCTACAGTTGTTTCTTCATTGTGTCTTAAGGCTGTGCAAGCTTAGTAGTTTCATGAATAAGGATATAAACTTACCGAGAAACTGCAGCACACCGCTGAAGCCTTTGTAGATCCAGTCGAATATAAACGACATTGCTGAGGCGTCCTGGGGGAAAACTACTCACTCGGAATATAAGATCACTTCTGTCACAGTGAAGCCTGAAATCAAGGGAAAAAACAGACAAGGAAGGGGTCAGAGACTGCGATCATGCCACTAGAATGTGCAGTGAAAGCGGCATTAGTGAGTCCGGGCTGGAATGAATCACTGAAATCTGCAGCTCTTCCTGTATCCTCGGCCGGCAGGCTGACACGTGTATCTAGGCGAAGGGTCAACATTACGTGCCAAGTCACACGGAAATGCTAACAAGGACCTCCCTTCTGTGTGAACATGCTAATCTGTAGCTCGGGGTAGTAGTTAGCTACACCGAGTTAGTAGTTCAACCCTCAACCCTTTTCCTTATCCACGTTAGCTACATAGCTACTGTTTTCAACACTCAGTGCGACTGAGTAACAAAGACTCCTAAATCTGGACTAATTGAAAGCGAGCTACAAGGCTACACAGCTAGCTAACTTAGCTCACAGTTAAGCCAAGGCCTCACAAGCTAACCCTGCTAAACCGTGTATATATATATATATATATATATATATATATATATATATATATATATATATATATATATATGACTGATGTGTGCGTTGTGTAACTTATATCCCAGCGTTATTTAATATGCTCTGTGATGAAGCCTCAGCACATTAACATCTTTATCGTTTAACGCTAATTAGCTAATTTCTCTCCGATTCCTCAGCTACTCCTGCTGAAAATTTACCAGCTCAGTATATCTGCGTGTCCTCGCCCTTTTCCGAGCGCCGCTCAAATGATCCTCGTGTGAGTTTTAATAAATAATGGAGATTAGCTAAATGAATTAGCCGCTAGCTAGACCGCTGTAACTGAGCGTCCGCGGTAGCCATAGACAGGAGACAGGGAGATGGCGACGTTTCTTCTTCTGCGACAGGAAGTAAAAGCAGGAACATGTTTTACTTTCTATCGCCATCTGCTGTGCTGGAGGAATTAAAAACGTCCGCCCAACTGCCCGTGGGCGGGACTAAGGGGTGGCCATACTTCAGGCTAGGGTGGCGCTTAGCCCCGCCCAGTAAGACATATTATTATTATTATTATTATTATTATTATTATTATTATTACTGTCAGTGTGGTCATGTCATATGTCTAATGTCATATGATGTGAAACTGAGCATCTTGGTAAACAGGAACAAGCAAGTTTATCTAGCTAACACAGAAGTGATCAAACTTTAATTTTTTTTTTTAATTAATTAATTATTTAAGTAATTTTTTTTTTACATCAACGATATTCACTATTTGGAGGCTTGCATACTTCATAATATGTAACCTAATGTTATGTTAGTTATAACTTTTTGAAACTTTCTAGACAACAAACAAATGTTGCTTAGGTGTCTTCCTTTTATGTCATAATACTACTAATTCTACTAATTCTACTACTACTACTTCTACTATTACTACTTCTACTACTACTACTTCTACTATTACTTCTACTTCTACTAATAATAATACAGAGTTGTTAAAGCTTCAGCCTTGCTGCCTATATTATGTCTTTATATGTCTGTGTCTAAGTTTTTTATTTTCTTCAGTACAATACCTATTTGTTGTAGAAATAGACAACTGTTCCAAACATAACAGTAAAGCTTTTATTCATCATTTTTCTGATCCAAAAGATACTCAGTATTAATTTAGAGCACACATATTGCCAAGAGCAACACTCAAGCAAAAGTGACAAAAATGTTCAAAGGTTACAGAAATAATCATTAAAACTCAAATATATATTGGCTTATATATATATCATATTATCTGTGTTAGCTAAGTACATCCTCTTGTTTAGTAATCTGTCTTCTGTTGTCTTGTTGCTTACTTGCTGTAATAGAACCATTTGTCAGCTGGAAATACAGAAATGAATGGCATAAGTGTCATCAAATGGAAACCGTGAAATCAACCTGTCAGTTGCATTCATTCTGGAAATGACATGAGTAATGAAGATGAAGCTAGTCTGTGGGTTGGTTAAATAAACATTTTTGCATCAGTATTACATGCAGTTTTGCCGGATTTGCACACTGGGGAAAACAGTGAGGGCTGAATAGCATGTAAAGAGTAATGATGATTACATACCTGAGCTAGGAATAGGCTCTGATGCACCATATGCACTTGCCTGAGAGGGAAAAGAAATATTATTCAGTTAACACATTCTTGGCATAATGAAGCAGTTTTCATTTCAACTTGAGATACAAGATATTATGACATTATGATTTCCCTGTTCTCTATTAACCAAGATGTTCAGTAACACGCTGGTAATGAATTTAGAGATATATTCTTGTAGATTTGTTGAATTTTCCTATATTATAATATAATTTTCCATTGATGTCAAGAGATGATTATTCTAAGTCCTCCCCCTGTCGGGCTCTGATTGTAAGACACTCACTGAGTCTACAATGGCTTTGGCATCCACTCCAGAGCAGACATATGGGCTGTCTGTGACGCATGTGTTCAGGCTGGAGAATGCATTAGAAATAAAGAGAAAAGACTCAAACCAAAATGTCAAAGCGATTTTAAACACTACTTTAACCCTATGATCCCAAGTTCAATAGCTAACAGGGCAGTTACACTATTATTTGCCATAGTGTCATATATTTACCTAAACATAAACGGGTAAAAATGTGGAATACTTCAGCAGCACCACAGAGGGAAAAATTTAACATCAGATTCTGCAGGGTTAGCAAACAGATCTATGTCACGTAGCTGATAAGTCTTTATGAGAAATAAGACAGAATACAGTCTAAATGTCTAATTGAGTAGTTACGGGGGCCCAAGAGCCAAACACTGGCTCTCTGGTAGTGCTTAGTTGCCACTGCTTATTAGATAGATAGATGAAAATAGTAGCATGTTGCTACTATTGTGCACTGTGCAAGTTAACAAATGCAAGTTGAATATGTAAATATATGTATGTCCAGATAACATATGAATGGTAATTACACTAAGTTATAATAGAAAAACTATAATAGGTATATAAATATAAATCTATGTAAGTATTAATCAAAAATATATGTAAGAGATATGCACACTGTATATACAACAGTGCCCAGATTTATCCATGGATAATGTACAATGTATATACAGAATATACAGTATGGAGTAGTATATAAAGATAACCTAGAATATATATACTATAAATCGTTCAATTATATAGAGATAATAAAAACCACTAACTCTGCGGTGTCTGGTGTTTAGTTTCCCCTCTGCTATATCATTCCCTCATTCTTATTCAAACTAATCAATTCATAAATGCAATGGTATTAGAAAATATGTAAGTGTATATTCGTAGAGAGTGATTGATTGTTCACTGCCATACCAGTTAAGTTCCTTTGCTTTAGTCTTGCTCAGTATCAATGCCTTCCAATATTCATGGGTATCTTTTATGGTCTTAATGGCAAAGTCCTGGCGGTAAACAATAAAGGTTATCTTGTTACTCGAAGTGAACTGTGAAAGGGTATCTTTTTCCTTTTTAAAAAATTATTTAAAATTTGTCTTTCAACATGAAGCATGGTTGATGTCATCATATATTCACTTTACCCTCTTCTTGAATTCACCATTGAATGCAAACTGGTTCTCGGGTTTCCCATCTGGTAGTTTGTACATTCTGAACCAGTCCACCGTGGCTTCCAGGTATCCCGGCTTAAGCCTCCTTACATCCTCAATATCTGTAAAAAAAAAAAATGATGACATGCAGCCAGCGCTGGAAACTAAGTTCCTGTTAAGTTCAGACTGAAGCTTCTTCAGAAGCTCACCATTAAAGTCACCAGCTTCCGGATCCTCAACATTAATCACAATCACTTTCCAGTCTGTTTCTCCTTCATCTATCAGTGCCAGGATTCCCAACACTTTCACCCTGATGATTTCTCCATGTGAGCAGACCTGCAGAAATGAGTGGGAGGTATTTTAGGAGGTTAAACAATCAGAATAACTGACAATAATGTGTTCATAGGAAAAATATCTAAAAATCTTTTGGTGATACATTTACTAGAAGTAAAGGCTTCGTTTCTGTCCTAGCTGGATCTTTGTTCTAATATTTGAATAAATTGCTATTGTATGAAAGTTGACATATGTTTATTCTCTGAAACTCTTGGCTTTTTATTTAGTTGTTCATGTTAAAGCATATTATTCAGTGACAGGGAGACTAACAGGGAAAATGCAGACAGGTGACAAATTAATGGAGAAACATTTCTATGATGAAACCTGATGGGAGTGGTCTCTTCCAGGATGACCCCGCCCCTCAGGGCACTAGGACTCACTGAATGGATTAACGTAGATGAAAATGATGTAAATAATATGCTATGATTTGCTACAGTCACCAGATCTCAACCCAGCTGGGAGATTTTTGAGTGACTTGTTCAACATCGCACTCTACAACCATCACCAAAACAACTAGTGAGGGAATATCTTTCGGAAGAGTGGTATTCATCTCTCCAGTACTGCTCCAAAGACTCGCAGAATCTATGCACTGAAGCTGTTCAGACAGCTTGTGGTGGCCCAATACCTTACTAACAAACTTTATGTTACTTTTCCTTTAATTTATCACCCATCTGTATGTAGTTACAAGACTGAGGATTGTAAGGCTGCTTCTGTTGATGAATCTTGGTAGTTTATGGGATTAAGAGTTGATTCTGTCTGTGCTTGCACCTTTTTTTTTTTTTTTTTTTTTTTTTTTTTTTTTTTTTTTTTTTTTTTTTTTTTTTTTTTTTTTTTTTTTTTTTTTTTTTTTTTTTTTTTTTTTTTAGTCTGGAGAAGACATGCTATTTGTTGTTCTATCAATGGCCTGACAAGCAGAATGCATTAATCCCATTTCCTTATCATTCTAATTTCTTTTACCTTGTTACCAATGTCACACATATCAATGGGGTCATTGTCTCCAGAGCATTTTGTGTCTCCATCTGTGTGTCCTGGATCCTCCCATGTCTATCATGAAAGAGAAAGGAAATCAAATCATTTGAAAGAGACTAGGAAGAAGAACAGGATAAAAGACTTACTGAGATCAAACGTAATTAGTGTTTTTAATTACTGAAAGGAAATTACATACTGTATTAGAGTTAATATTGTATATGACAATCCCAGTGTCACTTTTGTAAGATGCGAAAAAAAACCCCACCTTCATATAGTTTAGTACTTTTTCTCATCTAACACACCAAATACAGCTCATGTTAATTATCAAACCCTTCCTGAGGTGAATCAAGTTACAGCAGCACATCTGTTCTAACGCTTTAATAATTTATCATTTCAGTAGTTCTAAATCTATAAATCCAAGGTTACATGTGATACATGTGTAAAATGGTTAATAACCAGACCTGAGGGAAAGCTCCATAGTTCCATATGTAGCCTTTATGTGGAAATACATTACACACATAACGCAGATTTCCTTTCTTCACATCCTGCTTCAGTGGGTTCAGTTGTTCTTTGGTCGCGATCTAGGGAATCCAAAGATTACGTCTGACATCTAATAATGTTAATAAATAATTATCATGTTTCTGATATGATTTTAGATATCTAAAAAGTATGTCATCTTTCAAAGTCAGTGTGCTTTTCTTCCCAAATACATAACGATTAAACGAATGCATAATACAATCATAAAGGTCTTGACTCGTGCAGTGTTGAAATGCTTCTATAAAATGTGTAAAACTTTAACGAGCTTGCAGATAAGAGTACAAGATGTGATGTAATCATCTGACTGAGTGACAGAAGGACATGTTGTATTTGCAGGTGATGTTTGATCAGAGCCAAAGGGCATGCCATTGCTTAAATACAATAATGTTGTCACAGGAAGCATTACAGAAAATATACAGAATTTCCAGATATCAGACAAGCCATCATGCTTCCTATCAGTGATATCCACTAGCAATAAGAGCGATCCATACCTCCATCTTTGCATTTGTCCATCTGGGTACCTCAACAACGGCATGGAAGATATTCTGGTGAAAATCAGTGAAAAGTTTGTTAAGTAATGACAGGTGTCCTCCTAAATTATGACTTTTGCAGCTTAGCAAGTTGTAAAGTATGTAGTTTCACAATTTTTATTCTGCTCTCTCACTATTTATGCCACTTAATCTGTTTTAAAGGGTATAAATAAATATAATCCTGGCAGAGTATAAAAAGAACATGGAAGGAATCATTAGCAGAATAAATATTAATAGAGGACTGTACTGCATTTCTTACAGACAGAACAGATTTCTATTAATGTGATTAATGGATTATTTAGTTAGCTGTGGTTCTCTTTACATTTCAACAGTTGCATGTAAAACAAACGAATTCAAATAAAAATCTACATACCTTGGCCTCGTCTGCGTAAAGGGGAATGTCATGGAATGGAGATACGTATTTTCCATCTGAGTTTTCTGTGAAGAGAGTTGGTTTCATCACCTGATCTGATAGCATGCATGGACAATCAATAATAAGCTACTGCCGAAACATGAAATGTTTAAATCGATGTCTGAAATAATGTTAAGAAAAAAGTTGTATCATTAAATTAAAATTTAATTAAATCAATTCAGAATTCATTTAAACCAGAACTGTCTTTTAATGACTAATTATGTGAGGTTACTTTTATTTGGCTGAGTGTCCGAGTCTTTAAACACTATTCTCTGAACCATTACTGTCACAAACTGATGATTCTTTGAGCCTGTTTCCATGAGGGAAGCTATTGTTCATCTATTACACAGTACTGTCTCTGTTAAACACTGCTAAATAGCTACAATATCATAACATATACTGTATATCACTATACAGCAGTAACAGCACTAACATTCGTGATGGGAATTCATTTGGCTCAGCTCACAATAAGAACTGGCTCTTTCAGACCCCAAATGGCTCATTGCTGTTTTCCCCTAGATTGGACATATATTTCTGCAATATTTTGACCAGTGATTGTTCATCTTTGCCTAACTATCGCTGAAATTGTCTCAATAAATCTGACTCTTTCTTCTCATCGACAAAATAATATTACTTAGCATTGGAATTTATAAAAACCTATTTATATAATTGTTAAGTGAGCAAGGCACTACAAATGTGCAGAAAGTACAGTAAGCATCCCTGCATCCTCCTTGTCATTCTGCCTCATAAACACACCCAAGAGTCAAACACGTGTCACGCAATTTATGCTTATGAACAGACCAGATGTTAAAAAAGGTTTTCATGGACACACTTTGATTACACGGCAGGAATAACTACATTTCCTATACCCACAAGAAAGAAAAGAAGAAAAAGAAATTAAAAATGGCTGATATACTGTATGCAACCTGGCACTCCTCATGTGTGTCAAAGAACTGACTCGCCTATGAACGACACATCAGGAAAAGACATACTATCAGATGGTGAAAACAACGGATTGAGACAATGTTATGGATCCTAAAATGATCTGTACAGATAATACTCCATAATGCCAATGAATATAAATGATTAAGTTAAAAGCTGTTGAACTATATAGTACAGGATATGAAGTTACTCACTAAAGTAGACTCTATAGTCCTGTGTGTTGGGTTTTCCTCTCTCTTCTGTACTGAAGCTCATGTTGATGTAGCAGTGCTGTTCTTAACGTCAAGCACAGATTTCCCCCTGTAAATCTGTACGGGATGTTTTGGAAAGCCTGAAGGATGAGGTCCTTCTGGGGTATTTGACATATGGTGGCTCTTAAGCCACTTGTGAGCAGTTGCCATCCTCTTTATCCCTCTGTTAGTGAGTATTAAAAGAAAAAAAAGTTATCTACGTAATGATGGTGCTGAATTATGGGAAAAAATTCAGTCTAAACTAAATATAGACAGTATATTTTCTAAAATTAAGAAATCTGTGGGTCATGAATTTTAAGTGCTTTTAAGCTTCTATGTGGCTGTCAATTACAGAAAACACTTAGCAAATCTAAAGTTTAAAATGTAAAAATTTATTTTGTGTGATCCATACGACCATTTGTAAGAGACAGAATAAGCATAGACTTATACTGTCACTGGGAATCAGCCATTTATGTACTTTATGTACTAAATGCTGGCAGCAATCCACACAGATGAACATGTATTCCCAGCTTTGCATGGCATTTAGATTGCACCAGATGAGACTGAGTTAGGAGTTAAAAAGCTTTAAACTGTACTGCATGGAATTAGAGTTGTCTCCATGCTTTACTTCCCAGCTCTTTGATTTTTCCTCTAATTTATTGCTAAATCTCTGCATAAACTACCCTCACAGAGTTCTTTTTTTCTAGTATCAAATATATTCTGACTGTTTCAGAACTCTTGGTATTCATTAATTTATTTCAAAAAGTGACTTTAGTTATCCATTCTAGACGTGACATTTGAGGATTGATGCCACCCTGTTGAGAGACTGCAATTCCCATGACTCATATTTAATTTCCCACCAGAACTTTCAGCTGGTGAGTCAGCATTTGGAGTATGCAGGGGTGTAAATGTCAGCACTTCATGCACTCTGAAGTAAGTTGAGTCCAGTTCAATAGGAATGTACATTATTTTACAAACGTACCTGATTCTGTATGGTTCTGCTATAACTGATAATTGAAAAAAAGCCCAGTGGAGCAAGATGAGAAATCTATCAAACTGTCAAATTTGACAGATAGTCACTTGTGTTGGCTGTCAAGGAAAAAAGTTACAGAGACTTTGTGTCTAAAATCATAAGGAAGAATATATAAGGAAGAAGAAAGGAAGGAAGGAAGGAAGGAAGGAAGAAGAAGAAGAAGAAGAAGAAGAACAACAACAACAACAACAACAGCAACAACAACAACAAGAATGAGGGAGGGAGAGTACAAGGAATTATTGCTTAGTGTGAACTGCAAGGGTGCTGATAACTGTACTATAATTGTAAATTATGAAATATAAATCATAGCATGGAAGTATAATAATAATAATAATAATAATAATAATAATAATAATAATAATAATAATAATACAGTTTCACACTGGCATAGAAATAAATGCTTTAACCCTTTCATGCACAGTGTCCACACCTAGGAATCAAATATTTAAGGCTATTTTAGGACAAAATAAGGTGTCTCCTCCAAATCACTTTTTTTTCTGACTTAGTGCAGCATATCTCTGGTAGATCTTTACAAAATGTCTTTACAAAATCTACACATAAAATCCCAAATTAAATAAACTATGGTATGTAGCTTTATGTAATATGTGGCTTTTATTATTTTTTTTTCCAAATATATATATTTTTAACTGAAGTTATTTGTTTTACCTCCAAAATCAGCTGAAGCCTGCAACAATCATAAACTGCATCAGTGTCAAGAATATTGCTATATTTTTATATATTTATTTATATATTGCTATTTTTTTTCTATAGAAAAAAGATTTTCTATCATTTTGGTTATAAACATTAAATATTTTAGATCTGAATGTTACATATTTTTGTTTCTAAACACAGTGGAAGGTTTATTTATGTATTTCTTATGTATTTTATGTATTACGTATTTTTAGGTAGAATCTTGTGTCCTTTTTGACTCATGATATTTTACACATGGACAATCCACTGTTATTTACAAACAAGTCCAAGATTCACGTGACATGCAATTTGAAGGAAAAAAAAATCTAAAAAACATCTAAAGAATCTGGATATGTTTTTACATAATTTATGCATGAAAGGGTTAATTTCAAAATAGAAAAAAAAATCTATAAAAAAATCTATACTCGGGATACTAGGTGACTAGTTTTCATTACTGCTGATTATTTATATATTTATCTGCAAATATTGTGGTAACACTTTACAACTTCAAATCCTTCGTTGTTAAATTTTATTTTTATTTTATTTTATTTTAGCCTTCCAACGCTTTAGTTCTTTAAAAGGCTGCGTTTCCGGGAGTGGGCGGGGCCTGTTGCTATGATACAGTAAACTACTGGGTCTAATATGAAAGAGTGGAGAGAACTCGTGATAATCTCAATCTAAAAAAGAAAAGAGAGAACGAGATAGAGAAGTTTACTTTATATTGACAAGTGACAGTTCAGGTAAGGATTTCACAGCGCAAAACCGACTCTTTCTGTGATGAAACTTGGCCATTTTTAACCTTGCTCTGTATAAGTATGTATTCCTTACAGAGGTAGCAGGCTAGCTCTACCGTTTAAACTGCACCTGATTCTAACATCCTGCTCTGAAACGCTTATTCAGATTAAAACTTAGTGTAGTTACTTTAACTTTTCTGCTTTAGGTCACTAAATACTCATGCTCCACACATTTCTCCATGAAACATAAATGTTTTATCACTTTGTACTGAACCAAGTATATCAGGTCTGTTAGTAACACTTATGTTATTAGTTATTTTAGTTAATAAAACATACCTGGCTTTCTCCCTTCCCTTTGGAGTCTGGTTCCTCTCAAGGTTTCCTCCTCAAGTTCTTTCAGAGATTTCTTTTCTTGCCACAGTCTTCTTTGACTTGATCATTAGGGATCTAAATCTAAATCTCCATCCAGATTTCTGTAAAACTGCTTTATGACAATGTCTGTCATCTTCTTAGCAGTCTCTGTCCATCTCTCCATCCACCTAACTGCACTGAACGTTGATTTGTAGGATTTGCGATGGAGATTGTGCATGTGTACACTAAGAAACGCAGCGAGTTTGGTCGCCAGTGTAACTTCTCGGACCGGCCAGCTGAGCTGCATGTGGACATTCTGCCTGACCCGTCGCTCGCTGCCGACTTTATAGCCCGAGATCCGTGTGATGTAGCCATACAGTTCACGCAGGAAATGTCTGAGCATGAGGTTAGTACAGGAAATCATCCAGAGCACTGTTCATGACTCTCTTTTACTACTCAGTCCACGATTGCTCCATTAAACCATGCCTCATCTCAGGTTTTATAGGCTATTTTTCTAAATGGGAGAGCAGATCATAGAGCAGCACACAAGCTCTAAAATGCTTAAAATGCAATAAATCTGCTTCGGGGTAAATACATTATATGGCCAAAAGTTTGTAGACATCTGACCATCACACCCATATGTGGGCTTTTTCCAAACTGTTGCCACAAAGTTGGAAGCACACAATTGTATAGAATGTCTTTGAATGCTGTAGCATTACAGTTTCCCTTCACTGGAACTAAGGAGCTCAAACATGTTCCAACATGACAGTGACCCTATGCACAAACTGAGCTCCTTGAAGACATGGTTTGCCAAGGTTTGGAGTAGAAGAACTCGAGGGTCCTGCACAGAGCTCTGACCTCAACCAAACTGAACACCTTTGGGATGAAATGGCATGCCGGCTACGATCCAGGCCTCCTCGCCCGATATCAGTATCTGACTTCGCTAATGTTTTTGTGGCTGAATGTGCAAATCTCCACAGCCACACTCCAAAATATAGTGAAAAGCCTTCCCAGAAGAGTGGAGCTTATTATAAGAGCTATGGGCGGACTACATCTGGAATGGGATTTTCAAAAAGCACATATGATTGTGATGTTTGGGTGTCCACAAACTTTTGGCCATAAAGGTCATTAGTTGCTTATCATCATGCTTTTTTTTTCTTTCCAGGTGAACACAGAGCGCTTTGGTTCTGAGACATGTGGCATAAACCATGTGGAGGGGGGATGGCCAAAAGATGTCAATCCCCAAGAAATGGAACAGACCATTCGCTACAGGAAGAAAGTGGAGAAGGATGAGAACTATGTGAACACTATCATGCAGCTTGGGAGTGTGAGTGTGTCTTTTTCTTTTATGGATTAATTGGGTTTAAACAAATTATCTGGAGAATGAAATAGTTAACTGCTCTTCAGTGACAGATTCTGACTGATGTTTGGGTTAGATTTGTTAACACAGCTGTGTTAGTGTTAATGATGGACACATCTGTTGCAGTAAGTTTTTGTTTAATTTGTTAAAAAATTATTATTTGATAAATGTTTTTGTACGCTCAGTAGAAGTTGTCATTTACACCAAATACGATTACAGAACTTGTGGATCTCTCCGTCACAGACCGGTCTTTCTCTCTACTGTAGCACATGGAGCACTGTATCAGACAGAACAATGCCATTGATATCTATCAGGAGTACTTTGAGGAGGAGGCGGCAGTGGAGGTGATGGAGGAGCAACCCTCGGCCAAAACCATCAATGTGTTCAGGTGATATTGTTGATTATTGAGTATGACTCCATATTGGCAAAGGCTGGTGCTAGAAATGATTCTGCCTGGATGAGTCCCTGATGACCGATGAGATTGTATGAGAACTGGCATTAATTTTCTACTCTTTCTCTGATCGTCTGTGTTCAGAGACCCGAACGAGGTGAAGCGCACTGCCACCAGTCTGTCATGGCACCCCGATGGCGGCCGCAAGCTGGCTGTGGCTTACTCCTCTTTAGAGTTTCAGAAATTCAGCAAAAACATGTGTTACGACTCCTATATTTGGGACATTGGTATGGCAAAAACATCCTTGATGCTGTTGTGGTTTGGTTGTTTGTAATGGTGATTATCATGAAACTATCAAATTATTTTGCATGTGATGTCTTAGGTAATCAAACAATAACATTGTTAATCAGATTTTAACAGACAGATGATACAGACGCTTCTAATGACTTCAGTGGACATAATTTAATGATTTTTATATCTAATAAGTCCTGCTGTGTTTTCGGTGATGACTTTTTTTTTTCCTCACAGAGAACCCGAATAAACCTGAGCTGAGCCTGAAACCTGTCTCTCCGCTCGTCTCTCTGGAGTATAACCCCAAAGACTCACATATCCTAGTCGGGGGAAGCTACAATGGGCAAATTGGTGAGGACAAACAAGCTACACTATATGGCCAAAAGTTTGTGGACACCTGACCATCACAACCATATGTGGTTCTTCCCCAAACTGTTGCCACAAAGTTGGAAGCACACGATTATATAGGATGTTTCTGTATGCTGTAGCTTTACAATTTTACCCTCAGTGGAACTAAGAAGCCTAAACATGTTCCAGCATGACAATACACCTGTGCACAAACCAAGCTCTATGAAGACATCGTTTGCCAAGGTTGGTGTGGAGGAACTTGAGTGGCCTGCACAGAGCCCTGATCTCAACCCCACTGAACGCCTTTGGGATGAACTGGAATGCTGACTGCACCCCAGGTCTTCTTGTCTGACATCAGTGCCTGACCTCACTAATGCTCTTGTGGCTGAATGGGCAAATCCCCACAGCCACGCTCCAAAATCTAGTGGAAAGCCTTCCCAGAAGAGTGGAGGTTATTACAACAGGAACGATAGATAGATAGAAAGAGGGACTAAATCTGAAATGAGATGTTCAAGAAGCACATATGAATGTGATGGTCAGGTGTCCACAAACCTTTGGCCATATAGTGTACGTCTTTATCATGACAGAAGTCAAGTTATACTTAACTGCTTATCACTGCTTCTATAATCAGCAGTATTATACATATATTATGCATTGCTGTTGAATTCTCAATTCTGAGTGGTGAGAAGGCATTGATACATTTAGTAAGAACTTACAAAGGGACTT
>CM040986.1:16324955-16389112 GCA_022985145.1 Pangasius djambal | reverse complement strand
TATGTGGACTTTGAGGAAGATAACAACCTACAAATCAATATACACATAAAACGCTACATGACTATACATAAATGCAGAAAGGACATTGTTCTATCACACTCTCCAGTGTCACCCAAATGAGGATGGGTTCCCTTTTGAGTCTGGTTCCTCTCAAGGTTTCTTCCTCATATCATCTAAGGGAGTTTTTCCTTGCCACAGTTGCCTCAGTCGCCTCAGCCTTGCTCACTATGGATAATTTTGTGTAACATCTAGGATTGTTGCATGTTTTGTTTGTTTGCATGTTTTTCTGTTTCTTATGTTCTGTAAAGCTGCTTTGAGACAATGTCCATTGTTAAAAGCACTATACAAATAAAATTGAATTGAATTGAATTGAATACATGTAGGAGCTCACAGTTAGTGTTCACTGCCATTGACATTTGTTTTCAACAGCAACATGAAGGTAGGTGAGATGCTGTCCGCTGCCTCCTTTCTTTCCAGGGAGAATCATCTGAAGAGCTCATTAGAGAATGCCAAGTACATTTTTACATTTATACCTATTTCTTCTTGATAAATACAAATATTAAAGAACAAAGAAACTCATTATGAGCAATAGAACAGAGTGCTTTCAATATGTAACTGTTGAAAGCTTATTAAAGCTAAAAGAAAAGTTTTCCAGACAAGAGCATTGAGCAGTGTTTCTCTTTTTCTCAGCATTAATGTTGTTTGATTAATAGTAATGACATCATAAACAGTGGCAGGTCTCTTTACGCTGCATTTACACTGCAAGACTTTTTTTTTTTTTTTTGACAGATGTTTTTGACATATCAGATGTTCAAATACTTCTGGACCTAACTGTATATACAGTCAGGTCCAGACGTATTTGGACAGTGATGGAGTTTTTGTGATTTTGCCTTTATACACCATCACAGTGGATTTGAAATAAAACAATCAAGTTGTGATCGAAGTGTAGACTTTCAGCTTTATTTTAAGGGGTTCCACAAAAATATGGCATTTACCATTTAGGAATTACAGCCATTTTCAACAAAGTACCTCCATTTTCAGGGACTCAAAGGTATTTGGACAAAGTGACATAATTGTAAATATAACCATAATTTTAATACTTGTATGAAAATCCTTTGCAGTCAATGACTGCCTGAAGTCTGCAGCCCATGTTCTCAAAACTCAAATTCTGAGTTTCCTCCCTTGAGATGCTTTGCCAGGTCTTCACTGCAGCCACCTTCAGTTGCTACTTGTTTGTGGGTCTTTCTGCCTTCAGTCTTGTCTTCAAAAAGTAAAAAGCATGCTCTATTGGGTTGAGTGCAGGCGACTGACTTGGGCATTGAAGAATATTCCATTTCTTTGCAGTATGTTTAGGGTCATTATCCACCTACACTGTGAAGTGGCGTCCTATCAGTTTTGTAGCATTTGGCTGAATGTGAGAAGAGAGTATAGCCCTACACACCTCAGAATTCATCTTGCTACTTCTGTCAGCAGTCACATCATCAATAAACACCAGTGAGCCCGTTCCATTGGTAGCCATACATGCGCATGCCATAACACTTCTTCCACCATGTTTGAAACATGATGTGGTATACTTTGGATCATGAGCTGTTCCTTTCTTTCACCATACTTTTCTCTTCCCATCATTCTGGTACAAGTTAATCTTGGTTTCATCAGTCCAGAGAATCTTATTACAGAACATGGGAGGCTTTTTAGATGTTTTCTGGCAAAGTCTAATCTGGCTTTCCTGTTCTTGAATGTTACCAGTGGTTTGCACCTTATTGTAAACTGTTTGTATTTACATTCTTGAAGGCGCCTCTTGATTGTAGATTTTGACAATGATACGCCTACCTTCTCCAGAGTATTCTTGACTTCTGTTGATGTTGTGAAGGGGTTTTTCTTCACCAAGGAAAGGATTCTGTGATCATCCACTTTAGTTGTCTTCTGTGGTCTTCCAGGCCTTTCGATGTTGTTGAGCTCACCAGTGCTTTCTTTCTTTTTAAGAATGTACCCAACTTTGCTTAAAATGGCTGTAATTCCTAAATGGTAGCAGAAAGTAGCAGACTTACATTAGTAGACAATTTTTAAATTTATATATATATATATATATATATATAGATATAGATATAGATATAGATATAGATATACATACAGTATATATAAATTTAAAAATAGTCTGTATCAAGAATCGTGATTTGTAACAAAATCATTTTTTTCCCTCACCCCTATCAAAAATAACATACAACATACTGCACAGTATTTTGACTATTTTGCACTGGATTGTGTATTTGACGGGATGTCAGCAAAAACATGATTGAAGATAGCTTCACTAATCATGTCATGTAGATCATTGTACTGGGCAGCACTGCAGAAGACGAAGATGCCACGAAAACCGACATGATTGTTGTCATTGAGGGGACTGAGGTGCTGTTTGGATGAAATCTCACAAATGCATGCCTTCTGCTCATGGGGTACATTTACTCCCTGAACTTAAGCTATCACCCAAAGCTAAGAAGCACATTTGAAGTGTTTCAGAAGATGTTTCTTGAGCTGGATGCTTTAAAATTTTCTCCAGAAGTCCATTCTTTGCATAGAAAGCTACTAATGTAAGTCTGCTAGTTGGGCACTTTGACACTAACTTGCTCTTTGCTGGTTTGTGCAGCAAGTGAGAATGTTCTGAAAGTTTTGTTCAAGTAAAATAGAGAAAAGGTCAAGTATAATACAGTGCTGCTGGTTGAATGTAAAATCTCACAAACATGTGCCTTCTGCTCATTGTGCAGCAAGTGAGTGAGTTTAGTATAATAAAGAAAACTTGTACAGTAGTGAAATAGATAATCCTATAATAGTGAAAAAGAAACAGAACTAAAGAGATGGAGAGATGTAATTGCAGATAGATCTGGACATAGGCTAGTCAAAGAGAAACTAAGATGCAGAGTAAAAGAGAAACATGGACAGATGGTTGAATGGATGTTATTTATTTTATCATTACCTTTTTTGTTTTATCTGTTAATTAATTGTTAATTAATTAAATTAAAACATTGAATAAAAATATTTTTATGTAAAATGTTATCTGTCAGTGTTATTGACTTATGTTCAGATATATTTTATTGAACACGCTATCAGTGTTAATACTTCATAAGATGCTTAAAGTAAACATTAGTCAGGCATTTAAAAAATATAACTAGGGCTCATATGTCAAAAAAGCACTAAAATGATAGTATATTTATAAACACTACTTGACACTAAAATGTCCAAACAATGGGTGAGTAAGATTTACTTGAAACAGAGTATTCCTAATTTCTAATTAAGAGTTAAGAGAGAATTTCTAATTAAAGCCGCCAAGAATTGTGTTTGGCCTTTACTTGAAAACGTTATGTTAAATTTACTAGCAATTTCTAAGTGAAAATTGTTTCCTAGCTTTTTTCAAGTAAATCCTACTCCAAATTTTTTTTTCAGTGTATTAGAATAGCCTTCAATTCACTGCTGTATTGCTTCATGGTTGAAAGCCATGCAGTATTGGTCACTTTGGGAGTTTGAATAGGACCTTGAAGGTAGCCTTTAATTGATGAGTCAAAATTGAAAAGAGTCCTATAATAAATTTACATAACAATCACATTTTCATTTCAGAAGGGTAGAACAAAGTACACACTTAGAAATAAAGGAACTAAAAGGTAGGCTTCCTTGTTGCTGGGGTGGTATCCTGAATCTTTTGTATATTTACTGTCTATTTCCTGGCAATGGGCATGTATTGTACCTTTATAGCTTTATTCTATAAGCTAAATAAGTGGTTCATAAGGTCAAATTATGTACCTTAAATCATCTTAAAGATACACTATATTTACCTTCTAAAGGTTAAATACTACAGGAACATGTCAGGTCAACCCAGATACCGACAACGAACTCCCTTTCCCAGAACTCACTGCAGCCTACAAACATGGCTGCCCTGGACTACACTTCCCAAAACACATGCACTTTGTCACGTTCACAGTCACTGGGCTTCTAAACATGCACACGTCACCAATCACACCCTTCGCTATTTAATGGACTTGATGTGAAATGACCCAAATTCGATGTAAAGTAATGCTCAGTGTGCCTGACTTTACCAAGTCTTTTATTTTGTGTGCTTATATTCTGATTTTCCTAGTTTTTGGATTTTCCCTGACAGTGCTGTTTGCTGATCGTCTGATCTTTGCCTGTTTCCTGTTTACGTCTTTGACTCACATTTTGGATTTGTTTGCCAGTTCCTCTAATAAGATTTAAGCTGCAGTTTCATCCACTTCAGCCTCCACTTCATTACAGTACAAAAGATATGGGTATCGCCACAGTGATAAGGAAAGGTACAATTTAGGATCTTTTTCCCCTGATTGTGTAGATTTACATGGTATCAAAAGCATGCTTTTTTAAATAAGCATTTTAATGATTTTTGAACTATTGAGCATCAATTATGTATGGGCTCATCAGATCAGACCACATAGACTGGTCACTGCTGAATGTAGATATAAGTACATTGGAGTGCAGTAAAACTAAATACTTGTAATAATAAGTGAACTAATGAAAATTGTCTCAAATGGTGCTCTTCAGGAGGTTCATAGCTGCCAAGATATAAATAATGTAAACCATGGAGGAAGAACTGATTTATGGCTTTTGAATGATGGCTGTTGTTGCAGGCAGTGATATGGTGTGGGCTGGAATAGAGACATGCTGCTTTTCTCCTCAGTTGAGTATTGAAAACCAAAACAGTAAACTCTGTTTGTAAATCAGAAGCACAATGGAAATGCCTTGGACTGTGGTTTTATGTTTTTCTTTATTTTATTTCATCTCTTGCCAGAGAGATGAAATAACAGACAGACACACACACACACACACACACATCTGTAATCAGTACAATTTCATTGTAGTGCATGTATCACAAAAGAAGAACTAATCTAAAATTGCTTGACTTTCAGATGACAATGGCTGACACTTATTTGAAACGTTTGTCCTTTTTCCAAATTCCGTTACAAGGTTGCTATCTAAATGACTTGATTGACTGTAATCCTGGGTTATTGACCTCTTCGCTATTGAGATCACATAAATCTCCATCTAATATGGCATATATTTAATCAAATAAGCTCTTTAAAAATTGAATGTGTGCAGTACAGCCCTGTGACATTTTAGTAATGACCTATAACTGGATTTTACTTGTCTTACTGGACCGAAGTCAAGTGACAGCTTCATTCATTCATCTTCAGTAACTGATTTATTCTGGTCAGTGTTGCAGTGGATCCAGAAATTATCTCAAGAACACTGAGTACAAGGTGGAAATTCACACTGGGTGGAATTCCAGCCAATCACAGGGCATAATGCACACACACAGGCACACTAATTCACACCTAGAGGCAATTTAGCATAACCAGGCCACCTCCTTTTTGGAAGATGGAAGGAAACCAAAGGAAGCCCACGTGAACATGGGGAGAACATTCAAGATTTTATTTGTCACATACATAATTATATACAGTATATAACTTGCAGTGAAAATGATAGGAATAAGATAAGAAATAAGAAATATGAAATATATGTACAGGAATGTGCATAAGGGATGTACAAAATCTGCAGGGAATGTGCACAGAGCGGATGTACATAATATGCAATATATTACGTGTAGTAACAATACAAAGTGCAAAGTACAGTGTGTGGAGTGTCAATGGAGTGCAAGTGACTGTAGAGTCCTTGTGGAGTCCTAAGGGATCTGTATGGTGGACATGTCCATGTTGTGGAGTCTGATGACCTGAGGGAAGAAGCTCCTCCTCAGCCTCTCAGTTTAGAACATGTGAAACACTGCACAAACTCAGGATCAATCCTTGAACAACCTGCTGCCCAGCATCTCTAAATGTGTCTAGTAAATCTCTAATAGTATTAACTAGTGTAATTTGCATGTATAGTGCAAGTATATTGCAGACATAAAATGCAGGTATTGTACATTAATTTCACCCCTCCTAACCACCAGAAGTGTTGAATATCACCTGGACTCCTTCTTGGGCACATGCACACACATGCCCGGACCCTCAGCAAAGTCATACAGTCACTTTGTGAATTTGTTAAAGGCCTGGGTACACATGTACACAAGAAGGTATCCAGGTGATATTTGTCCATCATGGTGGTTATCTAGGGTTCATAGGACCACAGTTACATACGTAACTAGCATTATATCATGCAGTGGGTTATTTTTACCACTACAATATTGTCCAAAATGAAAATGTTTTCATGTTTGCAGTAGAGCCCAGGTTGTGGTAAGGGATAGATTGCATCATATACATGCCACATTTTGAGCTTGCACCCAGTGGAATTTTCATTAGAGGTAAAACTCTAATGCACAATAATATACTCAAGAACAACATGTTACATTATGTTATAAACAAACACCATATACACTGATCATTCAAAACATCAATCCATGGCAGTAAACTATTAACATGATATATGCTATGATATAAGTGCTGAATGGAACCTTTCAGTTTTTAGTCTTCAAGAGTAGAGCAGCCATGGAGGAACTGAGTGGAAAATGCCTTGACCTTAAAGTAAATAATACATTCAACCGACAACTTCCAGGGAAAATGTGTGATGGTCTGGGAAAACCTATTGGATGTGGCAAAATTTTGTTTTTCTTGTCAATACTATATTTTTATATCTCTACTTTAAAGGGCCCTGTTTACATAAATTCCTGTTTTTGTTTAAATCTCTACATAATCTTCCAAAGGGTCCAAACATTTAAAAGGTGAACTGAAGTTAATTTCTTTTTTCTGATGTCCCTAAGCATTTCAGTTAAAATAATGCAGCTATCTATTTTTATATCTATCTAATTTATGCTGTTATTTAATCAGCAAATAATGTGGCATCAGCGCAATGCATAAAGTCATGCAGATACAGGTCAAGAGCTTCAGTTAATGTTCACATGAAACATCAGAATGAAGAAAAAGCATGATGTCTGTGACTTTGTCATATTATTAAAAATAGAGCAGAGTGCTTACATACTCTGAGATGACAGTGGACAAAGCTTTACAACCTTTAAATGACAAAATAAAAAGATAGGAAATTTATTCAACAGAATTTCCCCACTGATGTTATCATGAACAGTAATTAGTCAAGTGAAGAGACAGCATTCAGATTTGTGTTTAAATACCGCAAGTGACTTTTACTTCGGATAATAATGCTGATAATCTAAGTGATAAATCAATTCCCATAGTAAACTTAGAATTCTTTAAGTGGTAGGCTGTCAGCTCAAGATAAAATTAAATCAGGTTAAGATAATTCCAACTAAAATAATGTATAACAGATGACAACAGTTATAAATGACTCTAAAAATAGTCATCAGGACATTACACCAAAGACCAAGGACATCAAACTAGCACTTTATTTTAAAGTCTTTCTGTCATCTCATTTAACCCAGTGTCTGCCACTATCCTTCTTATATTAATATAAAGAGCACTAGCAAAAACATTCCCTCAATAATCACTCAAGCAACATTACTGCTTCTCCTCTTGTCAATACATTCACTTATCCTCAGCCACTGCTTCACTGACCACTGAAGCAGCAAGTTCATTAACTGATCAATACTGCTGCTAGGGTGTATGCTAAAGAGCCATAACTGTGTGTCTTTCTGTCATAACTGTCAGAAACAAACCTACATTTTGCACACTTCATCTGCGAGTGTGATGAAAATGTTATTTTCACCTAATATTTCTTTCAGGCAGGTTCTGCAAAAGTCTAATCCACAAACTGACAGAGGTCTCAATTACTACCTGGTTTCTTTCCTTACAGATATCCACCTGACAATATTTGCTTTTGCTAATTAGACACCTGTTATCACACCTGCCTACATATATCCATACACTTATACCTGAGATTACACCATACATGAGATATGAGATTACACACACACACATATATATATATATATATATATATATATATATATATATATATATATATATATATATATATATATATATATAATCTGTACACATATTCTTTGTAATCATTTGTGATAGGAAATGTAGAGATATAGCAAAATAACAAATAGTCTTATATACAGTATATACAATGTTGTGTAATTATACAAGAGTACGGATGAGTTTCAAATAATTGTATCATAGTTCATAATTGAGTAGTACATTGGCCATGTGGTTGCTACTTATTTCATATAGCTTTGAACATCCCTCTGAGCATTGTTAAATCCATCCATCCTTCCACCCATCCATCCATCCATCCATTTTCTGTACCACTTATCCTACACAGGGTCATGGGTAGCTTGGAGCCTATTCCAGGGGACTTGGGGTACAAGGCAGGGGGACACCATGGATGGGGTGCCAACCTATCACAGGGCACAATTGCACACACAGTCACACACCCATTCACACACTCATTCACACACAGGCAATTTAGAGATGGTAATCAGCCTACAATGCATGTTACTGTTAAATCCATTATTAAAAAAATGTAAAGAATGTGCCACAACCATGATTCTGCCTATCTCAGGCATTCAACAAAGCTTGGCATGACACAATGAGTGGTGAGCAGAAAACTATTATTGAAAAAAAACTGTATGAAATCCCACATGGAGACTCAGCCCACATTTGACAAATGGTTCTCTGGTCCAGTGATACTAAAATGTAACTTTTTTTCTACATTTGGTGGAAACCAAAAAATGCTTATGACTCTGAGAAGTCCATCCCCACAGTGAAGCATGGTGATGTTAGCATCATGTTGTGGGGATGTTTTCATCAACAGGACTGGGAAAAAGATCAGGGCTGAGGGAAATTTGGATGGCCAAATACCAGGCACTCCTAGAAAAAAACAACAACATATTCTTAAGACTGGGGCAGAGGATCGACTTCTAATAGGACAACAACCCTCAGCAAACTGCCAAAGACTTGAACATTGTTATTGACCAATGGACTTCATTCAATCTGACAAAGTTTGAACAACTTTGCCAAGAATACCAGGATACAGATGTACAAATCTGATAGAGACATATTGCAGAAGCAGCTGTAAAAGTGATTCTATCAGGTATAAGTATGTGTACCTACGAAGTACAAGTATGTATACATTCATATGTGGGTCTTCCCCAGATTGTTGCCACAAAGTTGGATACATGAAATGGTTTTAAATGTCTTTCTGTGCTGTAGACTTAAAACTCCACTGAACACCTTTGGGATTAATTGGAATGATGGCTGTGCACCAGGCTTTCTCACCAGACATCAGTACCCAACCTCTTGCACTCTTGTGGCTGAATGGATGGCTGTTATAGCAGCAAAGGGGGAAATACTCCATATTAATGCCCATGCTATTGGAATGGCATGTTCAATATTCAGGTGTCTACATACTTTTGGCTATGTAATGTATCTAAAATACACCTACACTCAATCCACAAAATGTTATTTCAGACAAACAGACATATTTGACCACACTGTAAAGACAGCAGAATAACCAACAGAACAGATCACAAGTCATAGAGAAGAATTAATCTAGTATTTGCCAAGACACGTGCTCCCAGTTCTTGTGTGGAGCCAGAACTGGGAGCCAGCTGGTCATTTCTTGACCTGACACTCTCTTCCACTTTCCATTGTAAAGGAAGCAACCTCAATTTGTCCTTCTGAACTGGCATCCGAATTGACTGCTGCCTGACACTGCCCCTGCACACCTTTGTTGCCATGGACGTGCTTCAAGTGTGTGCAAATAAACATTGAGTAGATGAGTTTGTGCCACTGTGATTAATAATAAAATAAGAGACAAGTAGATTTAAAGCCATACGGTAAAAACAATGAAAAGATTTACTACTCCTAACCCAAAATACGTGCCCACCACTTACATCTGGCTCACTTTTGTCATATTCATTACTTTATACTTATATTTATACTCTGTTCTAGTTATATCATGATTCTGTTCTGATTATAAACTTTTAGTATGCTTTTATTATGCTATTGAGGACTTTGATGATTTGCATTCTGGAGGTTGTTGGCCATTTCAAAAATTAATTATTTATTTTAATTTATTTTATGTTGTTCTATACATGAGCTTATGTTGTCTTTGACCTCTTTGAAACTAGACAGACTCTCATTAGTCGGCTCATGCAGGTCAGCATCTCTGACCTTTTAACACCCATCTTTATGTGAATGTGAGACACAATGTAAAAAAAAACTTCTGTTTGCATCACAACATGATAATTTAATTCTGAGTATACCCTTTTCCAAGATTATCCTGCTCCCATTTATAACTTGTGCTATAAATATAATAGCTATAATATATGTATAGTTTATTCAAATAATACGTGCATGCTTATAACTGTTATAATAAAATTATGGTTTTTACTAATGGTATTATGTCAAATAAAACGGTATTTTAATTTATAACTTTAATAATAAATTTTTATCATATTTATTTGGTGCTGCAACATTTCACTTTGCATGTGCACACAGTGCTGATGTTTTGGCCTATTAATACTACTTTCTTACTATTATAATGCCTAGATTAGACAAATTATTTTGAATAAAAATAATGTCCTGGCTACAGGATACACTGTGCTTTTATAACATAGAAACCAATTATTAGGTGGTCTTGCTGAAGATTACTTTGTTTCTAGCAGAAAAATGAAATGTAAATGAGAAACAAAAGTAAAGGTGAACTTATGTGAGGTACAAAGTGTGTACTTCAGTGATGCTTAGGAATGGATCTTTGCATTGCAATTCATCTTTCAATATGAAATGATCAATGATGCGGCAATGATACAGTCATAATAAAGAAAACAGAATATTTACTATCTTTCCATGGGAGCACAGATATATTTACACTATTTACAGAATAAATAAGCAGAGAAAAAATATTCTCTGAGCAGATGGTGTCAGTCATTATGAATCTGAGGCATTTCAACAATTAACACTTTCCTGTCTGACCTGTTTACCTCCATTTCCCCTCAATTCTCACTTAATGCTTATTCAGTGTACAACAGACTCAACTGGCTAGCTGAGACCATGCATCAGAAAGCTTGCTGTTATAAAATGAACACTCCAAATCATGGCGTTTTCAAACCAAACATTCCCAACAATTAATAATAAACAATTTTACAAATAATAACTTTTCAGTGACAGCAAAAAAAAAAATAAAATAAATAAAATACTGTGCTCCATTCCTCTGTTACAGCCTCTTGCCGTAAGACTCAAGTAGGCATTTTAATTCAGAATTTAAGGTTTTAGCATTTAGTGTGACCAGGCAGATTCAGATAAACAAACCTCTGTAGCCAAGCTAAAGTACCTTGAAAATGAATCCCAGGAAATTAATCATAAACAGTACGTGCACAGATAATCTTCAAGAAATTAAAAGAAAAGGACAAACACTTGGCTGAAATCCAAACCATACAATTACTTAATATTGGGCACTCAAGTAAGGGACTGGAAAGGAAACTTTTGCACAGTGTTTCACATTAAAAAACAACAACATTAAAACAATGTCAAAGATCAGCAATTAATCATATCAAAGAAGAATAATAAACAAAAGTAAAGAATATCTGTGGATTACTACATATTACTATATACTATAAATTGCTACTGTAGAAGATTTATTAAAGTTTAGATTACTAAAACTAACATGGCTTGGTTTTCCACAGGAAACATAAAAATCGCACACACCAGAAAGTAACGTCCAGCAAGAAAGACATCTTAAAAGAAACTCAATATATCACACCATGCAAATTAACTAACAAGACAAAAATAGAAAAACACTAAACTATACATTATAGACAATACAGTAAAGTAACACACACGCACACAAAGTATAACCTCATTGGAGTGCTGACTCATGCACTCACCATGAACTTTTATTACAGGATAGAATTATTGAGGAAAAAGATTTTATAGTGTGATGTTCAACAAATGGACACATGGCATACACTTTAAAGATAACTTTTATGTAACAAATTAAACACATTATTCATGTAAGAGGATGTGAATAATGACTTTTTGTAAAATATCTTACACAAATGTCTGGATGATTTTTTCATTATAATAAACCTGCAGATTAAATTGCCAGATACACTATAACATTCTCCCATTACTTATAATGTAATCTGAACTCTAAGGAAATGAGTCTATTCCAAGGCGTCACATTAGCAGTTCCTATACTCTGCAATCCAGCCTCAAGATGAGACATAACTGATATATACAGTATATCAGTATTGCTAGATTGTATGTGGTTTTATTGATTGTATGTGTATTGTTAGGTTTTATTGAGAAGGTATGATATTTAATCGCTTTATAAGTAATAAGTAATAAAATGTATTTCTCTTATTAAAAGAGAAATAAATTCTGGAAAATATTTCATAATAATGACTTTCAGAAGAACACATTTAAAGTCATGTTAATTATTTGTATATGGCATCACATTTTCAGAATCACATTAATGAAACAAATACATTTTAAATTAATAAATTAAATTAAGGAATCTAAATATTTACAAAAAAGATCTTCACAGGTACATTATGATACAAGGTATTTCTTGTTAACTTCACTCTAATGTGTGTTAACATGAAATTCAAGCTTTTTACTTGACAGAGCATAATATTTGGGACGTTGCATAATCGCATATGAAAATTAAAATGCTAACACTATATACTCATGCACTCTATAAATCTAACACATCTGCTTGTTAGTTAATTGGGATCATTAACCACACCAGAATATATAAGGAGAAGTTTAAGCATAAAAAATAAAATGAATAAATAATAATAAAACAAAATTGATGACTCCAGTACACTGAAATTAAAATAAAACAACATTAATGAAGGCAAATAAATGTCTGTTTTAATTAAAGGTATGTTAAAAAGTTGCTCCAAATTTAAGTTGACATGATTTACATTAAATTAATTGAATCTGCTTCAGAATTATAGAATAAATGACTCTCTGAGATTGAATACCTCACAGATAGTGTACTCTCATGTTAAATTTTTAATAATGTGTTTTGTCTGCCCAGGGCTTCATCTGTTCGCTACAACACACTTCTTTGGAAAAATATAAAAAAAACCCCTTCTGTCTCATTATGATAGTTGCTGCTGAACTAGATTGCACGAGAGGTTACAGACATACAGATAATACAAATAGTCTAATACATGTGACAACTTCATTAAAGAAGCATTATGAGACAATTCCCATTTGACAGGAAAGCGTTATAAGCTAATATCTCATCTCATTTTCTGTCCTACAATGAGTAGAAGACATCAAAACAAGAAAAATAAACCTAAATAAACCTTTCGTATCTAAAGTAAGAAAGGGCAGACTGCACGGCCTACATGCTATGTAGTAATCCTCACTTCATATGCAGCATATCTCTGTCCCTTGACATTGCCTACTTTCCTTTAAAGTTTCAGTAGCATTTAAGTTTTTGAGGGCCTTGAAGGTTTACAAGTCAGGGCCTGAGAAAATTCTTTTTAAGTTTAGGTTGTCTTTTATTATTACTTGCCAAGTTAAACAGGCTATATACTTTATGCCTAAAGTAAACTAATTTAGAGACTGGCAAGTAGAAAGACACAATGAAATACCAAATACAATGTGGACTTCGAAACTTGGCTGAACATTCTTTCCGAGATGGGATGTCCATTTCAATGCACCACTCACACACATTTGTACACTCATTCCCCCCTCAGGGCAATTTAGCATAACCAGTCCACCTTCCAGCATGTCTGAGAGGTAGGAAACCCTAGAAGCTAGATAGAACTGTGAGAACCTGCTACACAACTGTGCTGCCAAAAAAGACAAAAGTAAAAAAAAAAAAGAAAGAAAAAATTTGAAATAGACAAAGAGAGAAATAAGAAGGAAAGAGAGAAAGACTGGAATTGCTGCTAATTTATTATATTTTAATATAATAAAACTTTTATTTTTAATAAGATTTTATGTGAAATTGAGTGAATTATCCATTTTTGACTTCAGATCTAGTTCATACTGAACTGGTAGCAATGATTTCTCTCTAAATTTACTATCCTCTTGAAAGAGTTCAGGTCCTACTGTTAGATTCAAAGCTGTTACTGACCTAGAAAAGTGCTCAGACCTCCATAACCGGTCCAGTTGTGAGAGACGTGTACCCAGAAGGAGCTCATGGTCAAGGGTGAGAAACCAAATAGGACAGGCAGATAATTTTATAAGGAAACAAACATGAAGAAAGATGGGTTGGCAGATAAAGAGAGAGAAGGAGAGGATGTTCAGCCAAGCTTCAAAGTCAAGAGGAAATATGCTTGGCAAAGGCCAAGCACAAAGAGAAACTTGCCTCAGAGACACACAGACCAAAGAGAAAAAAGAATCAAAGAGGGAAAGGTAAGCTGTGATGAAACAGGGGAATAAGCCCTAAAAGAACATATATACCATAGATGTACCATCATATGACCGGCTGAAACATACATTTCTAACCACACGGTGGCTGGTGCGTATTTGTTTTATATAATATTACTGATTCAAATCCAGAAGGTCAGTACATGATGCAGCTGTTGAATATTACGAGACATTTCTTCAGGTTAAATGCCATTTCTGGGAAATGATTTGGACTTTTATTGATCTAATCAATAATTTTACAAGATTCTAACTTGGACAATTGCTCTGTATACATTTACTTGTGTTAAATGTGCAGAAACGGCCACAATTAAAAGCAAAAAAAGAAAGTTAAAGGCAAACAAATCTTGGCAGAACAATGTTCAGCATTCAATCTCAGGAAAAAAAATGTTAATTGCTTCCTACAGAAACCAATTAGCTGTGTCAGGGAACCATGACAAGACTCTACACTAAAAATAATTAATAGCAGTTAACTTAACTATCTTGTTAAACAGTCAATTGACAACAGAGCTGTTAGAGAGAAACATGTACTTAAAGATACCATTATAAATGTACCACTTAATCCAACAAGCCCTCACCACAGCTTACCATTCCTAGGCCTACGACATCAAAATATAGGCTATTTATTTGTAGCATCAACCTAGCACAATACGTACTAATGATATGAGTACATTTCAAACTGTATGAGTGTTGCATGGCTGGCTGGGGTGGCAGACATATTATATTAGCAGTATGATAACCATACAATGCATCATACAATGTTTTCAGTCTGCTTTCTTAGTAGTCCAACAACAACAAAAAAAACAACAACTAAGAAACCAACAAACAAACTCTTTCCTTCTGGGCCATCTTCATCCATCTTCAGTAACCATGTTATCTTAGTCCAGGCTGCAGTGGATCTGGAACCTGTAAAAAAGGTGCAAACTCACTCACTCACTTACTCACTCACTCACTTTCAATAACTGCTTTATCGCCTGATCAAGGTCACAGTGAATCTGGAGAATATCCCAGAAACACTGGGTGTTAGATGGGAATAAACCCCTGATGGGATGGCATTCCATCTCAGGGCAACTTATACACATTTAATCATAATATCTGTGTATGTATATGGTTGAATAACACACAAGCACAACAATTTATTTCCAGCAGTTGCTATCTAGTTTTACTTATGGAATTTATCTAACTTGGGAATTTTCTCTAACAAAGTTTAGGACTAGTTAATTTTGTTTAAATATTTGCACATCCCCTCTGACATGCCATGCTCCACTTGCCTGGAGGTCTGCTTCCACATGCGCTTTTTTTTTTAAATTTTTTTATTTGTTTCACCTGGAGCTGAAGCTACCAGTTCTGTCTCTGTGTTGTCCAATAGGTTCTCAGCACTTGTTAAGCCTCATAAAACTATTTTGATCAGTGATCAGTCACTTCTATAAATTGTTTTACCATGTTCCCTTGGTGCTCCTAATGGGAGAGAAGCTATTACATATTGTGTTATGGACTGCCAGAGTACATTGTATGTAACTGAGGAGCACAGTTTACCTTGCAGGTGTGGCAAACTTTCATGGAGAGGATGGGCATCAATTTAGCCTGCCATCTTGGCATCACCTTAATCAAACAGACAAGTGAAGATATTGAATCAGGAACTCAGGTGGTTCTTAAGCATTCATTGTGGGGTTTTCACTTTTGTTTTAGATTACTCACTATCTTGCATGAATTATTTGTCCTTCATTTGATGTAATTACATAGTAAGGTAGATTTATTGAGCTTTAATGGTTTAGGTCAGAAGGCAGCACCATTAAGCTAGCTAGCTAGCTAGCTATGTTTTACACCACAGTTTCCTCATAAACTCTGTACAAATATGGGGGTAGAAGATCAACAAATAAAGTAAGTTATTTTACTATTTTTATATTTCATTTAAAAGCTAGGTTTCCATCTTGTAGGCATTTTGGATCAGGGTAGCTGTAGAGAGCTTCACCGTTTTTCAGGTCTAAGTAAAACTACTGGAGTGTAGCTTCTGTGCAAGTTAAATTGTGCCTAGGTGTGAACCAGTGCCTGAATATGTGTGCATAGTCTTCTGAGATGTACTGGCATCCCATTCAGGGTGAATTATTGCCCTGTGCCCAGAGTTTCTCCAATAGACTCTGGATACACCGTGACCCTGACCATGAAAAAGCAGGTATGAAAGATGAAGGAATGATTGAATGAATGAATTCAGTTGACTTTTTTGTGTATTTTTCTAGTTGGGTGTTTTTCTAATGTCATAAAGTTTGCACTTTTGTTAAAGTTAGAATTCTAATTACATATAGAATGCTGTTTCTATTAAACCCCAGGAGGTCCCTGAATTAAAGTGGTATCTTGGATCATTTTGAGTTTGACTGCTGACGTATATAGATATTATTCACAGGGGATTAAGAGGTTTCCATCTGTACCTGACAGTTTTAAAGTAGGTGATAATGACAGTGAGTCTGAGCACCAAGAACCTCAGGAGGAGCCTATTCACTCTCTCATAAACAACAGTTTGCTGTTGGTTGTTGAAGCTTATTGTTTTCCTGGTGCTTGTGTGCCAGAAATAAATATGCACTTACATAATCTGCAAAACTGAGATACCTGATTTGTGTCCATTGGAATCTCTACTAACTAGGTTAATGAAAAGCTTCAGAGTGGCATTCCAGATTGTAAATGTGTAGATAATAATAGTGTTGCCATGGTTATATTTAGTCAGCATCCTATCTCTGTTGTACCCACAGAATCATTTTCCTATTCAAAAAGCCTAGTTTTGAATAGGAAACAAAAAAATTATAAAAAAAATAAGAAACAAAAAAATTGTTGCCAATTTTAATATTGATATGGATAATGAAACCCACAATTTATGGATAGTACCTGTGTCCATTCTAGTTTTTACATGTCACTCAAAATGTCCTAGGCTCCACTCAAAAGTTTAGTCACACTCTAGAGCTAGTTCTGACTTTTAGCTTTAGCAGGATTAGCAAGATTTTCACAGTTCCCATGAACAAAGCTGTGTCTGATTCCTGTCTTATTTGTTTTGAATTTTGATGAGTATAATCACTGGCACCATTTCCTGCCTACATAAGAAACATGCACTTACACCACTCACAGCTGCAGCATCCATAGCCAACCTACCTATGGAGTGTTCCATGTGATAGATTAAAACTTGACCAAGTAACTGAGGAGTTACATGCGTTTTTAAGATTGACCTTTTACAGCATAGCACTATCTTGTGTGAGAAAAACAATAATTAGAAGGGACAGACAAGTGTGCATGAAGATAGTGGAAAATAAGCTTAAAGTCTTCTGAATAGCATGGACAGAATCTCTCAATAACTGTCATCAGGTCCTTGTCTCAGAACACCTTATTTTTCAAACATACAGTAGAAAGCAATGCAAGTAATATTAGGTTCTTAGGAGTTTTATTCCTAAGTAATAAAATTGTTCAGTCCTACTGGATATAATAATCTCTATACATTGGTGTCCTCTAGACAAACTAGCTGCGTCGTATGACTCAATATTGTCTATGTTATTTAAGGAATTATTATTAGTGATTGGTGAGTCCTTACTAAACTAAAATAAATTCATCACTCAGGTTGGGACATGTCCCCAATTTTTTTATAACAGTCGTTGTTATGCCTCTCCTTACACACCCACAGCTTTATATCTACAATCTCTCTAGCTACCTAACAATCTCCAACATGCCTTTTCTATCCTATATTTTGGAGAAAGTTGATTTGGAGAAAATTGATGTTTTATTCTAAGTAGAACAAAAAATGATGTATTTGATGCATGATGTATTTCAGTCTGGTTTTCAGAAGCATCACAGTACAGAATCAGCACTGGTTAAAGTGGTCAGTGATCTATTACTTGCCTCTGATTGTGGATATGTTTCTGTTTTGGTCCTGCTGGATTTGAATGTGACATTCAACATTATTGACCATGATATTTTATCGGACATGCTTGAAAACACAACTGATTCTTGCTTGGTTTAGATCCTATTTGACATAATCTTACCAGGTTATAGCATAAATGGAGATTTTTCATAGCCTGAAAATGTACAGTGTGCTGTCCCACAGGGTTCTTAAAAACAACCCCTTATACTTCACAAATTTTAGCTTTCACTTCTAGGATAATGATGCATGATTATATTTGTCAGTCCATGCCGCTTCAGCAACACAGCTGTCCAAAAGGAAGACTGTGCAAAATCATAGTAGATTAGATGAATACAAATGTATTTCTTCTACTGATGTTGGGTACTAAGGTTGGCAGTATAAGGATTTGAATGTAAGGATTTTGTATTGACAGCCTCATAAATGACAGAAGATGCCATTAATTGGACTTATATTGGAACAAAACACTGAACCCATATTGCACAAATAATACCTCTTCTGTGGTGCATGACACATACATTTTTAATGAAAGTGGGGATCAAACACTAAGCTTTGGCATGATTCCAAATCTGCCCAACCCTCCAGGTGAAATGCTATTTCCTGATTCTGATGAAAGACCATCAGAGAGAAACAGAACCCTAAGCCAAATAATCTTGTGCTGTATTACCATTGCAAAAGCACTACATACTATAAACCCATGAAGGGAAAGAACACTACATGACCATTAAGAAAACCCTGTCAGGTGGTGGACCACAGGGAATGTAACTGTTCTTATTCTTAAAACATGTGATAAGCAATCAGCCACCTAGAAATTGTGCACTGAGTGTATCTACATAGACACCACAGGAAAGATATTCCTGATTAAATATAACTACTACTGCTATAATACATGCAAAGATTAAATATTCAGTACATCTTCACAAATTTGGGTGATACCTGCACTATATTAAAATGTTCCAGTTTGCTGAAGCATTTTTTAAATATGAAATTATGATCACTAACTATGTGGAATCAGGACAATGTCAGAAGCAATCATCAATGCAATAATCTATGATACCACAGCTATTCAAGCAATCACCTTGCTCACCTCTGTGAAATGCCATGTGGTATAGCCTTGATACTCTTTCGGTGGTTGTTTCTGTATGCCGCAGTCCAAAATGGACAGCTTGTTGTTTGTTGCCTTATAGTTTTCCCTTGCGAATATGATGTTTTTGTTCTTTCACTGCATTTATTGATGTCTTGTTCAGTATAGTCTTGTATCTCCTGGACTTTGATCTTGACTCCATATATTTATTCTCTGGAAGGTGTCCAGTGCTTGTTTCTCACTTCCTTCATGTACAGATTGGCTGTGATGATGGACACCGATGATCACATGGCACAGTCATTTTTTTTTTGTCTATAGAAAAAAAGAGATCTATACATACCACACAATCCTAACATTTCGTTTGATAACGTTTGTTCACACCCCAGACAAAGTGACTTTCATTCGACCTTAACAAGTTTCATGATGGCACAGGTGTGAATCCCACTGAGGAATGGTGAAATGTGACATTTCTGAACTTGACCTTGGGGTTCAACAACCTTCACAGGTGCTTGTTTAAAGTGCTATATGTAGTAGGGTTGAACTGACACATACCAGCTATGAAGAATCATTTAGCTAACTATAGCTTTGATGTCTCATTTTTATTTGCAATACCAATCGATATTAAATGGCTTTGAGAACCAAGAAAAGTAAAAAACCGATTCAGTTACTCATAGCCACACAGTATATGTTAGCTAGTGATAGTGCATGACAGGGAAATACTTATTATTGCTCCAAATAGTATTTGGTGACTTGGCATTAATCCAAAGCAAATAAAGTTATCACATCAAAAAATTAACCTTCATTACTGAAATAAAAAAAAAAGGAAGCACTTTCATTAGAAGTGATCAACCCCTTCCTCTTCTTGTAGCTTTTTTACTTTAAAATATATCATGAGCACATTTCCTTTATGGTCTGTTTGCACAGATTGGATTTGATTGTAACAGCCACATTTCTAAAGCCAAGTGCCTTTTTTAAATCTATGCTAATCAAACCTACATCTTGTCACACTAATTTAAGATGCTGCTCTCCATTTTCTCCATTTTGTTCAGGTTGACATTTCATCAATTTATAGCTAAATTTTGACACAAACACAAGTGTCACATAAAAAAAACCTATCTAATCAGTTAGTTATTTACCAAAAAATCCAAGCAAAAATATGTGTTTTGCACATGTGCCATAAAGTATCTCTTTGAATATGAGACTTATCATTGCCAGACATGGGTATTCTTACCTTACTTTATGATGGAGATTCTATGAGGGTGAGTTAAATGAAAACCTTAAAAGTGTGACATAAATTAGAGAAACTATATTCAATCTTATTTCCCAGTACATCTAAGGGTTTTGCAGGCCATAAATAATTTTGTGGTAAATAACATTTCCTGTGACTTCCTTATGGCATTGGTGCATGTGGGTGTTAGATATATTCTTGGTTACTTTCTGACTATCAGCACAGATGGTAAGCTGGTGAGCAGTGTTATAGTTAAAAAGGGTTGGGCTAGACCGAATCCATAATGAAGAGGTATGTTTAAGCATAATGTGTCTGTATCTAATCAAATCATCTCCTCTCATTTCCAACTGCTTGGTGCACTGATGTTTTTGTAACAATATAGATTTTATGTTATGTTCACTTCTATGCATGATCCATAGCTTGTGTACACATGTATATAATGCATTTGGCTAATCTGTTATTTGATAATTTTTTTCTTATTGGTTATGGATAATTGTCAGTAATGGTTAGTAACTGAGTGATGTAGTCTTTATTTATTGAGGTGGGCTGACACTGACAGTGTATATCCACAAAACTGGGAGGTAAGAAATGGGACAAAACTTTTAAGCCTCCACAAAAGCCAGGAAAATACCATTTTGGTATTGTGTTTCTGTTAAAAGAGACTCAGATGATCGTCAGGGAAATTCTGAAAGAAGGCTGGATTGCAAATTCAGTGTACCAGGAAATTTCAAATGGTACATCCGCTATTAGAACACGCCACCCAAGACATGAGGCATGCTCATTTCTGGCTGTGAAATTAGCCAAAAGTAAAAAAAAAAACAAAAAAACCTGGCTTATTCCCAGCCACAGTATGTATCTGCTGCCATAATGTCACTAAATTATGCTTGTGCTTGGCCACAAATATCAGCCCATAATATTAAATATTGTATATTATATACATGTTGCTGCCAACTATACCATTGTTTTATGTCCTTGAGTATATCTGACTGCACATTTGAACATTTTCTCTGCTCTCTGTGCACCACACGAACACAAAATAATTACCAACACTAAAGTGTGTACTCCAAAATTAATCCAGGACCTGAACAGGGAACATGTCTAAAAGAGTCTATCATGACTCTTTTGTTCATGTAGGTGACTAGACATGCAATTAAGCATGTCTTTGAATATATTCTTCATTTTGTAGGTGGATCAAGGATGTGTTACTTTATGTGTCTCATTTTTCTTTTATGATTTCTTGTTTGCTCTTCATTGTCTTGTCTTCTGGCCTTATTAAACATTTTTGTACACTTGCTTCCCTGGATTTTTATCTATAATTAATTTATTATTATTATTATTATTATTATTATTATTATTATTGTGAAAAGGAAGGAGGAGATGGAAAAAAAGCAGAATTAGAAAATGCAGATAACTTTACAAAGCTTACAAGATGATAATGGCGTCCTTAGGCGAAGACAATTATTTATACAAACATTTAAGTAAAGCAACCACTTCCTCAAACATACAAGTAAATTGTCTGTTGTTGGTTCCATATAATTTGATGAAGACTAATCTGAATTCAAAATAAAAGTATTAAAAGTATTCACTCTGTTGTAAAATTTTCAATCATGCTGGAGAGGTGATGCTCTATTTTTGGCCAAGTCTGGTTGAAAAACAGGATATCTATAGGCTGCAAATTGTTTTTGCCAAAGCCCTTAAACACGGCCTAAATATGCACAAATTCCCCACTACAAGGGTGACAGTTTAAATTAACCAATCCAATGAATATTTGGTTAATGTTAAGTGTTTAGTGCTTTAAATTTAAATAAAAATTAAAGCACAGTACAAGTAGAAGATTTATATAACTGATAGCCATAATATTTAAAACCTTAGCTGCATGACTACTAACAATGGAAAAAAGTCCTCAGTCTATTGACTAAATGTCAATATATAGTTAAACACTATACATAGTTTATAGCAAAATAATTAACAATCATTGACAACCTTTCTAATTCCTTCATATCTACTGCATATGTTTTATATACGTCATTTTCTGTACTGTAGAACATGAAGTATATGGTCAGGTGTTCACATACTTTTGGCCAATTACACCAATACATGGTTCTTCCCCAAACTGTTACACAAAGTTTGAAGCACACAATTGTCTAGAATGCCTTTGTATGCTGTAGCATTGAACTTTCTCTTCACTGGAACTAAAGTCTGGAATGGGATGTTAAAAAAGCACATATGGGTGTGATGGTCAGGTGTCCACAGACTTTTGCCCATAGAGTGTATGTATGTTCAGCTGCCTTAGCAAATGAATTCAGTGTGCTTGTGTTTTTCCTTTAGACACATTTCCCCAGTGAGTTTGTTCTATTACTCCTTATCTCACTTGAATACATCCAGACAGTTTAGTGAACAGCTGACGTGTGAAAAGTGACATTTATATCTGCAAAGGAAGTAGTTTCTTGGCTTCAGACAGTACATACTAATGTCTCTCAAAAATCAATTAGCTTTCGGCAAAGACATGGCTCTGTAGGAGGAACTCTTCAGTGAATTTTGCAACAAATATCTCCCTTCTCCTCTCACACATGATGTGTTAATTAGCAAACACTCCCTAACACAAAGTCTTGTCCTTTCCCTCTCTTGCTTCCTTGTTGCGTCAGTGATGTGATGTGCTGCTTTGTTTTTTCCCTTCTTGCATTTGTATTTTACTTTATGCATGTCTTTCTGTGATCATTGTTCGCAGAGCCTGTAAAATGTCTTGTCCGCCACAACAATCTGTGTTTTTTGCTCACTTCTTTGCCCTTGGTTTAAGATTCCATTTATGATTCTTTGCTTTTAGGATCAACAATTAAACCCCACTCAACTCATGTCTGTGGGTGATAGTATCTTTCTGGTAGAATCCCATGGCTGCTTACTTTTATTTAAACTCTATTTAGTTTGTTCCTGTTTCAGGTCCACATTCTGTGATTACCGTTTTCACTCCAGGGAATCTTTGCCTGAAACCATGCATCACAGCAAACACCATGTTATAATTCAAGATGCTACAGACTATGGGTAATGGGTAAGATATGTGGCTAAGAGTCTTTTAGAGTGTATGTGGGTGTGTGCATTTTTTTCTACACAGCTTGTGTTGTGTCACTGGGTATTAACTTTGCCATTCTGTTCAGTAAGCGGAAAGCCTAGAGGATCAGAAAAAGGCATTTCCAAGATTTAGTTTTTTTCCCCTAATGCATGCATTCAGTCCAGCATTCTGCTGGATGGGTATAACATGAAAATAAGTTCTCTGAGGCAAAAAAGCATAGCTTCCAGTTCCACTGAATATGTGAAATTGGACTACACACAGGTTGCTCAGTCGATTCTTTTTAACATGTGTCCATGAAGGCTCCCAGTCATTCTGGCAATTGAAAATCTAGTAGGAGTCAAAGTGTAACTGGAGGTTGTCTTTAACATTGCCCTTTCAAACTATTAAAAAGACATGGACATTCCATAACATTCTTTAACTTAACATGTTCTGCCCTTTCTCTGTGTACAACATTGCTTTTCAGGTGTAAGATATAGCAATCTTTCATAATCTATGATTCTGCATTGCTTTACCTTATATAGCATGTGGGTGAATATGACCAGGCTATAAGCTTTGGTAAAATATAAAAAGTGTCTTAGGGACCATTACCTGAATTACGTTGGAAGAGTGGTAAAAGAAGGGGAAACAATGGATGGAGTTGCCTATAAGACTTCCATATGTAACAACAACAACAAACAAAAACCCTTAACTGACTTCATTTAACACATATGTGTTTAATGTGAGCAAACCATGTACTTCAGAATTAATAAAGGGCGAATTAAAAAAAAAATGAAAAGAACTTCTGTTGAATATGATCCAATTAGTAAGAATTAACATAAATTATTTTTTTTTGCACAGGTATATCAGTTTGCCAGTTTTAACAAAGTAACTAACACTTGTAATGATTGAATGAATGTTTTTTTTGAATCATAAAGCAAAATAAGCCAAATAATCAAACCTGCACTAACCAATATTCATACTATCAATTAGTAAAATTAGGCCCACAATGACCAATATGAGCCAACACCTTAATTAAAATGTTTGCAGGTTGTTAACAGGCAAAATTCAGAACTGAGGCTGGAAAGCTTGTTCCAATAACAAACAAGCAAGCAAACAAACAAAAATAATACACAGTGAAAACTTGAACAATGTACTCTAAGTATATGTCTAATGTACTGTATGTAGGGAACAGACATATTACATTTGTGGTATTTTACAGATAATAATGTATCATCTAAGAAAAGCATCACTATTCACAATGAATAAGATGATAAAACAAGAAAACATATCCTGGCTCCACTCCAGCTTGTTATAAAGGTCAAATGAAGTAGGTTCAGACAAGGGCAGCTAAAAACCATCCATTCTGGCAATATGCCATGTTAACCGATCAGATGTAATACTCCCATAGAGAGTAAAAAGTTCAAGACAGAAGTAGAAAAACATAGACAGAAGCAGATATATATATATATATATATATATATATATATATATATATATATATATATATATATATATATATATATATATATATATATATATATATATATATAAAAATGAGAGAGAGACCTAGTTGAAGGTGTAAGATATGTCACATGGTGTGTTCAGCAGTCTAACGATCGTATAATTGGGAGACTTTTTAAGGAGCTTGTTAGGGGAAACGTGGTCTTGGGCAGTAATTACACTGAATACCCATGAAAGGTCATGTGAAACACAGAACAAGTTTAATGGTAATGAAATTCCCATACCATGGGCTCTACCTCTTAGCCCATTCAACATTTAAACAAATTAGAATAGACTCAGTGTTTTCTGGAACTGGAGCTGGAGCTTCTCTGCATAACAGAGCACAATTTAACCTTATTTAGCCTCATACTGAAATCACACCTCACTGGCAGCTCTTCCATAAAGGGAAAATGAGTTTGCATGAACCAGAGAGCTAAGATTTCTGTTGTGTAGGAAACTGATGATCTTGCAGAGATGTCTTCACACAGGCCAGTGGCACAAATAGGATTCTCTGAAAGGAAACAAAGAAATGAGTCTCTGAGAAACTGTTTTGTGGAAATAAGGTACAAACAGACACACAGGCACACATACAATAGCCCCTTGATACGATAGACCATAATAAGGGAATGTAATCTACAGAGCCTTAGTAAGGCTCAGGCTTTCTGTCTGTGCCTTCTGCCTTCTTTCAGGTAGAAAAAGTTGTCAGTCAAGTTGGCAAAGCTATTTTCCGTTGTCAATAGGACAGAGGGGGAGAACGCACTCAATAGAGGAAGAGAGATTAAAGTGTGACTGAACTGAGAGCAGTTCAGTTCTACTGCTGTTATATTGACAAACTGCAGAGCCTTGCCTAAATGCGCCTGTATTTCTCTCACCTTTTGTCTCTTTCTTTCTTACCTCATTGTGGTACAATTCTGTGTTCCTTTTATTCATTCTTTCATGCGTACTTCTGAATTATGGCAATTATGTGTTCGATTTCTTATTAAAAAACACAAACAAGCTAATTATTTTTATGACATGGTGATTTTATATCATGACCATCAGGATATGTCTGCAGTGCTGACACTTGAATCATTTATATAATTCAGTGCAAAGACAAAAGTCTATCTCTGGCAGCTTAATTGCATTCTATCAGTTTTGTTGGCATAATTGTTGTGCAAATGAGACCAATGCTTACACAAACACCAAACAAAAAACCCCACTGCTGTATTGTAAAAAAAAATGTTGTGCACACTACATACAGATAGTCATTACAGCTTGGGAATATTCCTGTTTCTTAAAAGACACTATTTCAGAGCTACAAGATATCCATCTTTGGTCATTTTGAATATTTTACTAATTGAACTTTTCATGTGAATACAACCACAAACAAGCTTAAATTCCAGGTGTCATTTTCAAATTGGATGAATGAATTATGTTCTCTGCAAATATACTACCTTTTTCAGTTGTTACATTCATTATGTTTTACACATAAAACACACAGAAGAGGACACGACAATCACAATTCCTAGCATTTTCTATGCTATTATTTCTCCCAAACATTTGGACAAATAAGTTGAAAAAACAAAAAACAAATAACCAAGCAAAAAACCCAAATAGGTTAATTACTACTACTCCATTAATATATACTAGGTTCAGAACTGCTTTTGTGCCCATATAAATTTTTAATTTTAAATACCCCTTCACCAATTTTACTATGCCCCATTATCCTTCCATCTCCCTCCCTGTCATAATTTTGTGCTGCAACCCTTCTCATCGTGGAGCTGAGTTAGTGACCTTGAATATCTGACAAGCGCTCTGCTGCAGCCTCGAGACACCCGGCAATAATGAATCAATCAAGCTGGCAGAGCCACAAATCTAAAGCAGTGATAACCGGGGAAGAGCTCACGAACACAGTACACACACAAAATCCATAGAAAGGTACTCTGAAAGATCTCTTTGATTCCAAGATGATAAAAAATAGAGCCCTGACTTTTTGGTTAAATTTAGTAATAGGATGGTGGATAAACAGGGAAAAAGGTGCATGACACAAAGAAAGTTGTATAAAATTTAATTTAATATATTTTATGTATATAAAATGTGTAGTTACTATACTTTAGTCATTTACAAACAAATAAAATGGAACGAGTGGTATATTTTAATGTTCTTGTGACATTAAATGGCAGAGTATGAAGTGTGTAGATGCTATACTGCTGTAATCTTAGACCATTCATTGCAATCAAATGTAAACCAATGCAGCAGCATGAATATAATTTGAATATCATTCAAATAATCAATTATCATTCTCCTTTTGATTGATTCATTTCAGTGTTCATGTAAAACACCATATGCATCCCAAAAATGAAGCAAAAGATACATTTATAATTTATAATGCATTCAGTTAGTCTTTTGGTTTTATATGAAAGAAAAAAGACATTATATAGCATAATAGTTTAGCAATTTTTATTTATCAACCCATAATGGCATTTAAGACTTGTGTACTTGTAGTGGACATCAATATTTTCCTGAGTGTCAATACAATAAGATGTGCTATTCTTTCTTTCTTTCTTTTAAACCTGTACAGTCTAATTTAACATAATTAAAAGATGATGACATTGACATGCTAAGAGTGACTGTACCACTAGCTTTCAGGAATAATTATGTCTCATACATTCCACCACTAATGCTGATTGAAAGTAAGGGATCATGGTTAGCACCACAGTCAATCATTGTGCATATAACCTGAACTGTAGCAATGAGAACTCTGGACCCCCTTCCCCCTCTCACTCGTTATCCTTCACTCCCTCCTTCTTTTGACCTCTGGATTAATGATGGTGGGACATGCATACAGAAACCATGCTCATCATGTGCAGTTAGAGCAGGGCACAAAGGGTTCAACAGACAGTGCAAAGTGAACCCTTACTTCATCATTGTTGAGATAATCCACATAATGAATTTAATAGCAGATCAACCTTTTTTTTCAGAGACTGATAATACATATGACACACATCATCAAATGTACCTTATACTTTTATATGATTATACGTAATCATGCTAATTTCTGAGAACCACATAAGTGTGGAAGAATGAAAAAAGTTCAGTATAGGTTGTCACCTAGAAAATATTGCACATATTTTAAATTTAATTTGACAAACAATTGGAGTTTGGTGACAAACAAGTAAGTGATATACTATTATACACCTTCAATAAAGTTTAATCACAACATGATGGTGGATTTTTTTTTTTATCAGAAATTGTTTGAGTACATGCATTTCATACAGCAAAAATATTCAACATGAACTAAAAACAGAGCACAGTCTGCCATGTTACTCTACAGGATTACATATCTTACTAGTGCCAGTGTACAGTATACATGTACTGTATATGAGTACTGTACACATACATGAAACTGCTGTTCATGCTTTTCATAAGATCAATGTTTCTACTCAAAGAAAACACTAATTGGGACCTAATGTGACCTTTTAGAAATAAAAAAGGCCGGTACTGCTTTAGACAGTAAGCCCAGGCTGTTTATGACCTTGTCTGTTCTGACCTTTTATGTGCAAACCCCAAACTGTGCTCTTTATATCATTCAGTATAAAGCTTGGAAGGGTGGATTTTACATGAACATCATACGGACCACTGGCTTTCTCACTGACACTACTATGGCTATCATTTGTGTGGCCTGGTGTAACTAAGAAACTGTGTAAGACACCATCCATGTATTGCCATTTAACTCAGGCCTTGGAAAGGACAGTGACTATGACCAATCACGCATGCCCCCTCCCCTGAGACCAGCAACATGTTATTCATGGATGGTGTGTTCTTTAGCTCTGTCCTTCATCCTTTCGACTTGCCTCTAGCAGATAAGGGCAATGTCTATGACAGCTTGGACTCATGGCTGGTGCCTGGGTCTTAATTAATTTTTTTTTTATTTATTTTTTTTTATTGTTGATAACATGTGAGTCCTGACCTGTAAATGGTTGCATTTACCGATGACATATCTAACTTTCTACACTGCCAGTCACCATGTTTTAATCCCTTTTTAAAACAGACTGAGAAAATTAAATGGATGACTTGTGTGACAAAGTGTCAATTTACAGGAATGCAAAAAAAATGTCATGGCTTTTATCAGCCACGTTCTGCATATATGTGCTGTGCAGGTTAAAAGAGGAGTCAGTTATTCTTTCACTGTTATCCAAAATACACCACATCTCTGTTAAATTCTCGAAACTGACTGTTAATTAATTTTCTAGAACAGCAGCTCTGATAATAGTTAAGGTGTAATTCATATTACAATTTTATATTAATGCACTCGTTCCAATACATTATTGTTTCTTTAGTTGATATGACAAAGATTTTTGTAAGGAGATGTTTAATTCACATGTATTCACATGTGATTTTTTAAGAGATTTCCTCCATGGGAAAGTCTTCAGGACAAATGAATTTGTGCTTTCTCTGTAACATAAGAAGCCATGATTTTTCTTATTAACTTCAAGAGAGAAAAAAAAGCAAGGCTGATGTGGGAATGACTGTTTATAGTTGCTATAATGTACGTGACAACAGGAATTAACTTGTCTTTCAGATGTTCCACAATATTTAATGTAGCTATAAACAGTTAGAAGGCTGATGTATCCTTCTTTAATAAATTTAAAATGATAATTGTTGGCAAATAGCTCTGGTACAAGAGGAATAAAAGGCTTAAAACAATAAAACACTGTTATTGGCATGACACCACCCTATTGTTATTTTCCTAGAATAGCATGTCACAAAATGTTTTATTCATCAAAACAACAGCAATTTGACAATGATTTGCACACTGTATTTAAAGCATCATGTTGGTTATAGGCATATTAAAACAGATAGTGATCTGATAATGAATTCTTGCATACAGATACAGTACTCTGTAGTAACACCACAGTTTTTGCTCAAGTGCACAATTTTTGCACAGCTTGATTTTGTGTTTCCAGATAAGTTACTGGAAGCATCTTGCTTTTCAACCCAAAGGCAGTGAAACATTCTAGATATACAGATGTGTTATTTAACTCTCCTTGCATAGAACTATGACATTTTTTGGTTTCTTCTGATGTTTCTTCTCTACAATTAAACATGCTCATATAGGATAAGATCTTGACCCAGACATTCTATACACTGCCTATATTAAAGTAGATTTGTTTTACCTTTTACTGGAAAGAGGAAAAACTGCACCTTTGAATTGCAACCAGGTACTTATTATTTTGATTGCTTGTTGGGATTGTTAATCTAAATGGATCCCAATGATTGCAGTGTCCAAATCAAACCAGAGGTGCTATGAGAGAGAGATTCTGTCTGTTCCCATCTTCACTATCTCTCAGTTCCACACACTGAGAAACACACAAAAATCCCCTAAAGGGACAGAGAGGAAGCCCAGGACATAGACAATGGCATAATGCGTTTACAATGATTCTGGTGAATATTTCATTGTGTGTGCAGAGAACATCATGTTGAAATTTCAGAGCAGACACTGGATATGTAAAGAAGACCTAATGCATAGCTAAACTCTAAATCTTATGCTCTCTGCCAGCTCAAGATTCCACCAGTATTAAGGAAATAGTATTTAGTCTGCAAATTCTGATGAAAAATTGCTGATAAATTATTAATTCCATTTGTATGCTTATGCGTGTGCTCATATGCTTCTGTGTCACCAGAGACCACTGTGTTGCCTGTGGTGGCAGAGAATCTTGCATTACACACATACCATTGAGGCAGCATCATCTCATTTCAAACAGAAGCATCTCTCTCTCTCTCTCTCTCTCTCTCTCTCTCTCTCTCACACACACACACACACACACACACACACACACACACACACACACAGTCTCATAAACACACCATTAGATTATGGAAATGAGAGTAGGGAGTATCCATTCCAGTTGGATTCCTTTAGGGAAGCATTTAATTTAAAATAATAAATAAATAACAGGGAGGCATCAGGTGTTTTGTGAAGGGTATTGTGTAAATGTAGTGAGGGGAATGGAATTATAATCACAGTGTTTGATGAGGAAAGTTCACTTGACTGACACTCAGCAGTTCATTAGGGTTCTTTAGAGATTCTTAGTGCACTGAGATTAGCAGAGACTGAAACTGGCAACACTAATGAGATGATGCTCATGATTAAAGGTACATTTGGGGCATATTTACCCTCATAGACATTGACTTTAATTGTGTAGAATGTAGTTGGACACATGGTTTTTCACTGCTGATAATATACTGTATATGCCATCTCTGTTTTGTGTGAGCTCTGAGCAAATTGTAAGTAAATTTTATGCTTAAGTAACACAAGAAATCATCAGAAATCAAATTTAATCAGTGGTTATAGCATGTACAGATTTTTCTGCGCTGGGTCCCCTCTGAAATTTACCACTGTTTGTGAAGACACTTATTTTGATTTTATTATTATTTTTTTTTACCCAATTTTATCTTAATTTTGTCATTGCTTATTTCCACCTGCTAAGTTTCCTCTATCAATGGATAACTACCAATCAGGGAGGGTGAAAGCAAACCTGTGCTTCTGCCAAAAGACAGAAGAGAGATGAAGGCCATCCTACCCATCCAGAGAGCAGGTGCCAGTTATGTTCTCTTCGACTTCTGGTCACAGATGGTTATAGCTTCATCAGATTTTGGACCCACAATTTTTATGGCAAACCTTAGACTTTTGTGTCTGTCAGCTGTCAGATACAGTTAACTTTAACATGATCAGGGCAGAAGCTGTTGTCATAAACAGGGTATGTACAGGGTATAACATATGGCCTCAGTGTTTTGCATTAGGCCTCAGATGTAGATGCACAAAATGCCTTTCATACACTGAATTTCCCAGCCATATTCACATGTGACAAAACACAGCCTATTACCATGGCAAATGGCAATAAGCATTAATTTGTACATTGACCATAGCGCTAACACAGAAGTCCTTAGGATTTATGACAGCTTTCTCATTCATTGGTACATACTTCATCCCCCCTTGAAATTTTCCACATTTTGTTGTGCATTGGGAATATATGTCCGGTTACAGTAGCTCCTGTCTCTTGAGATGCTTTTTTTCATCTACTACATATCTACTACATATCCTTCCTTGAAGTTCTTGTACTTTGTTTTTCGTAATGTTTTACCTTACTTTGACACATCATTTTTAAAATTTGCAATTATACAATTACTTCTAAATTGAAAGCCATGAAGAAGGAAATGGTCGCTTCACTTACAGCCATGAACAGTTGTTTGCGTCATGCAAGTCATCACGTTCATGCTGAACGTGGATTAATATTCCCAAAGAAATAAGGAAATAGGAGAAATGACAGACAGGAGATGCAGAGCTGGACTCAAAGAGAAGATGGTACAAGCTCTTCATTCCTGCCATCATTATGGGGAAAGTGAAGTCCCGTGCTAATACGATGGATGAGCTCAACGCACTGATTAGAACCCAAAAGGAGTGTTGGGAATGAGGACATGGTTGAATGAGGATATTCTGGACTCGAATGCTTCTGTTCCGCTTTCAGACAACAAGAGTGGACAGAGACGTGAGACTGAGTGGTAAGAGGAAAGGTAGAGGGATTGCACTGTTTGTAAGCAACGGATGGTGCAATACAGAACATATTATAGTTAAGGAACATCCCTGTTGGGTCCTGTTGGGAACAGACCTGTCCTGGTCTACATCCATATTATCTGCCAAGGGAATTCATGGTTGCCATAATGTTACTTCAATTCAAAGACTGTAAATTGTGAGTTCTGCACAAAAGGAATTAAAGGAAAGAAACAACAACTATTCTAATGTTATCTTTATTGGTAACATTAAAATCAAACATGGGATAAAGTCAAGAAGATGATCTACAGTTAAGGAAAATTAGTAACAACATGGATGAAGACTCAGTTTTAAGGGCAATGCCTGAAGATTGTCAACAGAATCTTAAGTGTCAACGAGGAGGCGCAAAAGCTGCAGTAACACGCTTGATGACGCAGATAATGACAGCCATGAACTGTAACCAGCCTAAAGAATTAGAAATGAAGCTGACTGCACTAGAAGAAGCAGTAGTTTGATTTCATGAGGTTCATGACATGTGCCATAAACCATTAGAAGAGGATGATGACTTGGATGCCTCTACAGCCTATTTAACTTCAGTCCTACATGAAGTTCAAGACTTGCAGCACACAGCTTTGAGCTGGCTGGATGGCTTTAAACCATCAGTGGAGGATTTGAATGTAGATGTGCCTAATTTACAAGAGGAAATATCAATACTTGAAGCAGCTAAACCTTCAATGTCATCAGTGGATCAGTTGACTACTCAACTTCAAGACTTGAACGAATTGAGACAGAGAGAAAAGGAGGAGTTTTCCAGGCTCATTTTTCAACAGGAAGAATGCCTGTGAGCAGAGTTCAAGTTACAGCTTCAGCATGCTCAGTTTGAAATGGACGAACTGAAAGATCTACTGAAATTGAAGGATGCAGAGGTGGAAGAAAGTTGTTGAAAGGTTGAGTTAGGGATGATGAACAAAGACACTTCAACTCCCGTCTCAGGTAACCCATCTCTTAACTTTTGCACGTCACCTTCAACAGTGAATGAGACTTCATTGTTAGAACTGTCAAAGCAACAGTATGAGTCACATATCGACTCTGTGCATCTACTGCCTGTGGACATCATAAAGTTTGATGGAGAACCCTTAAAGTATTGGCAGTTTATGAGATTGTTCTCCTCTATGATAGATAAAGAAACTGTGCTAGATCAAGAGAAACTCACTCGATTACATGCTATTTCACATTGTTTGTACAATCCTGATTCTATCCAGGGTTATGCGGAAGCTATGGCTATCTTGAAGCGGTGCTTTGGTAATCCATATGCAATATCCCAGGCATGGGTCGATAAGGTGCTCAATTACAAGGACATTAAGGACAACAAACAGTTGCAAAGTTTTGCAGACATTTTGTGTAGCTGTCGAGACACTTTAAAGGCGATGAAGTGTAAGGATGAGTTAAATGGTGGATGCACTTTGCTACAGATTGTGGAGAAACTTCCCGAAGACATAAAGAAAAGGTGGCTTACCGTTAATTATGAGATAGCCAAGTCTGGCCGTTTGCCAAAGTTAGACGATGTAGTCAGTCTCGTCGAATCAGAAGCTGCTAAGAGAGCAGATCCTATCTTTGGGAATCTTCTTAGTTCGATCAGTCGAAAATCTTCAGTGAGTTCCAAAATAAGAATGAAATCAAGTCTTGATAAGAAAAGGCAGACCTTCACTACGGAGTCAGCCACATCGTCTGCATCAAAGCCAGTGTCTAGATTTAAATGTCCAAAGTGCGCTGAAGGACACTTTCTAAATCAGTGTCAAGCTTTTAGGGCTCTGTCTGTTCCAGAGCGTTTGATCTTCATTCAATGAAAGCAACTCTGCCTGAACTGTTTTATGAGAGGTCATCGCAGTGCTGTCTGTACTCGCAGCTGGGTATGCAAGGTGCCTGGATGTGGCAAAAAACATAACAGTTGGTTACATTCTCCTATTGTGACTTTGCGACAGCGGTCGATCTACTAGCAGAGCTACTGACAAAGAGCCAGTCGTAGACTCGCCACAAGCTATTCAAGCTCATGCTACCAGAAGGTGCAATGAAACCAGTCAAAGAAAGATTGCACTACCTATCTTACCAGTAGTGGTTTCAGACAGACACAGTCGATTCTCCATGAATGTCTTCGCTCTGCTTGACGGTTCCAACGGGACATTCTCTTCAAAGAAACTAGTTCATGCACTTAAGTTGGAGTCATGTAAAGTGAATATCAAGCTGAACACCATGGAGGCCAAGAATCTCAATGTAATCACCTTAGCAGTGGATTTGCGAGTTGAGGATGCTCAATGGAAGAATTCATATCTCATGAAGGGAGTGCTCTGTAGAGCTCATCTGAACATAAGTTTGGATAATTTGGCCACACAGCAAGAGGTGTTTCAGTGGCCACACCTGCAAGAAGTTGTGGATGAAATCAGCTGATGAGGTTCATCTGTTGATTGGTCTAGATCAACCTGACATACTTGCTCCTAGAGATACACGTTGTGGTGAACCCGGTGAACCCTATGCAATTCTTACTGGCCTTGGGTGGACACTCCATGGACCAGTAGGTGATGGTTCTACAGCTGTTTCGGCTAATTTTGTTCAAGCTGATAATTCTCTACAACAAGCAGTTGAAAGATTTTGGAAATTGGATGAGCCGATGCATGCGAATGACTATTTGTTGTCAAATGTCGACCAGCAAGTTCTGGATCTATGGAATAAGCGAGCAGTCAAAGAGGAGGGTCACTACACACTGCCGATTCCATTCAAGGAACATCCACCATGACTACCTAGTAACTACACAATGGCCGAACATCGATTAGACCTTCTAGGAAAAAGATTAAAGAAAGACCCGACTTTGCTTCGGAAGTATACAAAAGGTATCAGAGACTCTTTGCAGATATCCATGCAAGCCAGAGAAGGTTCGTATTGTCTTTGATTGTGCGGCACGATACCAAGGTACTTCACTGAATGATCACATTCACCAAGGCCCAGATCTTACCAATAAGCTACTAGGAGTTCTTCTTAAGTTTAGGCAAGAACCTATAACATCAAGAGTATGTTTTATCAAGTCCAAGTGCCATCAAATGAAAGAGATGTGCTTCGCTTCCTGTGGTGGGAAGATAATGACCCTGACAAATCATCTAAGCATTATCGCATGACAGCTCACCTTTTTGGAGGTGTCTGGAGTCCTAGTGCTGCGATTTTTGCCTCAAATCGGTACCAACTGAGGAGGTCGCCATTGAACTTGCTTCTGAGCTTCGAGATCTGCTCAGCAGAGGAGGCTTTAGATTAACCAAATGGTTGAGCAATTCTAAAGATGAGATCAATACCAGTGGAAGACTGGGCGAAATCACTACGTGAAGTTAATCTTGACCAAGAGGATTTGCCATTCAAATCAACATTGGGAGTCCTTTGGGATGTGGAAAGAGATTGTTTCACATTCGAAGTCAAGGCAATAGACAAACCAGCAACAAAGAGAGGAGTGTTGAGCACTACCAGTTCCATCTATGATCCTTTAGGATTCGCTAGTTCATTCATGCTTAAAGCAAAGATAATTTTTCAAGAGTTGTGCCGCTTGGAAGTTGACGGGGATGAAGAAGTTCTGTCAGAAATAGCAGCACAGTGGCACAGATGGTTAGATGACTTGCCTCTACTGTCTGCCCTGATGATCCCAAGATGTCTCAGACCGACACCCATTAGTCAGTTGTTAGAGACCCAAGTCCATCACTTTTCTGATGCCTCAGAGATGGCATAAGGAGCGGTTTTGTACATCAGAATGGGCAACACCTGTAGGTTAGTGATGTCAAAAGCCAGACTCGCACCTATCAAGTCGGTTAGCATACCGCGTCTTGAGATACTAGCTGAAGTAGTAGCTACAGAGTTGGACCAACAAATCAAGCACAACTTGGAAATTGATAAGACTTTCTTCTGGACAGATAGTACCATCGTACTTCAGTACATAAACAACAAGAGTTATCATTTCCAGACCTTTATTGCTAATCGTGTTTCAAAGAACCATGTCAGTGGAGATACGTCGACTGTGCTTCTAATCCGGCAGATGAAGTATCTCCCGGAATGACTATGGGAGAGATCTTGTCAAGAGATCGATGGATTTCTGGCCCACATTTTCTTCAACTTGAAGAGGAGCATTGGCCTGTTCAACCTGTTTTGAATAGCTTGCCAGAGGGAGCAGAGATCAAACAAACAAAGGAGGTCTATGCGACTAACATCAATGTAAGTCAAGTGTCGAAAAATGCAGTAGACAGACTACTGGAGAAGTACTCTAGTTGGCATCGCTTGAAAAGAGCTACAGTTATCTTGATGCGTGCAAAGGGACTGTTATGCAAGAAATCAAGTGTATATCTTTCTGACCCTGTCACTGTCTGAGAGATCCAAAAAGCAGAATTAGCTATTCTCAAATATGTACAAGTCACATCTTTTGGATCCACTCGAACCAAACCCAGTTCTCTGCTCAAGCTCAAATCCTTTGAGGTTGAAACTACCCAACTCCTTCATGTAGGAGGCAGATTAACAAAGGCTCTAATTCCTTTTGAGGCTAAGCATCCAGTGATCTTACCTAGTGATCATCATGTCACCAAGCTGATCATTAGTCAGTACCTTCTTATCTTGGGTCATGCAGGTCCAGAGAGAGTACTTGCAGAAATTCGCCAACGTTTCTGGATTCTGAAAGGACGTATTGTCATTAATTGAGCTCTTAAATCATGTCTGAAGTGTCGCAAGCTAAGAGCTAAACCCCAGGATCAGCTAATGGCAGACTTGCCTGATTCTAGAGTGATACCTGGAGAACCTCCGTTCACTCATGTGGGCGTAGACTACTTCGGACCATTCCTGATTAAGAAGGGACATAGTGAGCTGAAGAGGTATGGATGCTTGTTCACATGTCTCACTATGAGAGCTAACCATTTAGAAATAGCGCACACTCTCGACATAAATTCCTTTATCAACGCTTTACAAAGGTTTATTGCCAGGAGAGGCCCACCCTCTGAGATAAGATCGGATAACGGGACACATTTTTTTCGGAGGACTACGAGAAGGAAGGCCTTAAATGACTGGAATCAACGAAAGATTTCAGACTACTTGGGAGAGACAATTTCGCACCATTCGTTCTGTTCTGAATGCTGTCTTGTCGCAGCAGACACCAGACGATGAAGGATTAACAACGTTGTTTTGTTGTGTTGAGTCAATAGTCAATGGCAGACCAATCACTAAGCTCTCAGACGATCCATCAGACCCACTACCACTTTGTTATTGCTCCGTTCTGGACCATCTCTACCTCCAGGAGCCTTCGTGAAGCAAGATCTTTACAGATATAGATGGCGTCAGGTCCAGTACCTGGCGGATGACTTCTGGTCATGATGGCTCAAGGAGTATCTACCTGCATTGCAACAACGGCCGAAATGGTTCTATCCAAAAAGGAATCTTCAAGTAGGAATCTTGTGCTTGTTATGCATGAAAGTACACCACGAAATCATTAGCCGTTAGGGCTGATTACTCAACTTTATCCAGGAGCAGATGGGCTTGTGCATACCGTGGAAGTGAAAATGCAAGCAGGAGTTTTCAGCCGCCCTGTGAATAAAATCTGCCTCTTGGAAGCTAATTTGGTTAACAAAGACAGTTAAGTGACTTATAGGACATAACCCCTTTGGTTTTGAAAGACCTGTTAGGGTCTTTGGGGCCCGGGATGTTGGGTTCTGCCCCTTTAAGAATGCGATGCTTTAGAGCATATATGATTCAGAATCATTGAAAGGAAGAAAAAAACGATGCACAGCACGAGATTCATGTACCCTGTTAAGACTTAAAACGATCTAATAACATCTAAATTGCCTTTTTTTTTATTCTTTCCTGATCCCAGCATGGTGAGCATATTTTATTGTTGTTTCTGAATCATTTGTAGTTCATGTTAAGGTTTATTGAGATCGCTGTGGATAATTAGCATCTAAACGCCAAATGTGATGCAGTTGTTATTTAACTATGATTATACACTTGTTTGGTTTCTATTGAAAAGCAGAAATGTTCTAAAGATGTTTGTTAGCGTATTTTGAGATATTCGGAGCTTAATCCTAATGTTTAAGAATTTATATAGAAGGATTATGATTTGCTGAAGTCATAATGTAAAACGTACTGATCATAAAGTGATGTAGTAATCTAAGTGGAATAACTTGTGTTAATTTTGTAATCTGATTTTATGTTGTTTATCTTTGTTTACAGTTTGACCACACCCACATACACTTAAATACAAATATTCAATGCTACAATGATGTACAACACTGTTACTTCAATTCAAAGACTGTAAATTGTGAGTTCTGCACAAAAGGAAGTAAAAAAAGAAACAACAACTATTCTAATGTTATCTTTATTGGTAACAGAGTTGAATGTGAGGCTAAGTGAGAACAAGGAAGCCTACAGAAGGAACCCGGAGGATAGCCTTCAACAGTACAATGGAAATGAGTTGTGGGCTGGCATGAAGCAAATGACTGGCTTCAAGGTGACATGACAGCCATTTAGCTTGGACAGAGCCAATGAGCTGAATGTGCTTCTCAACAGGTTCAGCATGACGCCCTCCTCTCCCCACCTGCAGCATCCATACATCCTAAACTTCCCTAAACCCTACAAAGAACTCACACCCCCCACCACCCACCTAGATGTTATAACCAGCCAAGTGAAGAGACAGCTGGAGAAGCTACAACAGGGCAAGGTTGCAGACACTGATGAAATCAGCCCCAGGGATTTGAAGGTTTGTGCAAACAAGCTATGTGAGTTCTGTCATCATCTCTTCAACCTGAGTCTTCATCAGGAGATGGTGCCAATGCTGTGGAAAACATCAGGTCTACTCCCAGTCCAAAAGAAGATGGCTCCATCACTCCTAAATGACTATAGACCAGTTGCATCACATAGAATGCGATGAATGTCCTGGAAAGACTGGTCTTGACCCACCTCAAACCTCAAGTGAGCTCATTTTTGGACCTCCAGCAGTTTGCTTACCAGCCACTGGTAGGTATGGAAAATGTAATTCAGTTACCCAATCCCATTTGGACTGCACCAACACTACAAGGGGAATCACATTCTTTGATTGCTCAAGTGCGATCAACAATATCCAATCTCTAATGTTAAGTGAGAAGATGGGAAGAATGCAGGTTGACACCTCCATGATCTCCTGGGTCACAGACTACCTCTCAGACAGACCTCAGTTCATGCTGTTGGGGAACTGTCTGTCTGAGCAGCTACTGAACAGCACTAGAGCACCACAGGAAACTGTGCTATCCCCCCTTCCTTCTCCCTTTCTACAGCACAGACTTCCAGTACAAGTCAGACCTCTGTCACCTACAGAAATTCTTAGATGACTCTGTGGTGGTCAGGTGCATCAGGGATGGACAGGAAGAGGAGTATAGTGACCTGTTAGATACATTTGTTGAGTGGTGTGGAAAGAACCATCTACTCCTAAATGTGTCCAAGGCCAAGGAGATGGTGGTCAAGGAGATGGGACATGAGCCGGTTGACACTTACAAATATCTTGGTGTCCACCTTGACAACAGGCTGAGCTGGAAGGTCAACACAGAGGCTGTGTACAGGAAGGGGATGAGCAGACTCTACTTTATGAGGAAGCTCAGGTCTTTTATTGTTTGCAGCAAGATGTTGGAGATTTTATACCAAACTTTGTGCTGTCTTCTTGGCAGCAATATGCTGAGGAGGAAGCATTAGAGCAGGAGAAGCAAGGGAGCTCAAAAAACTGATTAAGCTTTGGTTAGGCTTTGTCCTGTGATGCTCCCTGGACAGTTTTGATGTGGTCATGGAAAGAACGACACTAAACAAATAAGTGTCCGTCTTGGAAAATGTATCGCATCCCCGCCATGATTTATTAGTCAAACAGCAGAGTAGATTCAGCAACAGACCCAGTCAGCTCCACTGTAGCAAGCAACAATACAGGAGGTCTTTTTTTTTATCAACAGCAGTCACCCTGTACAACAGTTTGTCACTGTGCTGGGACATTATTGTACATTAGAGCCCGTTCCTTGAATAAGCTCACCAGACATCTATTTGCATTTTTGCAATTGTATTTGCTGCATTGCTGCTAACCCACAATACAGCTGCATTATACAACTTTTTGTGGATGCTCTGCTGATCCTATCTACTTTGCTGCATATCTGTTGTTAGTACTTGCACTGTCACTTATGTTTACTCAGAGGACTGGTTGTTACAGTTACAGTCAGGTCCATACATATTTTGGACAGTGACACAAATTTTGTAATTTTGCCTCTGTACACCACCACAATGGGTTTGAACTGAACCACTCAAGATGTGATTGAAGTGTAGACTTTCAGCTTTAATTCAAGGGGTTTAACAAAAATATTGCATTGACCATATAGGAATTACAGCCATTTTATTTATAGTCCCTCCATTTTCAAAAGTAATGGGACAAACTAACATAATCATAAATATTAGGATTATTTTTAATACTTGGATGCAAGTCCTTTGTGGCCAATGACTGCCTGAAGTCTGGAACCCATGGACATCACCAAATGCTGAGTTTCCTCCATTGAGATGCCGTCTTCAGTTGCTGCTTGTTTGTAGGTCTTTCTGCCTTCAGTTTTGTCTTCAGTAAGTGAAAAGCATACTCAATAGGTTTGAGGTCAGGTGACTGACTCAGCCATTTAAGAACATTCCATTTATTTGCCTTAAGAAGCTCTTGGGTTGCTATCATGTTACATTTTGTGCCATTATCCCTCTGTATTGTGAAGCGCCGTCCTATCAGTTTTGCAGCATTTGACTGAATCGAGCAGAAATTATAGCTCTATACACTTCAGAATTCTTCCTGTAACTTCTATCAGCAGTCCCATACATGCTTTGTATCATGAGCCCTTCCTTTACTTCTCCATATTCTTCTCTTCCCATCAGAACTGGTCAGGCTTTTTTTTTTTTAGATGTTTTCTAGCAAAGTCTAATCTGGCCTTTCTGCTCTTGAGTGTTAACAGTGTTTTAGATCTTGAGGTAAACCATCTGAATTTACATTCATGAAGGATTCTCTTGATTGTAGACTTTGACAATGATAGGCCTACCTCCTCCAGAATGCTCTTGACTTGGCTAGATGTTGTGAAGGGGTTGTTCTTTAAGAAGGAAAGAATTCTGTTCTCATCCACTTTAGTTGTCTTCCATGGCCTTCCAGGCCTTTTAATTTGCTGAGCTTGCCAGTGCATTCCTTCCTTTTTTAAAGAATGTACCAAATTGGTGATTTGGCCACTTCTGAAGTTTCTGCTATCTCACTGATGGGTCTGTTTTGTTTTTTTCAGCCTAGTGATGGCCTCCTTCACTTGCTTTGACACCTCTTTGGACCACATATTGAGAGTTCCCGTGAACAGCTACCAAATGCAAATTCCAAGCTTGGAATCAACTCCAGACCTTTTATCTCCCTAAATTGTTGTGAAATAACAAGGAAACAGGCCACAACTGGTCATGAAACTGCTTATCAGTCAATTGTCCAGTTAACATTCTTTTTCAGGAATGCTTTTATTTGATTAGTTTTTTATTGTATTGTTTTGTGATTTATTTCTTGTTGAATTTATAGTATATTGTCTTTTATTGTTGTGTCTTCCTTTATGTAAGCTTTCATGGAAAGCGCCTTGAGTAAGCAACTTTTAAAGGCGCTATATAAAATAAATGTATTATTATTGTTATTATTATTACTCCTGTGTCTGTGAAAATGGAGGGACAATGAAAAAATGGCTGTAATTCCTAAATGGTTAATGCAATATTTTTGTTAAACCTCTTGAATTAAAGTTGAAAGTCTACATTTCAATCAAATCTTGACTGGCTCATTTCAAACCCATTTTGGTGGTGTACAGAGGCAATATTACAAAAATTGTGTCACTGTCCAAATACTTCTGGAACTGATTGTATATTTATTTTATTTTTACTAATATTTATAATCTTACTTAATATATTTACTCTTGATTATTTCTTACTGTAAACACTATTCATTTGCATAATTATTTGAATGGAGTCCATCTGCGTGGAATGAAAGTGTCTGATGATCTTAATATAATTACAATTGTTCCTGGAAGGTTCCAGAGTTTCTGAGAGAGCCTTAGATACCTATACAAACAGAACTATCAAGACCAATGAGCTATCAAAACATGCTTTGGACAATTATTAATTTTCATCAATCAGGGTTTGGTTATAAAAAATATCCCAAACCTTGAACATCCTGCAGAACACCACTAAATTCATTATAAAAACTCATCCATCAAAAGTCAGTGACCAGTTAAGGAGGGTATTAGTCACAGAAACAACCAAAAAAGCTAAGGGTAACTCTGAAGCGCCTTTTGCAATCTACAGCTTAAATGGCAGAAGCTTTTCACAGGACAACTACAGACACTCCACAAAGCGGGACTTTATTGGGTGAGTGGAAAGAAGAAAGCAATTAAAAAGCCATATGAAATCCTGTTTGGAGACTCAGCACGCATATGGAAAAATGTTTTATAGTTTGATGAGACCGGAACTGAACTATTTGACCTTAGCAGAAAACAATATATTTGGCAAATGCCCGACACTACTCATCACTCTGAGAAAACATGTTGGTGGTAACATCACTGAGTAACTGGTCTAAGTAACTGGTCAAGATTTATGGCAAAATTGCTGTTCAACATCTGGTCTCCATCTAATCTGACCAAGCAATTTTTCTAAGAATAATGGGCAAAGATATCAGGATCCAGATATGCAAGGCCTACAGACATATCCCAGAAGACTGGCAACTGTAATTGCAGCCAAAGGTGATTCTACCAAGTGTTGACCAAGAGAGGTGAATACGTATGCAACCAACAAAATTCTAATTTTCTCTTGTTTAATTAACATTTTTGTCACAATAAAAAATGCACATTAAAATCAAATGACAAAAATCTAATACAACACTACAAAATATGGAAAAGTTTGAAAGGGTGAATACATATGCAAAGCATTGTACTGTATATACTCTTCATGAGATAAAGCTACTTCAGTTCAATTTGATAAATATTTCATCTGTCACAACTAAGCAAATCTTTAAGCAATTAACAAACAGACAGACTGAGTGACTGAAAATGGGCTTTCCAGGTGAGATCAAATCTAAAACACAGATGAACTGTGCATCTGCAGAGACAAGGTACAACCAGAAGACAGAAGACAGTGGACCAATTTCAGTGGTTCATGCTGCACAGGAAATCAGGCCAGTGTGAGTACTGAAAATCATATGAATTATGCAGCAGGGGAATACCTGTGTGTCTGCCTCCAGAAGCATCTGGAATCTGGGATATTTTACATTTTATCAGGATCAGTCTGTCAAAACATTTTTTGTCTCATTTTTCAGATAGTAATAGGATTTTGGTTGGGAATACACTTTTCTCTAGTACAGTTGCTGGTAAAACACTAAGCTTACACTATCTTTGCAGCAACTGCACAATGTTTGGAGGTCAAAATAAAGAGAATTTAAAGAGATAAGTGCTGTTTGTAAATCTGAACTAAATATGTGATTGTAGTGGTCCCATTCTCTCTGTCTTCTACTTACACTCACAAATGTGCACACACACCTGCTATTAAGACTATCACAATCCATGGGGATGGCTTTTTCTGAGCTCCATTTCTATCATTACTGTTTATATTAATCATCACTGAGTTTAATATAAGTTATATTGTGGAACTTTGCATTGTTACAAAAAAATCTAAATGCATGACATCATAAATTTAAATACAGCTAATTGCCATGCCATGAGATTCAGAAAGTAGGTTAATGAACCAGTCAGTTCAAAAAGTAAGTAATTAATTCTGTTGTTGTTCACAAAGATACACATTACACTGGACTTGGAGAGCTCAAAGTTTTAAATAAACATTTTAGAGTGTTAACAAAGACATCTCTTGGCAGAGGTTCTAAGTTTATAGTCTTAGTCTGAGTTTATAGTTCATTGCCCTGCCTCAACAAAAGTATGGAATTATTTAGTAGACTATTTGCTTTAAATACATGACTTAAAAATGTTACAGAGTCTGTAATAATATAGGCTTTATATAGAACTTTGACATGTAGAAACGTCTCCAGGTTACGCATGTAACCATGGTTCCCCGAAGGGAACGAGACGCTGCGTCGAAACGCTATGGGAATGCCTTCAGCGTGACCACGCTCTGAATCACATGTGTAATCAGTCAATGAATGAATGAATGGGCGAGACGTCACGGGCGGGGTGACGTAGCGACCCGGAAGTATAAAAGCCAGAGCGGCACGCGCTGCGCTAGCTTCTGAGAATGAGGCAGGCGCGGCAGGGATGCCGGAAGTGTGGCACTGAGACGCAGCGTCTCGTTCCCTTCGGGGAACCATGGTTACATGCGTAACCTGGAGACGTTCCCCTTCAGGAACTCGAGCTGCGTCGAAACGCTATGGGAATGAGTATGCCCACGCCGCCAGACTTACAAATCCCTGCCCAGTGTGGAAAGGCACAGCTAAGGCAAAAGGACAGAAGAGCCAGGAGTGGCTTGCATATCCAGGCCATAGAACCTGGCAAAGGTCAGGGGCGTGGACCAACCCGCCGCGTTGCAGATGTCCTGCATGGACACACCTGCCAGAAAGGCCTTGGAGGCTGCCACACCTCGGGTCGAGTGAGCCTTGACCCCCAAGGGCGAGGGGCGACCAGAGGACTCATAAGCCAGGGAAGTGGCTTCCACAATCCACCGGCTGAGGGTCTGCTTAGTAGCAGGAAGACCCCTCTTAGGGGGACCAAAGCATACTGTTACGTCCCGTGACGTAACTTATATTGTGTATGCTGGTGATTTTCTCTCTCTCTCTCTCTCTCTCTCTCTCTCTCTCTCTCTCTCTCTCTCTCTCTACGCAGTGCTCCAAACCATCCGCAGCTGAGCCTAATTAGCGGGAGCGTGGTTCCTCTATCAAGAGCGTGTAACAGCTGATATAACGAGGCAGAGAAGCAGAGCTCGGAGAGAGTCCCTTTTCTGCTATCCCAAGCAACATGTTGTGTAATTGCTGTTGAGCAAAAGTGTAATCGGTGAATTTGTGGTGTGAATACAAAGTGGTCAGTTTGTAAGTTAAACAGTAAAACCGCGTAGGGCCTATTTATTTGGGTTTTACCCCATATTCTGTTTTTCTCCTGTTTTTACGCTAGTCAGGGAGAGAGGTAAGACAACTGTTTTTTATTTGCTTTTCTTTCGGTAGGTAATTTATATTGTTTAAATTCTTTAGAAAGATCTTCTTTTGTTTATTATTTTGGCATTGCCCTCTCCCAACTATTTGGTTATTTTCTGTTTATCGATTTTCTGTTTTCTTTTGTTTGTTATTTAATTGGCTTTGCTAAGCCAGCAATAAAACCACTCCCTTTGAGAATATTCCGTGTTTGGGTGCCGTTAATTAAAAGTGTTGTAGATGTAAACCTTGGGCTGGGATAGGAGAAAAGAAAGGATTTCTCCATGCTTGTTTTGCTGTAATTTTTCATTGGCCAATTTTTTTAGAGCCACATCTTTTTCTTTTTTTGTTACTTCCTCCCCAACCCCTAGACTAGGGCGAGAATGTAACAATACAAACAATCGGTTGGGCTCCGAAAGGGAGGAGGACAGAAGGCCTGCAGCACGACCGGCCGTGGCGTCGAGGAGGGAACTTTCGGTATGTACCCCGCTCGGGGGTACAAGAACACTTTGGCCAAACCGGGAGCAAAGTCTAAATAAGAGGAGGCCACTGAAGATCCCCCATTCTCCTAAGAGAGGAAATAGCCAAGAGAAAGGCAGTTTTCAACGTCAAAAGATGGTCCGAAACCTCCTCTATAGGCTCGAAGGGGGGGTTTACAGAGAGCCTCTAAGACCATGGCCAGGTCCCACGGGGGGACCCGAGATCGCACTGGAGGTTTGAGCCTCAGCGCACCGCGGAGGAAACGTGTAACCAGGGGGTGCCTGCCCACTGACTGACCACCGAGAGGGGCATTGTAGGCTGCAATAGCCGCCACGTAGACCTTCAGGGTGGAGTGGGTCAGCCCTGCGGAGAGACAGGCCTGCAGGAACTCCAGCACTGTACCAACTGGACAGTGAACAGGGTCGAGCCGGCGGTCTCCGCACCAGGAAGTGAAAAGTTTCCACTTCAGGGTGTACAGTTTCCTCATAGAGGGAGCTCTGGACTGGAGGATGGTCTCAACAACCTCGGCTGAGAGACCGGAAGCTCTGAGTTGTGCCCCCTCAAAGGCCACACCCACAGCTTCCACAGCTCCGGGCGGGGGTGAAGGATGTCGCCCCCCGCCTGTGAAAGGAGGTCCCTCCTGACGGGAATCTCCCATGGAGAGCCATCGAGAAGGGAGATCAGGTCCGAGAACCATACTCGGCCCGGCCAGAATGGGGCTACTAGCAGCAGACGGACCCCGTCCTGGCGCACTCTCTCCAGAACAGACGCAGCCTCGGCCACGTCCGTACCATAGCATCCAGTCCCAGGGGAGCTGGATGAGTCAGAGAGAACCAAAGGGGACAGTGCGATGTCTCCTGCGTCGCAAACAGATCCACCTGAGCTCGGCCGAACATACGCCATATCTGCTCCACCACCTCGGGGTGGAGCCTCCATTCCCCGGGCATCGGCCCCTGCCTCGACAGGGCATCTGCTCCCAAATTGAGACGGCCAGGGATATAAGCTGCTCTCAGCGAGAGGAGTCTCCCCTGGGACCACACAAGGATCTGGAGCGCCAACCTGTAAAGGGGGCGTGAATGCAGACCTCCCTGGTGGTTGATATAGTAGGTCACTGCCGTGTTGTCGGTGCGCCAGCATCTCCAGGCAGTTGATGTGCCAAATGAGATGGCAGCTGCTCCACAGACCACGGGCTGAGTGGCCACTCATGACCGCTCCCCAACTGGTGAGAGATGCATCCGTCGCTAGCATTACGCGGTGACCAGGAGCTCCCAGCACTGGGCCCTGAGACAAGAAGCCAGGCTTCCTCCACATGTCCAGGGCAGGCAGGCACCGCCTCGTGACCTTGATCATGCGGAGCGGGTTTCCCCTCAGGGAGAACCCCCTAGTCTTGAGCCACCACTGTAGGGGCCTCATATATAGCAGGCCAAAGGGTATTACGATGGACGCAGCTGCCATCAGACCCAGCAGTCTCTGAAACTGCTTCACAGTGAGTGACCAGCCTTCTCTCACTCTCGCGACTGCTGTGAGGATCGACTCGATCCGAGCAGGAGACAGGCGTGCCTGCATCGCGGTCGAATCCCACACCATGCCCAGGTAAGTGATTCTCTGAACGGGAGAAAGCACACTTTCCCCGGCCTTTAGTCTTAACCCCAGCTCTTTCATGTGGGCGAGAACGACATCTCAATGCCGAACCGCCATCTGCTCTGATCGAGCTAATATCAACCAGTCGTCGATATAATTTAGTATGCGGATGCCCTGGAGTCGCATAGGAGCCAGAGCAGCATCCACACACTTCGTGAAAGTGCGGGGTGAGAGTGCTAGGCCGAACGGAAGAACCCGGTATTGGTAAGCTTCGCCCCCAAAAGTGAACCTCAGGAACTTCCTGTGTTGAGGAAGGATGGAGATAAGGAAATATGCATCTTTTAGGTCGATCGTGACAAACCAGTCCTCGGACCTGATCTGAGACATGACCTGTGTAACCGTGAGCATCCTGAACTTCAGTCGAGCGACTGAGAGGTTCAACTGCCGCAAGTCCAAAATGGGACGCAGCCGTCCATCCTTCTTGGGAACAATGAAGTACCGGCTGTAGAACCCGGACTCTCTGTCGTGAGGAGGGACCACCTCGATGGCCTCCTTCCTCAGGAGAGTGTGCACTTCCTGTTCCATTACCAGAGCCTGCTCGGGGCCCACCAAGGTGGGAAGAACCCCGGAAAAGCGAGGCGGAGGAAAGCCGAACTGAATTCGGTAGCCTCTCTCTATAGTGCGCAGGACCCATTGAGACACATTCGGCAGAAGTTTCCACGCTGCCAGATAGCTCACTAAGGGGATCAGCCTCTCGAGACTGTACGACAGAAGCGGCTAGCTTGGTGCCCTGGAGCGGCGAACTGACAGGGAACGACCAGACTAGCTGCTCGGAAGTCCTCCAAAGAGGCCGCGAGCCTCCCAGACCCGCTACGTTGCCGGGTGGGAACTGGGGGAAATGCTTGCCGGAGACCGCTGCGCCATAGGTGGCAGGGGTGGCAGACCGGCCTCCCGAGGGCACTGAGGGGCCCCAGAGGGGCCCGCCCTCGGAAGCCCTGGAACCAAAGCGTCAGGGCTTCTTAGCTGCGGCCCTTCTTGACAAAAGAACGGTCCTCAGATCTGTCTTTGCGTCAGAGGGACCGGGCCCAGAGCGCCGCCGAGACTCCCGGTCCCGCCGCGGGGGAGCACGGGAGGCAACGCTCTGTTTCTGCGCCTCCCTATGAGAGGAGGCAGTACACGGAGGGGGCTTCCCCCGCCCAGCAGCCCCACGGGACAGAGAGCGACGAGGGAGAAACCGCTGAAAGGCCGCCGCCTGGGTGCGGGCATGCTGATACCTGTCGACGACGGAATTAACGGCATCGCCGAACAGGCCAGAGGGCATCCATAAGAACGACCCTGTCCTTCTCTTTCATGTCGGACAGGGTCAACCAAAGGTGTTTCTCCGCCGCCTGCCATAGACCAACCGATAGCACGGGCAGTCTCTTTGGTGGCGCGGAGCGAAAGATCAGCAGCCCGCCTGAGCTCCACTAAGTGCTCAGACGGAACCTCCCCCTCATCCAGCTCCTTGAGCAGGTCAGCCTGGTACGCCTGTAACACCGCCAGGGTGTGCAGACACGCACCAGCCTGACCCGCTGCCGTGTACGCCTTGCCCACTAGCGCCGAGGTGGTTCGCAGCGGCTTGGTGGGCAGCGCCGGAGCCTTCAGGGATGATGCCGCCTCATCAGGGTCGGCGCCCTCCACATCAACCTCCTCGGAGGAAGACAAGCGGAGCGCCGGGCCCGCTCCCCGGGGGGAAGAAACCGCAGAGCGGGCTTCCAAACCCAGAGAGTGGACAGTAGACCTGGAGGGTGAGGAAGGAGAAAGGGACTCGCCCGTCTCCATTCCCTCTGCCAGATCCATCTGCGAGCCCCACGAGTGCAACTGCCGCTCTGCCTCGGCAGAAGCGGGGCCGGCACCGCGAGGCATGCGAGTGAAGGCTCCCTCCTCGAAGAGAGCCTTCTGGGAGCGAAGCGCGCGCAGCGGCAAACGCTCGCAATGCGAGCAGCCGGCTCCCTCGAGAGCCGACTCAGCATGCTCCGCTCCCAAACAGACAACGCAAAGACTGTGTGTATCCCCGCCCGTAATATATCGCGGGCAGGGAGGAACACACAGCCTAAAACACTGTCCGCTCTCGCCCTTTCTGTGCTTTGTTTTGTCTTTGGCCTTAGGCATGCAGCAGACAACACAAAATAGACAAACAATTGACAAACAATATGACACAGAGCGCTTGCTGAATGACAGAAAGCTAGCGCGGCGCGTGCCACTCGGGCTTTTATGCTTCCGGGTCGTTACGTCACCCCGCCCGTGACGTCTTGCCCATTCATTCATTCATTGACTGATTACACATGTGATTCATTAGGGATAAATTCACAGTGATAAATTCAAATATTTATAATATATTTTTTGTTAATCCATTTATTTCTGTAAAGCTGCTTTGTGACAATGTCCATTGTTAAAAGCGCTATACAAATAAAACTGAATTGAATTGAATTGAATTCAGAGCGCGGTCACGCTGAAGGCGTTCCCATAGCGTTTCGACGCAGCTCGAGTTCCTGAAGGGGAACTATATTTTACAAGAGAAAAGGGGTAGAATGTAACCTCTTCTGTGTTCTCTCATAATATTTGCCAGCAATGAACACTTGTGTAACAAAGTGCATAAATAGATGTTTATTTCTTGTTACAACTGGTAAAAACATGGTTAGAGTGTTTATGTCTCTTATTGTTGATGACAAGCTTTAGAGTGACCTTCAGCATTGTAAATGGCAGATAATAGTAGTGTTGTCATGGTTACATTTAGTCACACTCCTACTGATATCTCTATTGAAGAAGACCCACAGAATCATTTTCCTGTTCAAACTAGGATAATAAGCCAAGGTGATACTTTGCCGTATAACTGGGAACTATGTTGTAGTGTTAGCCTAGTAAATATATTACAAATGCCTATCTCAGAATCTGCAAGTATGCTATTTAACGTAAAGCAGGATTTATTAAACATAACAAAGATCTTTGACCCCAAAGACGATGTTTATAAATGTATTTTTCAGTGAATGTCACCTTAACCTTCTCAGTTGAATAGAATCACGGCCTAAACCATATAATTATTGTGTGGATGGACACTACATGGCCAAAAGTTTGTGGACACCTAACCATCACACCCATATGTGCGTGATGAACATCCCATTCCAGATGTAGCCCAAAAAATAAAATAAAATAAAAAAAACTGACAAAATGGTAATTGCTTTTCAACATTCATATAGAGATTGTAATTGAGTCTTTAAGGATAGCATTTATGTCCATTTGGGATTCTGTTGGTGTTACTCAGTGTCCTAAGTTCCACTCCCAAGTTAAATGAGAGTGTAAGTACCTGTCCTTGGCACTATATCATGCCTATATAAGAAACAGGTACTTACTCCACTCACAGATCCAGCAGTTGTAGCACAACCCCATTATTGCATTCCCTCCATTGGCTTCCTGTAGCTGCCCACATCAGATATGACACTGATGCTTGCTTACAACCCGACCTGAAGGCACTTATCACATCCTGCTCTACACCATGTTTCCTTCGAGCCTCCAGTACAGCTCGACTCCATCCACCATTCAAGGTACAAGGGAGACAAGTATCATGACTCTTCTTTGTCCTGGCACCCAGGTGGTGGAATGAACTTTCCCTGGCTGTGCAAACAGCCACTGTCTGTCTTCAAACAAAGACTGAAGACCTACCTCTTCACCAAGCACTTAAAAGAGCACTAATTTAATAAAAAAAACATTGATGTGTGTTTTTCTTGGTGTATTTCTCTCTATCAGGGATTTGTTTGATATTCTTAGACCCTGACCTCTTGTACTAGCATGGGGATATGTTTTTTTATGGAGACACAGAACACAAAACACTTTTATAAATCACTCTAGATAAGGGTATTTGCCAAATGCTGAAAATGTACTGTAAATGTCATAGATAACCTACTAGACATAAGTGAACAATACAATGTACCATGTGACAGATGCTAGCCTGACTGAATAATTGAGGGTTAAATACATATCTAAGATCAACCATGGGCTATGAAGCATCGTCTATGAGTGAAAAGTGAAAAAATCAAGTCTTGCAAAATATGCTGGAAGTTTTCTGAATTGCATGGAATGAATCTCTTTGTTCCTACCATCAGGCCCTTCTCTCAGAATAGCTTACTTTCTGAACTTGATAGGAAGCAATACAAACAATATTAGCATTATTGTAGCAAAACATTTAAATTAGCTTATTTAACACATTTAAGTGTGGTCTATTTATGATTCCTAAATTCCTTTTGGGAATTCTCTGCAAGAAAAAGACTAGAAGGGCAAAAAAATCAGCAGTAGGCTGCCAGCAATCCATTATGTAATACTCCATCCTCTAATGATAACCCAAGAGGTGCCATTATACAAGATGAATTTAGTCCTACTGGATATAATAAATGCTGTGCATTGATGCTGACCTCCAGAGTCTATGCCAACCACCTGTGTCTTTGACTTAAGTTACTTATGGAATTATTACCAGTGATTAGGGAGCCCTTATTAAACCTAATAAATTTGTCACTCAGCTTGGCCTATGTTCCCAAGATTTGAAGACATCCGTTGTTAAGCCACTCCACAAGAAATCACATGTTAACTCCTGCGATCTCTCCAGATGGTTGTCAGCTTTGTTGATTTGAAAGTAATAATAACAAGCATGATGTATTTCAGTCTGGTTTCAGAAGCATCGTAGTATATAACCAGCACTGGCTGAAGTAATCAATGACCTACTGCTTGCCTCCGATTGTTGATATATATTTCTGTCTGTGTACTGTTGAACTTGAGTGCAGCATTTGACGCTATTGAGCATGATATTTTACTGGACAGGCTTGAAAACACTTTACCAGATTTATCATAAAAGGACATTCTTCATAGCCTAAAAAGGTACAATATGGTATCCCATGAGTTTCTGTTTATTCTATTATTCTCTCTTTATATTCAGCCCTGGTATGTGTAATTTGCAAATAATGGCTTTTCGACACTGATGATACATAATTATATTTATAAGTTTGTCCTCATTCAGCAGTACTGCTTTGCAAAAATGGAAGACTGTATGAAATCATAAGTGTTTGGATGAATAGGAACTATCAAACATTCTGACAAAACAGAAATGCTGATGTTGGGTCTGCCCGAAATAATTTTGTTGATTTCATTTTTGAAGTTGCAAAAGCTTATAAAATCTCTGCTTATTATCATTTGAGAAGCCTAGCCACAATGATAAGTCTGCTAACCCTACATGCTAAGACACTAGTGCATGCTTTCTTCTAGATTGGACTATTGTAACTTTTTGCTGGCTGCCTGCCCTGCTGTTCCTTTAAGGAAGGTTCACCCAGTTTAGAATGCAGCAGCCTGCGTCTTTACCAGGAAAATAAAGTCTGAGCCCATTACCCCAGACTTATTCAATCTGAAGCTTTCCTTAGGACCCAATTATCAGTCTTGCAAACAACATAAACAATATAGCACCTGGAAGAGTGTGATCACTTTGCAATCTCCTTATCATCATTATAATTACTCCTAGGTGGGAAGTAAGAAAGAGAGAGAAAGAAAGGGCAGACACAGAAAATAAACAACTAAAATAAATTTAACTGCTTACTCCAAGATCATCACCATCATACTGTTATGCCCTCTAGTAATTGCAGATTGACAGTAGTATCATCAGTGCAGGGGCTATAGGATTTACCCACTGTATTTTGGACCCTACACATGATAATAATAATAATAATAATAATAATAATAATAATAATAATAATAATAAATAATAATAATAATGGACATCAGTTACAGATGGCATTTTGTGGTGTAAAAAGAATAGAAACTTCAATTTACGTAACTAAATTAGATAATTTTGTGCACTTTTGTTACTATTGTTTCTGCTCGTTGATGTAATTGAAATAAAAAGTTATTGGCTTACATGCTAGCTAGCTAGTACCTAGAGTAAGAAGGTAGGCTAATGAATGTTAAGTTGCTAGCATATTACTACTAGATATGACAACAGTAACTTGCTGACTTATAATCACCGCTCAGGTGGGTGAAATGTCAATCACCTACAGTTATTTTCAGAACTATAGTAACTCATACGAACATAAACAATAAAGAAAGGACTTTCTGATTTCAAACCTTTCACTATGCTAAGTATCCTAATAGTCCAATGGTCATTTGTCAGGTGCTATAAGTAAATTATTATTGTCACTTAGGGCCCCCAAATGTTCAGAAATGACCCTGATCATGGCAGTAAAGTAGTGTCTTTGTTGATTTGCAAGTGTTCATACAAAATCTTTAAAATTTTAACTCTTTTAATAAGCCTCTATGTTTGAAACAAAGCTTGAAATTTGTTTCTAAAGACAAATATAGTAAAGTTTGGCTATCCCAAAATATAAACATAATATATTTACATAGTTTGTAAATGGGAAAACCAGATTTAAATGAAACTATTATACCTAACACACAATCTGACAGTATGACCCTATCCAAAATCTCAGGAGACAGCAAACTTCTTTAGATTTGTTTAAATGTTTAATTGTTATAAATGGTATTTATAATTATGCCATAAATATTAAACACATGGGCCTTGCAGATGTAGTAGTTTTTTTTCACTTGTAGATGATGATTACAATGCCTGATTGGTGCACTGGCTCTGAACCTGGCCTGTGTGGAAATTTAAATGTCTGCAAACACACTGATCATCCTCATCCAAACTAGAATGGTTTAACAAGACACACATGCACAAGACCATGCACATCTTGCTTGATGTTCAATAAAAATAAAGCCAATGGTTGGATTAGCTAAGGCCTCCTTCCTGGCTAGCGTGTCCCTCAGGAACAGAATTGGCAGGTTAATAATTAAAATGGCACATGTCAGGAGGTTGTTTTTGGAATAGCAGGCTGGGAGGCACTGACATCCATAATCCTGCCATCTATTGTCAGAGAGAACAAGAAAGATATAGAACAACACAATCCTGATTACCAGCCTTCCTGACAAAGCTCTGAAAAAGGACTATTTTTGGATTATGACATATGGAAAAACTTGTGAAAAAAAAGAGAAGATACAAAAGAAAAAAGAATGATTATTTTTCATGATCATTATCTTTTTCTTTTTCTTCAGTAGATTACTCAGTATACCTGTGTAATGGGCCACAAAATATTTCACGTTGGGAGGGAAAAAATATGATTTTATATGTTCTATTGTAAAATCTCACTCTTCTGAGAAAATATGCAAATATCCTCCAAGGTCATTCATTGGAATTGGTGCTGTATCACACCAAAAAGGAAAATGAAGAATGAGAAAGAAGATGACGGATTTTAACAGATTGACTTAACCTGTAGATTTTCTTTTTTTTCCCCTGAAGGCTTGAACACAAAAAGTGTCGTTTATTCCTCCATTACACTCAATAGAAGCAGCAATGTTGGGCTTTACAGTCTATGTCATCAGAATATGAGATCAAAAATGCTTGGGGTGAAAATGAAAAAAATAATACTGTAATGCTAAACTGAACAGTTGCTCAGTGTATGTAGCACTGGTACAACATGTCCATCTTCTTTATTTCACACCCTCCCTGAGGGGTAGTGGTGAAGCGCAGCATGAAGTAAATGCTAGAGAAACACAGTGTGAAGTCTCAGAAGAAATGGGTGAAGGGGAAAAAATCAGCAGCTAGGACTAAGTGAATTATGTTCAGGCAGCTTTGATATCTGTCATTATCAGGCATCTAAAGGTGAGAAATATTTATCTGTACCTTGTCTTTGATACTAATGATACTTTCTTCAATTTATGTAATTAAAAATAATGAAAGTTTAAGAGGTAAGGAACAAGCCTTATAAAGTTTTAACATGCCCCATTATGCTTATATGCTCTATGAGTAAAATGCAGTCATTAAGAGTAATGATCTCTAAAAGGGAAAATGATCCACTTTGTTAAAAATAGAGGATTAAACAACACATTCAACAATCATTAAAAAGAAGCATGCAGGAAGAAGCATCTTTGTTCACAGACACCTCCAAATCTCACGTCACTGTCTTAACCTACTTAAATACAGATAACATTCTCATTTACAAGGTTTCACAGGGGTATAACCATGTTAAACTTAGAATGAGAAAGCGCTAAGCAGATGTAGACAGACAGTTTAAATGTGTAATCCTACAGGGCACAGGATTTAGCCTCTGATGGTTGCACAGGCTCTGCTAATGACAGATGAATCAGCTCCATTAAATCCCTCTCCCATGCTCCTCCACTTGTCACCACAGTGTCCTCCTTACAGGAGGTGTTAGAAATGTAGCCTAGGATGACATTTGCTGTATTTACTTCACTTTTTTCATTTTTGTGGTAGCACATTAGAGGAAATGATGTGGAAAATGTTGCTTCTTTCTCATATGCCTCATGTTCAGCTTGCTCTACTCTCCTCTGGCTACTAGCACTGTTCACAGGTCAGTTCATTCCACTTCCCACATCTCTCTCTGCATCCATTACACCAAAGATCTTAAATGTACCAACAAGAGATAGCAGATGGCAAACTGAAGTCCTCCATCCATGAGCTATATATCAAGTTAGTCAGGCTGTTAAATCATCAATAGGGGCTAATGTATTGCAAAGAATATCAGCCTATATAGTACAGTCTCATCAGTACACATTCCAGACTAAATCTTCCCTGTAATTCATCCACCAGTGCAGTCTTTCAGTGCCAATTTCAATATAATAAATTTAAGACACAGTAGATTGGAGAGCAGTATGGGTTTAGGGAAAGAGTAGGTGTTAGGATTTATTTAGTAAATCAAAGGATGCATTGCCGTCATGCAAAATGAGCTGCTTGATGAACTGCTCCTGAAAGAGATGTGTTTACACACTCTTTCGTGCACTTTCTTTCTCGCACACACTCAATCTTTCTCCACAGGTGGGTTATGGGATCACACTCACAGTACACATTTCACTGTAATGGCACATTTGCATGAAGAAAAATCAGAAATATTTATTTTATTTCATACAAAACTAGGAATTACAACAAGCCACACCAATGTTGATAGATTTAAAAAAAAAAAAAAACTTTTCATATGAAGTTGTAAGAAGAATTTATGAATAAATATGACTCTCACAGCTAGTGTAATTTTATTAGAACTTTGATCAAAACATTGAGCAGATTAATAATAAAAAATATGTTTATATTTCAATTGCAGTAACAGTGTTGTGCAGTGTAATAAAACATCTTTTTTCCCATTATAAGAAATGAGTAGAAACATAACATACTCAATCTTGGCTTTCAAAATATTTTCTCCTGATTTAGAGTGTACTTTTTGACCCATTTATGTGCATTAGTTATGGTATAATGGCTAAATGAAGGAATTGCCATATTAAATCCCTAAATGCTTGATGAGTTCTGGGCCTTTTTAGCCATGAACACTGACAAAATACATTTGTTTGTATATGTTCAGGTAATGTTTAAAGATTAAGCAACTCAGAGTTATTTTGGTTGTGATTAGTGTTTTTTTTTTTTTTTTTTTACAAAAAAGTAAAAATAAATAATGTAAATAATTGGCCTTGCTTCAACCACAGTCAACTCAGTACTCTTACTTGTAATTCTATTATTAATAGTTGAATAAATGATCACTCACTGCATCTGAGTAGTTGTCTGAGTAATTATGTGCTTTCAAATGATCCGTCTGTCCCTGAGAGCCCTTTAAATTTTATGTAATGCTGTTTATTATAAATACGTTTATGCTATTTTATTAGAAATAACAGCCTTAACTAAAAATTCCCATGAATTGCTATTATTTTAGTCCTGAAATTTCAAAAACAATGATTTACAGTAGTCATTTATATGTTATGACATGTTTAAGTTGTTTCTCTGAGATTACACAGGCATACTTGATCTGAACAGTGAAGCCTCCTGTGTGTGATTCAGGACAGAGCCAATATATCTTTGTCAAGTGCAGCTTCAGTGTCGTTTATCATTAATGTCTCTCTGTGGTGTTTACCCAGTATTCTGCCCGTTTGTCTTCTGAGAAAGTTATGAGTAGCTAAAGCAGGTATGATGCACAGCTTTTTAGGTCCATATATGTTGCATATGAGCCTAAAAAGCTGTGCATCATACCTGCTTTAGCTACTCATGGCTTTCTCAGATTACAAATGGGCAGAATACTGGGTAGAAATGGGCAGAAAAAAGGAACTATGCATATGGATAGTAAAGGCTGTATTGCTGTATACCAGGAGAAAAAGACATATGGAGGTGCTGGATGATGACAGTATTAACATTTCTTGTGTAGTATTTTTTTGCAGACTGGTTCAGCAGCAGAGTGTACTACAGAAAAGTATACATTTCAGTCTGATTTTTTTTTTTTGGCTTGCTTTAAAACAAATTTCCAAAAAATACCCAGTAAGGGTATGATATGCAGCTATCATACTGGATTATTTAAAATTTACTGGCAGAGAGTTGGAGTTGCTTCAGTGCACGGCTTAGCAGTGTGTTTGATCTGTCTAACTTCCTCAAAGGATGTCTCGGTGGCAGACAGAAGGTCAAATCCTCATGTTCATTTGGGATCCTAGGACCGTAGGATGCTTCATGAGTTTGATGTTTATATAGTTGGGTCTAAAGGCCAATGGATATTCATGGTAAAATGAACTACTCGATTAATTACTGAATAATTCAGTATTTAAAACTGTGAACATTCTGAATATCTATAGTGTTCGGGAAACTTGTCAAGCAACAAGCAACTTGTGAAAAATGCATCTGTGATGTTTTCATTTGTGCAGCTAATTTATTTCACAAAATAAAATTTGTACAATGCTTAGTACAAAGTATGCCATAACAGACATCTTGCTTTTTTATTTGTAAACCACTCTTAGTAAAAATCTGTTAAATTTACTTAACTGTAAAACATCATAAAAAGCAACAGATACAGAGAGGGCTCACTCCACTACTCTTGATTCAGTTTATTTCTGGAAAGATCTAGCTAATTAGTATTAATGGACATACAATACGCCGTATATTAAATAGTTATGTTTGGGCATTTGCTGCAATATGAATAATAATACATGTCATCATTGCTGTTATTTTATATTAACTGATGCTTGCTGTTAAAAATACCTGAGGTTGACTGTCATGCTCTGTCAAATCAGTTAGCTATTTTAATAATTGTCATGTCTATGCTGGAATCAGCAAGGATTCCCTGAAATACACACATGGCCACCTCGAACCCCAGTTTCCAACCCAGCTCACAGCCTACAAACATGACTGCTATGAACTCCAGTTCCCTGCACACACTCACTGTCACACTGACAGTCACCCGACTACTGATTACACATACCTAGACTTTTAATCACCACTCACCACCATACACACACACACACACACACACACACACACACCGAACACCACTCCAACACAAAGTATCGTTCAGTGTCTTTGTCCTGCTGTGCCAAGCCTTGTTCACAGTGTTTGATATCCTGGTTATTCTGACTTGCTTTTGTCCTTTTTTTTGCTGAGATTCTGGTTTTCCTACTTGGTTCTGTTTGCTGATAGCATGAACTTTGCACGGTTTTTGACCACTGTTTTTTCCCACGTTTTTGGAGTGTTTGCTACATGCAAATTGTTTAATAAAAGCATACCTTCTCTATAGCTGCAGTTCAATGCTGTTATTCCCAGAGAAATCTGTGCAAGAGGCGTGCACAATAATGAGGTTTTTACACTATTTAAAAGTATTGAACTTAGTTCCAGATCGATACGATAAACAAACAACAGTTTGCACACTGTAATTTGATTAAAAAATAACATTGAATTGGTTATGTGTTAAATATAGGGTTATGTGAAAAGAGGAATGGTAGAGGTGCAGAGTGACAAAATGCTACACGTTACTTGGTGAAGTAAAAATACGTTGTTACTGGAAAAGCTGTATTATTTGCTACTAAAATATAGTATAGAATATGTGTGTGGGTGTGATGCTCACAAGCCCATTGTAGGTGCTTTTGGCGGTGGGCAGGGGTCAGCATGGGCACTCTGATCATTCTGCAACTACGCAGACCCATATGCAGCAAGCTGCGATGCCCTGTGTTCTGTCACCTTTCTATCATAGCCAGCATTAACCTTTTCAGTAATTTGTGTTACAGTAGCTCTTCTGTAAGATTGGACCGGACGGGCTAGCCTTCACTCCCCACTTGAATCTATGAGCCTTGGGCATCCATGGCTCCCCCCATACGCCCCATATATATAATGCTGCACTTGAATTTTTTATGGTATTCTAGTTCCACACATTAGAATAACAAGTAGAACAGTAACATAGTCCTTTATAATTTATATAAAATGTGCAGTTGTGGTGATCTATTATTGATCTATTATATTCAGCCACTTTGTTTCCTAAAACAGTCCTGATCATTTAAGGTGTAGCTCTACCCAAATATAACCTGCAGGATAATCAAGAGGTTTTATAGGAGGTTAAAGGACATAGGAAAATAGCTGTTTGTTGGTGTGACAACTCTTCACTCAAACTTAAGCACCATTTAAACTCATAAGATACAAACCACAGTCAGAGGCATGCCACCATAAGGTTTTATCAGTAAAGCTTCCTATTACAGTTCTAGGTATTAACTTAGTACATGAAAAAAATAAGCAAGCATATGTTTGCTTTATGTAGATTTGGCATCATTTGAAGGCCATCTGCATATTCTATTTTTCCTTTAGAATACTGTGAAAGTGTATAATACAGGACTGTATAATGCAGACTGTTCTATGTTGGCAGAAGGTATTGCTATCTTTTTTATTTATAAGTTGTGTTATAGCCACTGAAGCCATTGACTTGGGAACAAATGACAGAAGCTTAACATTTTACCAGAATATTGAGGAAGAATCTATTATCTAGTTTATATAATCCATAACATTATTGGTTGTGGTTTAGTTCACGTAGGGTAAGTAACAGCCGTATGTGAAAGATGAATGCAACTTTTTGAAACCCGATAAAAAAGTGTACTCTATCATGAACACACACACACACACGAGTACAGTATGTGTTTGGTATGTTCTCCTAAAATGTGTTTACAGAGTGTTTTCATCTCTGTGGGAGGCTGGGTAAATGTGTGAGCAGATCGTCCTGCTGCTCCCTGAAGTTAATCACACAACAGCAGAGCTGCAAGAACAGGGGAGATGAGGTGAAATGGCACTTGCTCATATGTGCAGCACCAGAGTTTAATTAGCTGTGGATAATATGGCTGTCTGGAGGTTTGAGCTCCACTGACCATTCTCCCACCAGCTGACTGTTTCCTTGATGCCTTGACTTGAGGCTCAGATGGTAGGAGGTCCCATTTCCCCTCAAATCTGTTAGGCATGTTGACGGATCTCTATGGAAACTATTCACGCACACACACACACACACACACACACACACACACACACACACACACACACACACACACACACACACACCTTTTCATTTTGAAAATACAAACTGACTCCTCTATGATATTCTTTCAAAATAATCTAAACAATATAGAATATGAACAAAGAGTGAATGGAAGAAAAAAAATCATGAAACTGTAAAACTATAGCAATTTATTTCCTTCCCTCTAAAACATTTACAGAATAGGGACTTATGAATATATTTGCTTTAGAGTCCATATAAATCATCACACCATCAGTGTTTGTGATGCAAGTTTTTTTTTTTTCGAAAGCAAAGCTCTTCACATCTATCTATTTCTGACAACTACAATATACCCAGCTTCATGCTAAATTGTTCTAAAAGACCCACTGCTGTGTGTCCTGCTGTTGCTCGATCTACAGTTTGCCAAATACCAAATTAGAAGCAGCAATTAAAATGATTTATTTTGGGAAAGAATGGTCAGGCCATGCTATCCCGATGTTCTCCATTATGAGCAGATAATCTTGCCACTGAGATGAAAATTTATGTCCATCAGAGTGTTTGGACAGAAAGCAGTCTGAAGTTCCGTTCGCAGAAGAGGACAGTCGAGAAGGCAGTTACTGCACTACAGGGAGGTGACCTACAAAAAACACGGGGACTTACTCATTTGTACAGGCAAAGATCTGTTTATACAGTATGTCTGTTGTTATTTCAGATACTGTAGGTCAGTTATAGATTAATCTGTAGAGAGGGAGGATAAAATTAAACAAATTGTGGAGTAGTTGCACTTCTGGAAATTCTCAACTAATATTGATGCTGAACTGCTGAAAACCTGTTAGTAAGCTTTAGCAATATTATAATTTATGTAAATTTTTTGCATTCGATGGTTTTTAATTATCCACAATTTCAAACTTTGCTACAAATTAATCTTTTTGTTTAACTCACCCTGATATAACTTTTCTGAGATGCTGCTCCATTGCAGATTGACTTAACCTACTATATCTATAGATGAAAATTATGGAAAAATGTGAGCAAACTAAACTAGTGCAACTTAAATATGAGCATTTAAGCTTCATCTTTATTACTATCAGCTCAGAAGTCTGATTTACTTACAGTGCTGTGTATCTGGGGGAAAAATTGTCTCTCTGTTTTGGAAAGTCACATTTTATGATGGTGTCAGTCTTAATGTCAGAATTTTTAAAGACATATTGTACTTCAAAAAATGGAACAACAAGGCAGAAGGCAACTGCAACTACAAACTTACATGTTCAACACAGTTAGGAAGGCTTAAAAAAGACAACAAATAGTACTGACATAAGAAAAAAACATTACTTATGTGTCTCTTTTATGCCATGTGATACATTTTCTTGGCATGGTTTAGACCCAATTCTCCCCTTATAAATTTTTAAACTACAGTGCTGTTGATTGCATGATTCTGATTGGTCAGATGTTAATTCATTTTCTATAACAGCACAACATGGACAGTTCTGCCTGCAAGGTTTATATTAATGAACTGTTTCTAAGACATAATATAATTGTGAGAAAAAAAAGAAATGTCAATGTCTTCTCATCAAAAATACTTTCATGTCTGCATAAGCTGAATTCACACTGCATGGTTTCACTCTCCATGTGTCTGTGTGTGATGGTGTGTATAATTATGCTATGAGTCATCATGACACTGAATGAATATTACGTGCCATATCTAATGACTACACAATTACAGAATTCTGCAGAAGGCTACATGTCTCTGCATATACATATTTTAGATGTGTAAATAAGTACATGTCAATATAGCGTGATTGTATGTGATTTTGTGTGTGTGTGTGTGTGTGTGTGTGTGTGTGCGCGCATGTGTGCATGCGTGAGTGCATGCGTGTGTGCCTGCACGCGTGTGAGTGTGTGTGTGTTAAGTGCTAATTAATGGCTAAAAACATATGAGGTCAGAATAAATAATTTATGGATTAGCACCAAACCTACAGACTAAAGCCCAGATAACAAGCAGAGATCTGTTCAATCCTCACCACAAATGTCACCTAGTGCAGAGATTATTAACAGAGCAATTATGCATATCAAATATTAAAGGCATGACTAATATTACAGACATACTTTAGGCAGCTTTGAACAGATGGGTTTGTTATTGCAGAAGGTGCTAGCACCTGCTATACAATCAAAACTTTTCTTACACTACAGAAAGAAGCCAGCAGTGCATAATAGGTAATAAATTGACAAAGGAAATGATAAACATATTCTTTTGTAAAATCATGGTTAAATGGCTACTAGTGGTATTACTGACATGATTCTTCTTAGGCGAAACAGAAAAGATTGCAGCACGTATTCTGTGAACAATGGTGGTGGTTTAGGGGAACTTTGAGGCTTAATGAGATTGTAAAAGATCATCTGCTGTCCCCCAAGGGGAAACCCTTTTGACAGAGGCGTCATTTGTCCTCCACACCTCACCACCTGTTTTGCCTCTCTCTTTCTAGAGAATGCCTTTTTATAGCCCATGTCTTTATTTCTCCCTGCAGCTCTTCTCCACCACTGCCTTTCTGTTGCTCATCTTCTCTGCTGGTCACACAGCAAAAGGAACACAAGACCTTTTCAAGGTAATTGAGGCCCCCAGCTCACACTGCTAATTTATGTGACTCTTCCTAGTAGCCACCCAAGAGACAAAAAAAAATGAATATGTGAAAAAAGAAAGAATAGCTTACCTGACCACAAAATGTTAATTGGTTTCCTGTAGGCCTAACTGACAGGCTTGGTAAAGGTTGTAAAATATTTCACTGAAAAAGTTTAATAGTGAGTGTGGAGGTGGTATTATGGAAACTGTCACAACATTTGTCCACTGTAAGTCCACTGTGCCACTTAATAAAAGTGAGTATTCTTACTAAAATATATATATATATATATATATATATATATATATATATATATATATATATATATATATATATATATATATATA
>CM040986.1:16202608-16318486 GCA_022985145.1 Pangasius djambal | reverse complement strand
TGTGTGTGTGTGTGTGTGTGTGTGTGTGTGTGTGTGTGTGTGTGTGATCAGGGTTGCCCCAGCCCTCCTGTAAGGCTTGGTGTCCTGGGTTGAAGCTGAAGCTCAGGAGGCAGGTGCAGTAACGCTGTGTGTCCACAGGGGGCGCAGTGAGCGCAGCTCAGCGCGCTGGAGAGAGGAGCCAGAGCTGAGCCTCAGCTGCTGTTCATGACGCGGTGGATATATGAGGCTTCACTTCACTCCTCATCTCTAAGGGGACAAACAACACTGCTGTGTTCTCAGAGAACAGCACGGAGACACCTTTTTACACACACGAACAAGAACAGACTGGTCTGTTTGAACGGGATAGAAAGACTGACGACACACACGTACACTGTGTGTATAATCACTAGGCTGGATCTCCAGTGGAGCGCTTACAGGCAGAGTATCAGTGCAGGCAGGTGCATTTCCGCACGCGCTGCTGGAGCATGGTGCCATCGCCCAGGCTGACTCCTCTGTCCTTCTACTGACTCTGAAACACACACACACACACACAGTGACTGATCGGGACGTGCTCATCTCACCATGAAGGATACAGGAGAATCAAAAGACCACCAACTAACAGTAAGTAGGACAACCCAGACTTCTCCAACCTCATTTATTTTGCATTGATATTCCATGATAAGTATGAAGAACATCCCTGCTGAAAAACAAAACAATACCATTCCACTACAAATACCATTACAAACCATCAGCTAACCATTAAAACCATTACCATTACTGGTCCTTAATAGTATCCACTAGAGATACCATGCCACCAATAGACCAAGAGACCCACAGGGACCATTAGAGTTTCCATTAAAACCAATACAATTCCCATTATAACCATTAAAACCATTACAAATTCTTTGAATGTTTCTATTGTTTTTTTTTTTTCCAGCAGGGATGACTTCACACCACATTATACCCCAGTCCTAGTTATAACTGTCCCAAATATACTAATTGCAGGATTAAGATTACATATTTTAAGTTACTGCAAACGTCTGGCTGTCATTATCACCAGCATGATTCAAGATGAGCTTCTTCTCGATGCTCCAATGCTCTTATGCATCTCTGTCTACAAATGCAAAGTCACTTTAGCAGTCCTTATATCAGTCACATACAGACCTGAAAAAAGTAAAATAATATATAAGAAAAATAAGAATTTAAACTAGCTTTTTGCTCCATTGTTAACAAACAAGAAGAAACCAGCAGGCTGAGCAGTTGCACGCAACTTAGTAGAGCATGGACAAGCAAAACACTTTCAATCATGAAGAAAGAATGTCAAACAGAATAACTTCGATACGGAGCACCTATATCAATTATAAGGATTATACGGGGTCCAAAAAGTCAGGAACCAGTGGGAATATGTTGAGCAACAGCAGCAAAAACATGATATGCATAGAGCATTAGGGTGAACTTGTAGAGCATATATTGAAAATAATAATTACAAAATTAAGTATATGTAGTTTTACTCTCATTGGTTCCTGACTTTCCGCACACCCTGTAGTTGTAATTTATTTTTCCCATCTAACTAGGTGGCCGCTCATCGATCATATAATATTTTAGCTCTACATAAGCTTTCCTACTCTCTCATGCACCTGTACTCAATTCTAATGGCTCTGGTTCTACAGCGCCAAAGTCAGTTTGTCAAACCTGGTTTGAATCTTCATCCTCTAAGAGTTGTGTGCTTGTTTCACAGTAATCTTTTGGCCCTGGACTGAATAATTCACATTGCCTGGTTCAGTTGCCTCTCCCTTTTCCTCTACAGCAGCACTGAACTGGAGCAGCTCTCAATCATAGCAGCACCTTTGAACTGCTAGAGAGAATGTAGAGAGTGTGCAAGAGAGTGTGCAGGCCAATTAAATGACCAGATTGAGTGGCTTCTTAAACTAATATAGCCCAAATCAGGCAATATTCAGTATTTCATCCAGACCTCAAAATAGGAGATTTTCTCAAAATGAAGGTGAATCATGGTGATGGTAATCATCTAAAAAAGAAAAAAAAAAAAAAGTTGTGTTTTAGTTAGATATTAGATATTAGATATTAGATGTTAGATATTTATATTTGCTTCAGCGTTTCTGTAGCATTATTTTGTATTTTTTTTCAATTAACTGGGTTTCTCAACTGGGAATCTTTATTTCCTCCATACTGATGATGGATGTGTCCGTGCTTGTTTCCCAGGTGGCTTTGCGAATCCGGCCTCTGAGTGATGTCGAGATAGAAGAAGGGGCTGCAATAGTAGCCCACAGAGTGGACGACCAGGTAAGAGTTTGGCGTCCTTATGTGTATATTGGCAACCTGATTTGTATGAAATTCCAACCAGTGAAAGAGTTGTGAGTTGATTTTTCTTTGATGTCATACAAAAGAAGTAATAAGAACAGGTACAACCATTAACACCACCCTTACCTCTATCTTAAACCTATAAATCTGTTTATATGACTTGAATATTCTATTGCGGTCATGTTTATGTATGATTTATATTTATGCACTATTAGCAATTAGATTTGCTACTTGTTTCTTGGCACAACAAAGTGAACAAAAGTTCTAGGATTGCGTTTAGATGTGGCATTTCTATCGAGAGTATGTTGATGTGAGGATCAGAGTAGTATGAGGAAAACAAGCCAGCATAACAAGAACACTATCCAGGCTGTAGGCATGTTTCAAAGACAAGAATACATCAGCATGACCTTACATAGTTTAATCACAACATGTAAATCACTGGCAAGGCACAAAAAAGTGTGCAAAAGTATTTATGTATTCAGATGCAGTTGAAAGCCTCAAAACTCAGTGCATGTCATAGATACAGCCAGAAATGGACCAAGTATTTATTTCAAGGCACCTCACAGCATCAGGATCCCTGGTTTGATCCTGAGCTTGAGTTATAGTCTATGTGGAGTTTTGCATATCTCCTTGTATCATTTTTTTTATTTTTATTTTTTTGTGTGTATTATCTGTATGCACCTAGGGTCTGAGAGTAGTGTAATTTCAATTCTCTGTATGTGCTGAACATGTGGCAGAATTGACAGTAAAGCAGACTTTGACTTTGACTTTGACTTTTGTATTTGCATGTATTTCCTTCGATTTCTTTCCACCTCCAAAAACATACTGGTAGGTGGATTGGCTGTGCAACTCTGGCCCTAGGTGTGAATCCTCGTGTACATGATACCCTGTGATGGATCCATCCAAGGTGTATTTCTGTCTGCAGCTGTTTCTGTGATAGTCTCTGGATTTAGGAGAACCTGACTAGGATAAAGTGCTTCCTGAAGACAAATGAACGAAAAGTAAAATGTGCTTGACCGGCTCAGTCTGTTCGCATCAACCTGTGCATTATTAAATTTGCTGTGCTTTTCTAAAATGGCAATATGGATATTACTATATTTGTGTATAATAGGTTGGTGAAAATGCAACATCTTTTCACTTATGACAATTTTCACTTTCCACAATGGCTGCTGGACCTTTTGATGACTGTAGACATACGTCACACATGCTTGTTCCCACTCAGTTTTCCTATTTTTTCTGTAGTTACGAAATAATACATTGTAGTGACTGAATCATCTGGTTTTATATAAATAACTGAAGAATAAGCTAGAACTGTAAAGAGCCGCGGGTTGTTGCTGACAGGAAAATACTCTTTTGATTCTTTTGATCACTGAATCATTATATTTGTGTCATCATGACACTGAAGAACTGAATCAGGACACATTGTGTGAGTGCAAGGACCATCATGACTAAACAAGTTTTTGTTAGTTCTAGTTCTGTATTGTTAGTTCCACAGCACAAGCGAAAGCGCTTTCTGTAAAGCAATCATTGGACCTGAAGCCATTATCTGATCCATTTATGTGTTTGCCTGATTGTGGCTCGACCATTAAAGGATCTCAAACAGAATTATAGGTCTGGATAATAATATATCAGAGGTAACCTAAGGTCTCTGACTGGAATATTTAACACATGACAAGAGGCTATGTAAGTGTCTGTTGTGTCATGATGCTACAGGTCAGGGCTGATTATTGCCTATACTAGTTGAATGAAGAGTGCAAAGCTCTGGGGTTTGGGTTATACACACTCTGGGAATAAATCCTTTCACACAGCTGTGATCACTTGAGGTAATTTAGCGATTGATGACGACAGTGGTGACGAGGATGATGCTAGGTGTGAATATAAGTGATCATGCGTGATGATTGTTGCTGTGTTATTATTGTCTTATGGTTAGACAGCAGCATAGAGAGAAGGCAGGATGTTAATTTGTTTGGTAATGTTTGGAGAAATCCAAATTACTCAAAGCCCCAATTAGGAGCTGGTGAAATAGGCTTGTGTGTGCAAGGAAAGTGTGTAGTAAATATACCTGTAGTAAGCTCAGTTACCAAGAAGGGAAAAAAGGAAATATGTTATGTCATTGTAATAGAGTAGCAGAGTATGAAATAATAGTGAATACGCACTGACAAGAACGTTTTTGTCCTGTGTCCTTGGATTTAAGCACCACAAATGAAAGGACAGATCATACTGTGTTGTCTGAAGCACTTCAACTGGCTCATTTAACTGAGAGACAATATTTTTGTTAGGTATGATAATCACGTTGCAAAAAGGACATGCAGTTCTTTGTCTGCACCTTCCAAATAATTACAAAGGAAGCAGTTATCGGTATGGTCTGGGATCCTATTCAGGGTATTATCCTCAACACAGCACACAGTGTTCCTGGGATAGACTCTGGATCTGCAATGAGTTTGTCATTTTATTTATATATTTATCAGGGGCAGACAAATCACCAGCACACACTTTGGACAAGCCAAGTTTTCTATTAGTTATTTATTGTATTTCATGAAAAAAAATCATTTCATGCTCTGTATAAACTTAATATAATATAATATAACATAATAATATAATATACCTCTCCTGCTTACTGAACAGAACAGAACATACCTCATAGCCATAACATTTGCCAAAGTCGTCCTGATGTTGTGTAGAGAGCGCAAACATGAGGATGATGATCATATACTCATTAATTTCCTTTAGTCTATATTAATATCTTTAATACACGTAGCTAACTAGCTCATGATATGTTATTATATTTCTCAGCCTAGTCGGTTTCAAGGCAACAGAAACATGGGGCTGGGAGCACAGTGGAGCTTTTAATTGCTCAGTGGGCTAGCTAATACATTATATGATCTGTCAACAACTGTTTAATAGCAAAGCTTATAATAAAAAAATACAAAATAGAAAAATATTTTTAAAAAATGCAAAAAAAAAAAAACCCAAAATTGACAGTCACATGGTGGCTTTAATAACAGTGTTTATACACAAATCTACAATACTATATGCATGAAATTTAGTGATTGTAAGCAGTTATATTGCACAGTTATATTAACTGTATTATCAATCAGACGTGCTTCAATGTAATTACTTACTGTCTCTGGACAAAAACAACTTGTGTCAGTCAACAGATATGCAAATGCACCGAGGTCTGAAATGAAATCTGAATAAAATGGTCGTATTACTTAAGGATCTGAAACGAGTCCTGTGTCTACTTTAATTACGTACATCCTCGTGTATTTGTGCTTGTACAGTGGCTGGGGCAGTCTGTGTACATCAGAGGGCTTAAGAGTCCACAGAGCAAACAGGTTATGTGAGAGGTGACAGGATTGTGCTCGCAGCGATTAGCAGCACACACACACAACGGCTTATAGGTTTTGTATTGTGTTTGTGCAACCACATGAATGGACGGGACGGAGAGAGACACAACCTGTGGTCCCAATTATTTCTCAATTACACATACACACGCGCACACACACACACACACACACACACACACATACACATGTGCACACACACACACAGATATGCCCTACATAATAAAGCACTCAGAAGAATGCCTCAGAGATAGCACAAGCACAGATTCATATTCATGGAAATGTAAATATTTTTGAAAATGTAAAAGGTAGACACGCAGCACATACGCACACAATAGGGCACACAGTACTCCCACCCTCATATCCTGCCACCTTTTAGTCAAAGTCAATTAGCCAGATTTGCTGACTGGCCAAAACAACATCTTGAGTGTGGTGTGTGCAACATGTGCCATATGGCTCTGCACATCTTCAGGTAGGCTGAGCCAGATTAGCTTCTTTCACAGGTGACACACTCTACTCTTTGCCCCAAGAGGGAGAAGGCTGAGTGCATAAGCCTCTTGAGTCTGAGCTCAGCCTTGGAGCTTTAGAGGGATTAGACTGCAGCCACCTGCCCCAATCCACCTGCGCAGCTCACCTGATACACAACACTGGCACGATGCTTCATAATTCTCTCATAATTCTGGCACAAGCTTGTCTTCATACTTTCATACTATACGTTTGATTTGCTTGTCAGATCATTATGACGTGAGGCCTGAGGTTAGTTAGAATAACTTTGTGCAATTGTTGATGATGTTTGGAATTTTAAGAGGATTTTAATTATGTTTGTGTAAATGCAGAATACCTGTGGAACTGCATCCTCCAATGAGGATAAGATGTTCTTAATTACGGAAACCCCAAACTTGCTAGGGCATGTCTGTGCCGACTCTGAGGATGTAGAGTTATAAAGCTGTCATATGGTTTCCTGTACGATCCCCCAATGAGATGTTGTCATAGACATGACTGAGCTTTTATTAAGGTCTTACTCACATGACAGCTTTTGTCTATTAATCTTCATAAATGTATAATGTCTGTTTATAAAACTATTTTACAGTAGGCAATCTCATATGCTTATGATTGTGCTTTGCAGATAGGAATTTTCCTATGGATGTATTTGTATTTATATAGAGCGCTGATGGTGCCATTAGCTGTTAAATGTCATGTGGGAGGAAAAGGAAAGGAGCGGTAATGTAAACAAGCAGTGCTGAGTTGCCTCATTGATATGCATCATCAATGTATAATGTCACACAGGGAAGGTCTGGTCTTCAAGAGTGAGATAGGGTGTGTGTGAGTGTGTGTGTGTGTGGGTGTGTGTGCATGTGTGTGTGTGTGTGTGTGGGGGGGGGGGGGTCACAGCAGAGATGATGATGTCATTGTCTTACCTAAGAAGCTCTGTTTACAGGCAGATCGACAGCTTCATCTATCACAGCTTCATAGAAATACAAATTACTCCCTCATATGGGTCCGCTCTTACTTACTTGTCATATAATTGTGACACATCAACTAGATACCAAACAGTATTATTAAATGTTTAGTTAAATTCTATATTGAAAAATAAATTAAAAAAAGAACCCAAGTTATTAAATTATTTAAAACCAACATCCAGCTTTATAAGTATCAATATTAAAATGATCAATATTTATATATATATATATTGAAAAATATTCACTTCTGCAGTATCCACCTTTGTAAATTTTCACTCTTAAAATGCTCAATATTTATCTATGTTGCAAATGATCAATATCAATATTATCAATATAATATTGATCACATTTCTCTGCTACAGGAAAAGACAATAAAGTTTAAAAGAAGTGCAAAGTGACGAATTGTCGCTTGGAATAATAATCCACAATACAATGCTTACATCAAACCTCTTAAATCAAGTCATACCAAAAGACAATTTTATAACTGAAACATATTTTCTTTGGTTTCTTTTCACATATTTATATGCTACACACACAATACAATGTGAAGCCATGGTACATTGGTATATGGTACAAAACCACTGAACTGTGTAACACCGTAAATCCATGTACTTCAGTTGTATATTTAATTCTAGATATTTTCTGTATTTTATTACACAAAATACGTTGAAGCAGTTGAAGCGGTTGACGCAGAAGTTGTTGTATGAAAACCCAAGCCATGCACTAGCACAATATGCCGTCAGTGATACACAGAGTTTGGTGCGACTTGGTGACTGGCAGCTGTAAACACAGTGGATGGGGTTTGGAGGTTGTGGCATTGTGTGTGACGGATATCCTGTTGCTTTTGGGGGCTGTTAATGGTAGTCATCAGTAGGGCTACTGTGCTCTCTGTCTTTCTTTATCTCTTTCTCTCTCTCTCTCTCTCTCACACACACACACACACACACATATACAGATGCACACACAGAGGGGAAATGGTTTATAGGGAGGCCTCGTTGTCATGGTGATCCGTAGACAAGGTCAGAGCCATTGTTTGTTTTCTTTTTTCCTCCCCTCGTACAGTGGCATCAGCACTGATGGACATGACAGACAGAGAGAAGAGGAGGAGAGAAAGAGCTCGAAACATCAAACACTATCTGATCCTTATGAAAGTTTAAAGATCCAGAGTGCGCTACGTTACAGCTGTAACATTCTCACAGTCAGGATTCATCGATGGCTTCCTGTTAAACTTTGTGGTATTGTGGGATGTTTGGTTGGTATTGTGTCAACCCAAATTCCACTGACCTTCTGATAGGAATAAGTGTGCATATAGTTTGGAAAGGTTGAGCATAATATCTTCAGGGGTCTTCATATCCTGCATTCACCAGCACAAGTTATTTTACAGGAAAATCTGGACTGAAAAAAGGAAAAGCTGTGTGTGTAAGTGACAGACACAGAGAGAACAGCGAGGAAAAATAGACAGAAATATCTGAAACATCTTGGCCTATAATACAAAGAGCTGCATTCATCTGAGCTCAGCACGAACTTTACCTGAGAACGTGGCAAATTCCTCCCTTTGTAGGCAGCAAAGCAACCTTTCCGAGTCATCTATATTCAGTTTCTGCCGTCTTTCATCTCCTCCTGTTTCTGGGAGCAGATTCAAATTGCGTTCACCTTGAGGTGGACAATACTGAGTAAGACAGAGAGTCTGAGCAGAAAGGCAGCCAGTTTACTGCCACTAGGGCTGGCGGTCATCTGTCCACTCAGATTAAAGAAGTTCTTTTCCAGTCTAATTCTGGCCTGTTCCTTTGAAAGCCCTCTTCTTTTCTCTTAATCTAGCCAAATGTTCTCAGGGACTGTGCTCAATGGCCGTGCTGTTGTGGCCTGGCATATTTCGGAGCGGATAATAATTACTTGTCACAAATTGGGCCAGCGAGGGCCGAATGAACAGTCTCACCAAATAGTGTGTGGTGACTTTTATAGGTTTGGTGTTTGAATAGGCCCAGAGCTGGAGCAAGGAATAGCACTGCAAACAAAAACGGCCTTCAACAGGCATGATTTAGGTTCGGTCCGGGCCAGGGAAATGCTGACAGTTAGACCCAGAGCATTTACAGGTTTACTCTCGGTATTGTGTTTTTTATGGTTTGACTGCACTTCGTTTCCCTGTGCTTCTCTGTAAATGTCCTTCATTGCAGAATTCTCTTTTTGTTTGTTGTTTATTATGGGCGGTGCATTTCCACAGCACTTTAGCTCAGAACCTGGATTCCTACCATTACCTTGGCATCTCTGTTCTTGCGTCGGTTGAAAATGGATTAAAAACAGTTGTTATTATTTGCAACAATTATGGACTGTTTATTTACTTGCTCTGAGCTTTCTGGCAGGAATAGTCTTCTCGGAGTAGCTAAAATTCTAACAAGTTCACAGGAGCTACTTAAAGCCAAGAATACAATCACGGTAGCCCTCGCTCTGTCGGAGGCCTGGCAGTATTAAAAACGGGTGAGGAAAATGTGCCAGTGAATTTAAGGAGCCTGGAGAGAGGGGAGCCAGGTTAATATGGAGTCATTAATAGACTGATCAGAAAAAAGCCACAGGATGACACTTTGGGTGGGTTCTTCAGAGTGGACTGCAAAATTTGTGCTGCTTATGCACTACAGCCTCTCTCCCTCTTTTTCTCCTTTCACCCACTCATAATCAGATAAGATGGGCTCTCGTGATAAGATGTAAAAGCTGAGGGGGTTGAAAAGGCTTCTTCTGGCATATAAACCCTTCTCAGGACGTCTCTGATAGAACACTCCAGCTGCCCATGATTAATCTGTACATTCATCCCTGATGAGTGCTGATCTGGTCAAGAGTTTCTCTTCATGTCTGCGTGGGTTTCCTCTGGGTTCTCTGGTTTCCTCCCATCCCTCCAAAAACATGCAGTAAGTGGACTGGATATGCTGAATTACCCATAAGTGTGAATGAACATGTGAATGTGTGTGTGTGCACAGTTGCCTTCGGTAGACTGGCGTCCCATCAGGCTGTGTTACTACCTTGTGTCCAGTGTTCCCGTGATAGACTCCGGATCCTCCGTGACCCTGAGGATGAAGCAGTCACTGAAGAGGAGTGAATAAAATAATGATAATAATTTTATCTGAGCATATATTATTTTATCCACAGTATCATTATCGACAAAAGATGTGTAAAAAGTTCACCAACATGAACTTAGTTATGCAAGGATTTGTTTGCTAAGGGTGTGATTAAACAGCAATCATTGGTGCAAGCTATCACTTTAGATAAAGTCGCTTGTTTGATGGTGTTGGCATGGTGTAACTAGGGACACAGTGAGGTTGGCTTGTATTAGACAAACTCAGAGTGCACATTTAGCAGGTAGACTGAAGGAGAGATGAAGTTACTGAAGGAGCTTCTGGCCCACAGAAAAATAGGCTTCGTTTGAGAACGTGTTGAGTTCTGAACCTAAAGCCTCCCAAATTTAAAAAGTACACGAATCTTCTAATGTCTGCATATTTTGCGTGAGAAAGTAAAACAAAATCATTCAAATCATTCACTACATGCAAACCCAAGCACAGAATTTTGTGTTGCTACGATATTTGATAAATAGAGCTGTAAGAGTTACTTATACAGGAGATTTTGTGTTTTTCTGGGCCTGTCGTTTTTGCTCATTGTGGTCTCTTGTGTGTACGTGGCTATCACAGCATCTAGGTCTGATATTACATACTGTATTTCATTTTATTACATTTTATTATTTTATTAGGAGTATTACATATAGAAACTGAGAAACTTCACTGGTACTTATTTGGGCAAACAACTATAACTTTTGGGGGATTTTTCATGAATTATGTTTTTTTTTTTTTCAAAACACTCTACATGACTGTTTAGTCCTCAGTGAGTAAATTATGTTGACTTTTTGAAGAAAAAAAAAATCAGTGGAACTCATTTGCTTGCTTTTTATACCAAGTTAATTATCAAATAGAAAACGAGATGGCGTTGTATGCGTGGATATTGTATGCATTAGAAGGGGGTTTATGGACGGCTGTATGAGCAGTGTATTATTTAATGGATCAGCCTGTTCTCTCGGCGTGATTAATTGATGCATGTACACAAGCCCCAGGCTGGTGGCGTTCTGCTCAACCAAACAGGAAGAGAGAGAATAAGGGTAAGAAGCTGTGATGGCCACATACACACCAGAGACCTCAGAGAGCAACAACAACAGGACCACAAAAACAGTCTCTCCTGTATGAGTTATACAACAAATATCTCCATCAAAAACATGGTCCTGCGATTAAATTAGTGACTATGTGCAAACACACTCTCTCACTGATGTCCACTGAGCTGGAGTGTATTTCCTTCGAGTATTTGTACACTAATTATTGATGGCCAGGTTTGTAGATAGACAAAATATATAATTTGATTGGTAAAGGAAAAAATCCTTAACTGAAAAATTATCTGTATAGCTGTATTTGTTAAGATGGATTGGGGTGTTGAGGGAGCTGTACTTAAATCGAAAATCTTAACTAGCAGTAGTCCCTCTGTAGCTGTAGTCTAATCTAGATGAAGTGCACCCTGTCATTCCAAGCTGTCCGATTGAGAGGGGGTGGTTTTCATCTTTCCGTGGACTGAAAGCCTTTATTATGAGGTGTTTTCTGGTGATACCTTGCTGTAGGCAAGATCTCCTTTCACTCTTACCCAAATCAAAACCATACATCAAACATTTGGAGGAAGATACAGCAGCAGAATCGGTTTAAGAAGACTTGTTATCTTCCTGAGCAACTCAGCTTTCTGCATCCTGCTTTATATTTGTCTCGCACTCCTGCAAAAAGCAAGATGAGTCCTTCTTAATAAGCTCCCAGCACACTTCACACCTTCTTAGTGATTAGGTTACTTATTATTGTCATAGGGCATGTACATGTGCACACACTTTTGCAGCTACTCATTCTCAGTACTCTGATAAGAAGTCTTTTTTTTTGCCACTTTCTGCTACAGCACAACAAAACGGTGTGGGTTTTCCCCCCATAATTTCATCATTTAGGTCCATTGATGGGACCTTTGAGAGATGCATTAAGTCACTGTGGCCTGGTAACACACAAAAAAGAAAGATAATGCCAACTTTTTCATAGCAAAATGTCAAACACCATTTACAGAATAGACTTACACAACACAGCTACAGTTTTATAATAGAATTTATAATGGAAGGACCAAAGGTAATTCTTTTCCTATAAAAGCGCATCCGGAAGTGTTTTATTCCTCTTTTATCAAAGCAATTTGCTAATGATGGCACTTAAAAAAAAAAATTGTTAAAGAACATATCATGCATTGTATCCATTTATAATTACATTTAATGTTGTGGAATGTTCAGGAAGCATGTTGGTTCATGTCACTTGCATTATAACAGTTTTCCAGTGGTGGAAAACTTTACAGCTTTACTACTGATTTTTTACAAAGCATTGACACTGAAGACTCCTTTCCGAAAATGTTAAATAAATGTCTCCTCACAGAATAAACTCTCTCCTCAGAGAAAACATGTCTCCTAGAATGCAATAATATAAACCCGTGATTTGCCTGTAGCTGCCGCTATTGTTAGAGCCATTATGTTACGGGAGATTAATCAACACTTCCTGACCAGTCAGATTTGAGAATTCAACAGGGATATGGTATAAAAATGTAATGTATACTAACACTATGTTTTGAATGATGCCTTTGAGATATTATGATGTGTGATATGTAAAAATTTTCTCTTTCACTTTCTTATGCATCATTGGGTTTAGCCATGAAGTCAGTCAATGAAGTAAATAGAACAACATAAACAGCATGTGAAGACATGGACACAATGCTGTTAAACTGTCTGGAGCTCTGGGAGCCGGCATGCTTGTTATAGTCTCAGTAATTGGCTATTGTACTAGATAGCTGTGCAGTGCTGACCTGTCATGGCCTCACAGTCAACTCTGACCTTGCTTCCTATTTCTAATCATGTCAGCTGTAAAAATGTTAACAGCGCAGTCTCCTCTGGGGATCATATGGTCTCAATCTGACGAGTTACACTCTGTATGTATGTGCTTTCTAGGGATGTGTCCGAATATGAATTTATTATTTGGAATGAACAGATAATGTGTTCTAAAAAGATGCAAATACAGATACAAATAGGACACACACTATGACCTTTTTTTCAGCTTGCCCAACAAAAAGCCACACAAATGGAGGTTTTTATTTTCATGTGGATGAGCAGTCAGATATGAAGCTTGTGGTCAAAGAAAGACTACATTTATTATTAATGCATTTCTGTTGTTCATTCATTTATCTATAATAATTTCCTGGTCATGGACATGGTGGTATAAATTAGGCTAATCATTTGTTTATATTTTAGGAAATAGAACAAACTATATGTTAGAAAATATCATGAGCAGGTACAAACAAAAATAATAATTGTGTGAATGGTATTAAAAAACTGTCCTCAACTGAGGTTGAGGAAATGTCAGAGCCAGAATTCACAGATCATCCTGAGAGCGCTTTCCAGGGGAGTAGTAGTTGATGTAATTAAATATGAAATCAATCAATCGATCATTCAATCAATCAACCAACCTACCAGCCAACCAGCCAATCAACCAGCCAACCAACCAACCAACCAAAACCCTTCTGGTTTAAACCACGCCCACTGGTTGTAATCCGAATACAAATAGTTGGAGCACAAATCCAGATAGTGGCACTTATTCACTCTCTCCATATCTAACTGATCCAACATTAACAATTAAATACATAGCATAATCTGTGTTGCTCTGTTAACTGTGTGTTTCTTTAGCTCTACCAGACGAACATTTTTGCTTGAGTTTGTGTAAACTTTGAACACTCTTTCACTGCTGGTCTCTTGGCAGATTTAGAGTTTGACAGATATAATTATCTATATAAACTGATTACCCCCACAGTTAATTTTATATGTCAGCGGGCATGTTGGGACTAGTTTAGTATTTAGAAGTTTGCCTCCCTAGACAACACAGTGCACTGACCTGTGCAGAGGCAGCTAGCGAAGGTGCTTTCATTGCTAAACTTACAACTCGAGACTCCGTCCACAGAATGAGCCCATCCCCAGTAACTCTAATATGATCTAATACTCATATTAGACCAGCTGGGGTTATTTAGCTGATGCTTTTCTGTGTGTCTGTGGTAAGTGTATGTGTACATATACAGTATGTTTTATGAGATGGCGTTCTATTTGTGAATGGAGATGGTACTGAAAAAGCTAGTTTCAGTATTTTATGATTTCAGTATAGTTTTTTCAAATATTTATTAATGTCCAGATATCAAAGAAAAAAAAAACATGCATTGAAAAGTGTTTAACTCTTTCTTCTTTGATGTGTCTCTTGAAATATGGAATATATATGGGGATTAAATTACACAAGCTGTTGCGGGTATTATATTATACTTTGAGGGCGGTGGGGTTAATAAAAAACAAACCAAGTCACAGAGAAACTTAATTCCATCTGTGATCTTTCATCACCCCACTTCTCTCTTGTTACCTTTCAACTTCAGTCCTGATATTACATAAGGGCAATGTCACAACCTCAGACGACCCACTCCGGTGTGGCCAGCTTAAACCCTCATTCAGCAAGGGTAGCGTTGTGTGTAACCCCGACAGCAGACGGCTTACCTAAAGCAGTGGAGAACACAGCAGCAATGCACTGCAACTAGGCACCATGTATCAGGTATGCAGCTCCGGAACACAGGAGGTCCTAAGAACCTCAGAAAGAGGACACGAGGTCCCTAGGGATCGTGGAATGAAGGTGCAGCGATCAGATAGCTTTCACCTTCTTCAAGCTCAGCTCTCAGCTTTGAAAGGGTTGCTCAAAGGTCATGGCCTTTTCAAGGTCCCTGAGCTTTTTTTTGTTTCTGTTTTGTTTGGCTCTTTTGTTTCAGGGCAGCCTGGTGCGTCAGTCATGTCTACGTCACAGTTGCAATCTGACCATGGAGCACAACAGGGCACCTGTAATCTCCCCAATCCAGCACTGCAGAGCGTGTTCTGTTCTGGACAAATCCATGTTAGAAATTCTATCAAACGTTTATAATGTTAACTGATGCTCTTGTTTCTATAAATGCAGGGTGGATAGTGTTTTGCAATTATGCAAAAAAAAATAAAAATAAAATAAAAAAGAAGCACAATGTCTATAAAGAAAGAGCATTTCTAGGATATTACATGCCACATAATGAACATTTATATTAGAATACATTACACTGCAGAAATCGATATCTTAGCCATTGAAAATATCTTGAATATGGGCAAAGTTATCTAATATTTTTTATTATTATGTGATTATTATAAAACAATTAAATGTAAGATTATTCATTGTTTTTAGGTGTTTTTTTCTTTTACTATTTCAAGTTGTATATTTTCTTATTCTATTGACAGATAATTTTGCTTCCTTCTAGAAATAATTGCTTAAAATGAAAAAAATTATCTGCCAAGAGAACAAAAAAAAAAAAGAAGAAGAAATTAGTAAGCAATGTCTAGAAATAGGTTTAGTAATTATGTTTGGTATACTGTAATCTTATAATAGGAAATACTAGATAAATTGACTATATTCGAGATATTTTTACTTGCTGACATATTTCTTGCAGTATAGCAGCAATGCTTTTAATCTGTGGTTCAAAAGGACACAAGAAGGAATTTAATTTCTCTCGAGTGGGCTATTCCCAAAATGTGTGGCTGTGAATCTCAATGTGGGAGCTGAACTCAGCCCCCTGATCTATTTGTGTAGCTGATGCCAGTTTTTATGAGCCCAGATGCTGCCAAGTTGTCCAGATAATCGAGATAATTAATCAGATAGCCACGCTGATAGTTTGTTTGTAGTATTGAGATACATGACTACAAAAGGATGATGCTAGATAAGTTTCATCTACGTTTTGCAAAATAACACCGTCCATTGCTATGGTCACCAACCTGTCAGAGGACATCTGTTGGAGTGCTTGTGTGTTAGGGACAGAAATATATTGCTATTTTATCATACTTGTAATATACAGTATTAAAAACACTCTGGTGAACCCTGGACTGTGTCACGATGATAGACTGGCTTGTGTTCATTTCAACCAATCATTTTTTTGGATCACGCCAATGCCACGATTTATTTCAACCCACACTGAAAACCGTTTTATTCGATTGCTTACAAGCATAATGCAGTTTTCTGTGGTATCAGCATTGCAGAGATCAGTACGGTGATAACAATTAGCCAACAATATATCATGCATACCTAATGTATGAGTATTTGCAATGATTTATGTTTAAAGAATTGTCCAAAACACATATCCTTGCAATGCAAAATCAGTGTTTTATCCCATTTTCACTTCTGAACTGAAGTTATTGTTTGCTCTTAAAAGCTTTTAGATACCAAGAACAAGTCTCCTTATCCTTTTTTTGGCAGTGTTGTTGACGTTAAGAGTGCCATCTCCTCTAACCCTTCACAAAAGCGCAGGTCGTCATCTGGTGAATTACTGCGTGTGATGTGCACACATATCAGATAGTGAATTACAGCCTCAGCATGCGTGTGTTTGTGTTTGGAATAGTGAGTTACAACCCAAGTCACTTTTAATGCATGGACCCTGCAGCCGACCCCACACAACCCCAACAACCCTACAGCCTCTCCTCTACCGCACCGATAGCAATAGGTGTCTGTGAGCCTCCTCGTAGCCATGACAACTGCCTCGTCAGGGGCAACACATTGGAAGATGGGGATGGGGTATCTGGAGGAAACACACACACATGAGCATGGATGAACATTTGTGTGCACACGCTGACAGGCTGATTGTTATCAACAGATAGCGCAGAACAAAAAGCACAACACGTCAGCTGGTTTCGAGAGGCTTAAAGAGAAGCCTAGCTCACAACTGTGGCATTTGTGAACAAGATGGAGACACGTCATGTCAACATGTCAACTGAAACAGCACCCATGCACAATATTTGTGTAAATGCTGTGACTGAAGGAGACGGTTTCTATAGATTTATCCATTCCTCAGTCAGTTCCAAAGACACAGTGTGACAGAAGCTGTTTTAGTGAAGGCAGCTCTTGGCTCAGGTCATATCACTAATTTGTGGCTTATGCTGCCTCCAGGACATTTGTTGCTGTGGGTGTTTAGTTCCACAGAGCAGTTGTATCAAATATCGTAACAGTTTTCACATCACAGTTTTACCACCACTGAAGTGCAACAGACCTGAGTGACTTGGGGCTTTGCAAAATGTTTCTGAAATCTTGCTCATCTCTCAAATTCTATTCACATTATTCTCTTACTTTACATCCATTTTGACCTTTAATTATCTTATAAAGCTTAAAATGCTGCTAACTGGTATTGCCCAGTAAGGTATTCAGTTTTGCTTCTGCTTTCTTCCTTGTTTCTGGAAGGTTTTCAGTACAACTGTCACTTCTGTATTACTCATTAGGGTTCAATGCTGTAAAATTTTACAGCAATTTACTGGCAACGGTTCCCAGTGCTGGGATTTAAATGCAGACCTTCTAATCTGTAACTCAAAGCTGTAACCAGTGAGCCACCACACTTAGCTCAACTAGTTTACTGTCAGTCTGTGGTGGTGGCGTCCTTGAGCAAGACCCTTAACCTTCAGCTGAGGTGTATCCTGCATTAGTTGTAAGTTGCTTTTTTAAAAGCATCAGCCAAATGAGAAAATATACTGGATTATGTGTTATTTTATACTATGTAAGATATTACAGTACTTTACTGCAAATATGTTTATAGTTTTTTACCATAATTTTTTTTTTACAGTACATTATTGTCAACCCAGTTGCTGGTAAATTACTGTAAAATTACAGTCAATTTTTTACATCTAGATTGTAAAGTTGCTCTGTGCTAGTGTCATTTGTATGGGAGGATGACAGAAATATCACATCATGATACACATCAAGACATTTCTAGTTAAATAATACTTTAATTTAATGTCTTTAATGTCTAAATTTTAACATCACCATCAGCTGTTTCCAGTCAGGTTTTGTAAATGGTATTATTATTATTATTATTATTATTTAAAAAGCACGTACTTAAATATGTTATAATATCAGATGTGTATTGTGACATAAGTAGTAGAAAATAAAATTTAATTGAATTTAACTTCACTGACAAAATCATTGTAGGATTGTCCCAATATTCATGTTGTACACTCCATTCTTAGTGCCTTGAAAGGCACTTTTCATAGTTAGGAGTTCTACTCAGAACTTCGGAAAGGGAAGCACTGTGTTTTTCAGGTTTATACAGAACCTTTAAGGGAACCCCAATTTTGATTTTGGGAGCTTAAAAGATGGAAGGTTTATGCTACTTTATACATACTATATATTTGTTATGTAAAAGAACTCAGGTTCTTCCGTGGGTTTCTATTTGGCACCCTTTCTGAGAGGGAAACACTAAACTGTAGGGTTCTACATAGAAACTGCCTTAGGGGCACAACTGAGCAACCAAATGGGTTCTAGTTTCTCCTGCTTTTTAAATGTCACTTTCATATATCATGAAAAACACTATGCTTCATGTATAGCTTTCAGAATTAATACTTAGAAATCTTTTGTACACTGTTTTTGTAATAAAAAAATGCATAACATGATGTGAAAATCAGATATATATATATATATATATATATATATATATATATATATATATATATATATATATATATATATATATATATATATATATACATGCATCAATACAAAATCTTCAGAAAGTGAAACATTGAAATTTAAAAATAGATTATTTTACACATTTAATAGTGGTTATGTCATTTATAATAACGAGCTCTGATCTTATTCTCAGACTCTGGAGAGGTTTTCTCTGGAGTGAACTTCTTACTCCCTGTGCACTCAGTAACACAGAGGGACGTAGTTTATATTAACGTTAGGCTTGTTTTTCTCTGTGCTTCTGCGTGCACATTTCCCGTAATCCTGCTCTGTTTTTTTTGTGTATGTATGTTTGTGCTCACATACACAGGAGGTGTGATCACTCTTGAACTTCTTTCAACCATGGAGCCAACCATGTAAAAAAAAAAATTCCACAGGCCCCCTCAGGACGGATTTATTTGATGAACACATTCCAACTATTGAGATATTGTGCTCATTATTTAAATGTGACAGGATAATTTTGGCTATTTATTGGAGCTTGTTTTCCTGAATCATCCCCACACAGAACATATGTTCATGCAAAATGTCATTAGCTTTATGTTGACATTATTTATAGGCCTACTAGTTTTGGGGTTCGGATTAAATGCAGTCAATTCAAGTGACAGTCAAATAGGCTAATAACTAAATACTCAATATAAAATATAGCTTGATGATATGTAGCTTATGATGTACATCACCTTTTACATAACCATTAAATAAACAACAAATTCTGGACCTCCTGTTTTTGATTCTCAGACCCCACTATGAGAACTATATCAGGTATTGAAACCATGCCACTAACTGTCCCTGCTGTGCTGGAAATGCCAACCTGATAGTGTAGCTTGTCTTGGCAGCCTCTCTAGCAGGAGTTACATCCCCCTACACACCCCTCCTTTATAAGGGATAGATATTTTAATCAGCTGGACAGCATCCAGAACTGTCCTCCTTTCCCCACTCAATCCTCCTATGCCTCTTAATTGGTAACTTGATCATCCCTGAGGACTTGTATTGTCACCCCGACCACTGCGCTTTTATTTGTGCTAATTTAAATAATACCATATCACTAATTGATTTCATGTAATCTGCAGCCTGTTGTGTTGAACTTGGCGTATTGCTGCTGCATGTTAATGATTTATGATCTAGCACTCTTGGCTTGATTCATGTATGGCCTGGGGGGTGCGTGTTGAAACCCTAGCAACAAATTTGAGCATACGACACGCGTGGGCTTGACTTCAGCTTGGCTGAAAATGTTTTTATGGGTGGTTGGTTTGTGTACAGTGTCGTCATGTCTCAAAGGTCTTGTCATACTTCAGTTCCCATCTCATTTTTCAGCTTTATGAAAACATGAATTAATCAGAAGAGCAGTTGTTCTGTCTAATACAGTGAACATTCTCTCATTCCAGTACAGACAGAAAACAGAGATTTCTATCTTTCTGTCTGAATGCCTATCTAGAAGGGCCTCCACAGATTTCTATCTGTTTCTCTTCCTTTCTCTCGTCAGGCTAGCCTTCTCTTCAGGCTAGCCCTGGCCAGCACTTCTCTTCAGTTAGAATTGAATGAATGTCATGCACATAATTAATAAATAATGTAGAAACATAATGTTGCCCTGGATAACATTGCTGCTTATTTTACAGTTACATGTCCTGAATTGGCTGGAAATAACAAACTAACTAACCAACTAACTAACTAACTAACTAACTAAATAAACAAACAACTTTGTTTCCATCATATCACTTGAATGATAAGACAGTTTATACAATGTTTATAACAAAAGCTATAAAGGTCCACTTTTACAGATATACACTATATAGCCAAAAGTTTGTGGACACCTGTTCATAATAATAACATCCACTCTTCTGGGAAGGCTTTCCATTAGATTTTGGAGCGTGGCTGTGGGGATTTGCCCATTCAGCCACAAGATCATTAGTGAGGTCAGACACTGATGTCAGGCGAGGTCTGGTGCACAGTCGGCACTCCAGTTCATCCTAAAGGGGTTGAGGTCAGGGCTCTGTGCAAGTCACTCGAGTTCTTCCACTCCAACTTTGGCAAACCATATCTTCATGGAGCTCACTTTGTGCACTGGGGCATTGTCATGCTGGGTTTGGGCTCCTTAGTTCCAGTGAAGGTAAAATTTGTAATGCTACAGCATACAGAAACATCCTATACAATTGTGTGCTTCCAACTTTGTGGCAACAGTTTGGGGAAGAACCACATATGGGTGTGATGGTCAGGTGTCCACAAACTTTTGGCCATATAGTGTAATAATAGTTGTATAATTGTTATAATGCTTGTATTCAGTGTAAGTTTTGACAGGGTTAAAGAAGAAGCATAATATTATAATATTCTTAGTGTTACTGTTACTTAGTGATAACTAATTGTTCTTCTATGTAATCTGTTACTTTTATAATTAATAATGAAATGCATCATTCATAAGCATGTCAGTCCATTTATATGGAGTGTGTTGATTTACATCCTTTTTTCTAGATCTAGTAACACAGGGTTATTTTGCCAAAACGTAAATACTTTTTAGTATTTAAACTAAAAGTAGAATTTTAAATATTCCAATGTGAATTCATTATAGACTTTTTGAATTCGGATACGTAAACATTGTGGAAATTCCACAGCCTTAGTGTAGAATGATGTCCATTATAGGAAATATTTAATAAAAAATAAGCTCCAGTAATCAATTAGGCTAATCAGAAACACTGTAATGTAGAGTTGGGTGGAGAACTTAACACAATGAGCGGTGCCAAAGGACCCACTGTGCAGCTGTCTCAGTGTGTGTTTGTGTGTGAGGGTGCTGGGTTACTTAACAGACACACACACCATATGGCCAAGAGCAGGACAGTGATCCTTAATGAAGCCTTAATGTTAGATCCACACGCAAACACATACATTAATAGTGTGCTGCAGTTGTCACTGATACACACACCAAAACCTTTTTTGACTTATAGGACACAAGAGGCTACGCAGAGACAAAAAAATATACATCATATACAGTGACTTCAGAGGTCAAGTCCATACATGGTTAAAGGAAAGTTCCACTCTGAAACACATAAAATATGTTTATATTAATATACTATATTTGTGAAGTGCTTAGTGATCCTGCTGCTAATTTGTTGGTTTGTAGTGTACTTTTCCTTATCCTTGTGGGCAGTTAGCAGTTGTCTGTGTCTCTGATGTCACAAGCACTGCTAGTGCAGTTATAATGGTATTTGATAGGAGAAAAAAATTCAGCTTTTGTTGTTAGCCCCTAAAAACAAAAGAGTAAGAGCTTCTTTTCTCACTCACCAATTTCCTGCAATGTTTAATGTCATATTAATGAGAAATACAATGTAGAAGTAGAAGAGACTGCAAACATTAGACGTGAAGTTCCAGAATGCAATGCAGATATACAATACGGCTCGGCTAGTTAGTGATGAACGAGACGACAAGCACAATGGTGTTGATGGATTACGGCGATATTAGCATGAATGATGAAGCTTTGGAACCTGATCTGTTTGAGCAGAGTGTAGGGACGAGGAGGTGAGGGGGCTGGACAGACTATAGGACTAAAGTGTTGCTGCATTGTTCTCTAGGTAGAGGTGAACCAGGGCTTAATCACTGGCATCACTTTCAGCAGGTAGTTGATTGGCATTGTGGGTAATGTAGGAAACCGATTTTCACCAAAGTGAAAATAGTCCAACATATCGATCAAGGAAGTTTAAAAACTAGAAAAGTCAACTCAGAAGCAAATACTGGATGCCACTGAAGATCACATGTTAATTAGACTAATATGCAAGCCAACTCAGAAAGTTAAAGGAAAAACGGCAAATCTGATACGTATGTTGTTGGTGAAAATTCTTGTGTACTGGTCAGATGTAATACTGCTCAAACAATACAATTCAAGTTTAAATAAATCTATTACAGTTTCATTTTCTACTATAAACTGCAAACAGGAATCAAAAGTTGCTAAAACAAAAGTTACCGGTTTCACTAACTCAAAAAGAATTGTTGAAGATAATTGACATGTTAGATTTAGTGTAACTTTTGGATATATTTTGAGTTTTTTTCACTTAATTCAGCAGGGTGAAGTCCTCTCCTCCTCTCACGTTTCCCTTTTCAGTTTTCATCCCCTTTTTATAGGCTTGAGTTTGCCTTGTTTGATGTTTTAATTGTGCTCTTTTAAAAGTCAGATCTCCCATCGTGCATTTCAAACAATAGGCTTCAAAGCAGCAGTGTGTGTATCTGAGGGCTCATCAAACGATTGGGGGGGGGCTGAGTGTCGACCAGTCACAGGCAGCTGCAGCCCGAGCAGTGGGCTTCACAGCACTCCAGCATGAGTAGAGCTCTTGACATAACAAGGTTTCAGCTTCATGGCCCTTTTCCCTCCAACAGCATAATCTCCAGAAAATAATCTGCAGAAAAGAGGCCGGAATAAGCAAGCTTATGAAACTCATCATCAACTCAGCAAAAGTAATATTTACCACTGGTTTACAATGACATACTCTCCAGCTGAATTAAAGAGACACTTCCAGATCTGATGATGAGTGTAACAGAAGGACATATTATTCTCTATTACAAAATAACTAGCTCCTTATTGTTGCTTGGTCTTACATCTGCTTTCAATAATGTTTTATTCAACTCCAGGATAAAATGTGTTAGTCTGAATGAATATGATTGTAAGCATAATCAGAAAGGCGTTTCCTGTTAATAGGCCTGCCAGCATTTATGTCCGCAAGAAGTATTTATTTCTGCTCTTCATACTCAACCAATGGCTTTTACATAACGACTCAGAGGATAGGTGTTATAGAACTAAAAGAGGTTGTCATGAATTATTTCTGCATTGTGTGGTTTGTGCTTTTTTCTTCTGGTGTTCACCAGGACTGTGAGAACAAATTTTACTATGCCATTACTATTCAAATAAAAAAAAAGGACACTATATATAATTAAAAAATCATGTTTTTAAGATCCTGTATTCTACACTATTTAACACTAAGTCTATTAAGCATGTATTTCCGAAAAATTATCCTTGTATCACTTGATGCCAGAATCCTGAATCACATTTTTTAAAAATTATTTTGAGACCTTGTAATTATTATGCTCTATTAGAGAATTCAGTGATTTTAAAATATTGAGCTATTGATATAATTTCAAATCAGATACAACTTTTTAATTTTATATTATTTTATATATTGGTTTTATATCTATACTATTAACTCATTTTCACCATTTACATCAGATATAATGTACTATTCAGGTTCTATAGTGTCAAGAAAAAGAAATCCATTTTGGATTTGCATCAACTTAAGTTAAAGATAGTGGATTTCTGCCTAAATTATCAGAGAAAAGGAAACCTTACTGTGGGTGAAAAAATGAAAAAGAATCTGAAACTTGTAATTTTATAATAATATCAAGTTTAAGAATGGATTTTATTTACTTAAGACAATGAAACAGCTTATACATTCTATGGTTTATGTGATAAGAACAAACAGCGTAGAGTTACTTCATATAGTCCACTCTGTGGACATATTAAGTTGCATTTGGATATGAAATCTTTATGTAATTGGATTTGAAGGCTTTGGTGCTTACTGTCCAGTCCTTTTAATTTCCCTCATTGTCAGTTAGTGAGACCGAAAATAATCCCTCTCTCTCTCTATTTCTTCTGTGTCTTTGTCTCAGATGGTAGTGCTGATGGACCCTCTGGAGGATCCGGACGACATCCTGCGAGCCCATCGTTCCAGGGAGAAGACGTACATGTTTGACGTGGCCTTTGACTACACAGCCACACAGGTAGTCCTCAATTTGAACATGTGAAATCCATGTGACCATGAGTTGTGCCACATATATCAAGTGTAAAATCAAGCATATCTGAATATCTTCTGAATTGTAACATTGTATGCATGGTATAAGAGCTGATTATAAAGACAGAAACCTCTCTGTGTGTTGCGAACAGGAGGAGGTATACAGGGCCACTACAAAAGGGTTAATCGAGGGCCTTATCTCAGGATACAATGCCACTGTGTTTGCCTATGGACCCACAGGTTAGTGTGTCATCCTTCACACTGTATGAGGAAATGAGTGTGTGCATATGTCTTTCTAAAGGGAAACTAATGTTTTCTGGTTATTAAGCCAAGGAGACATCCAGTTTCTAAGAACACAAGAGCTTCTAAGAATTCACAAGCCTTAAGACATTAATTGGCTTGTTTGGTTTGTTTGGTCTCCGTGGTGAAAGCTGTCTTTGCTTTATAAAGTTTCTGTGTAGTCTTTTACTAGCCACTGGAGCTGCACACAAGGCATATCTGTCTGTCATGTACCATGTTTCATTTTATTTTTGTAATTTTTGAGCCGTCTGCTGCTTGTGAGGCGATCTGCAACTGCATTTTAAACATTATCACGCCTTCTCCTTTAACTTTGTTGAAACTACGTATGCCTCGGGTTGAATTTATGGGAAAGGGCTAAGAAGATCTGTGACAGCTAATTTCTGGGCCAGAAAAAATGTAAACACAACCTGAAACAATAAGAGTAACAAGAGTCATTGCATGACAATATTGTAAATCACTGTTATTTGGGGGGATATATTTGAAATTAGATCATTAGTGTAAGTCTGGAAACAAATTGTTCTTTTAACCACCAAACAGACCCCCACCTTGAAAAATATAAGACAAAAAGATAACCTCACCCTTTAAACAACTTATCAAAAAAACAAAAAACAAAAAAAATTGCAGCACAAATTAGTCCCATGAGACATTTGCATCTGCCATTTTCACTGTGTTGGGAGTTAAAGGACTTGACTCAGCTTTCTGATTGGCTAACAGAAAATGATGCTCCCAGATTGGGCAGAGATTCAGGAGATAATATTAGAACTTGATATGCTTAAACATACAAAAGCGAATTTTAGTTATACGCTCAGTTTTGTCTCATAATAATTGAAACTGAAAGCACCACTCTGTAGCTACCCTGCTAAACTGTTTACGCTGGGTGTGATTAGCTGAATCATATTATGGAGGAGGCTTTCCATGTATTCCCATGTTTACTCTCTATTTTAATCACTGACCAACTCTAAAGCCAGCGTAAGGTCTTTACCTGTCTGAGAGCTGCCTATAAAAAGCTCAGCATACATAAAACCTGGTCATGAACAACAGGAAAGGACCTTTGGACTTACTGTGCTAGTTCCATAAACAGATGTTCTTTCTAATTAAATGCTATAGAAATGGTTGCTGTAAAATATAATTCTAATACCGGAGTATGCTACACGGCCAAATGTTTGTGGACAACTGACGATAACATCCATATGTGCTTTTTGAGCATCCCATTCCAGATTTAGTCACTGTTTGCTGTTATAATAAGCTCCACTCTTCTGGGAAGGCTTTCCACTAGATTTTGCGGCTGTGGGGATTTGCTCATTCAGTCACAAGATCATTAGTGAGGTCAGGCACTGATGTCAGGTGAGGAGGTCTGGAGTGATAGTGTTCCAGTTCATCCTAAAGGTGTTCTGTAGGTTTGAGGTCAGGGCTCTGTGCAGGACCACTTGGAGTTTGCTTTGTGCACAGGGGCATTGTCATGCTGGAACAGGTTTGCGCCTCTTAGTTCCAGCGAAGGGAAGCTGTCATGTTACAGCATACAAAGACATTCTATACAATTGTGTGCTTCCAACTTTGTGCAATAGTTTGGGGAAGACCCAGACATGCGTGTGATGGACAGATGTCCATGTACTTTTGGCCATATAGTGTATGTCTCTATATCAGTATATTTATCTGAGTAATTTTGGTTGTGTGTGTGTTTGTGTGTGTGCGCGTGTGTGTGTGCACATACTTAGGTTGTGGGAAGACTTACACTATGTTGGGCACGGATAAGGAGCCTGGCATCTATGTCCGCACTCTTAACGACCTGTTCAAAGCTATTGAAGAGACCAGTGATGACATGCAGTACAGCGTCTCCATGTCTTACTTGGAGGTAAGATTACAGTTATGAGCATTCTGCTAAACGCACAGCCCACTGTCACTGTAAATTCAAAAGGAAGTACAAAACATAAGATATTTAACTGTGGCCATTATAGCCATGATAATATTTAACACATTTTCTGGAATTTATTAGCATTGATTAAAAAAAATACTGTATAAAAGGTACTTGTTTAACACTAGCAACCAATTATTCCAGTTAGCGCTTCAGTGCAGTGACTAACATTATGGCGCTTTGATAAGGAGCCATTCAGAGACAATATCCCACTGTGATAATCTATTGTTTACCATAAGTGTCTGATCCTTTAAACATATTGAAATAGGATATGAGCTGGACGAAGTGTGCGACCTTCAATCCGACAGATCAAAACACCATTAAGTAAGGAATAAGACGTGACAGGACCTGCTTATAGGAAAATAATCAACAATGGGGAGGTGTGATCTAGCCCGGCACAAAGCAGAATTACTGTTACCACCCCGAAGTTGATTATTTTCCAGTAACAGCACTTCCCGAAATAGTTATACCGCAGCAACTTATTATTAAATTAATGAGCGACACATCATGCTTAATCATTTATAGTTAATAGAGATAATGTTGTGGAACATAACAGTTATAAACAGTCGTTCCCTCACCAAGCTCTCTTTTTTTTCTCTTATAGGAAAAAAAATGCAGCTTGTCATGTTACTGAGAACCCAGAAGGTGTAAAGTCCATTGTCCTAAAGATTTGTCCATAATAAAGTTCTAGTTCTAAACATTCCTAACGCATGCTTTCCATATTATACAAGTGCCTGAGAACTAAAAAAAAACAACCAACACTCTTAAAAATCTCTTTCTTTCAAGAGAAATGTCTGTACTGTAAGAGTTATAGCACACTGTCATTATGTGTCAAATGTGAAAGAAAAGCCGTGAAAGGAAAGCGACTGAGAGCTTTATTCAGCCAACAAGAGCCTGGCAGCAAAGAGAAAGAAAGGAAGGGAACATAATTGATTGATCTTTATTAAAAAGCCCCCTTCCAAGAATTTGAATGGACCAGCTGTCAGGTTATGTACAAGGGCACAATCACACACAGGTTGGTCATGTAAAGGTTACAGAGCAGCATGGTAATAACGCAGATATGCAGGACATTGGGTGAAAAATGTTACTCTGAACACCAGCTGCGCTACCCGTCTGAATGCAGTGATGATAAATCAGAATTGATCATTGAGACTCGGCCACATAGAGGGCCGTAACGGTTGCTGGTTGATCTCTGGCCCTGGTGGAGCCGCTCTGCTGTCTCTGAGGAGGAGAATATTTGTCTCCACTCACACACACAAAGAAGTTAAAGGCTGGTTTATGACTGTGATTTGGGAAGGACCCATCTGGTGCCTTTCTCTGTCTCATCAGCTTCCAACAAACACGCGCACACACACACACACACACACACACACACACACACACACACACACACACACTTGTTATTGTGGCATTTCAGGACATTATGTATATGTAACATATATTTTTTACCTATTTAACTTCTTATATGTAATAAGAATTTTCTACACCTTATTCTAAGTCTAACCCTAACCGTAACTGCGGTAAACACAAAGAAATGATTTTACCCACTCAGTTTTCAAAAAAGAAGCACATGGCTTTTGTAAACTGCACTTTATGCTGTCTGGACTGTCTGTCTGGTCCTGACTAGGTAGGTTACCCCTGTTTGAATGTATATTTTCTTTTATAATCAGATAATTTAAAGGGGTTTATGAAACTACATACTCATACACCAACTCATTCTTTACCATTACGGCATTGAGATCCCACATTGAGATCTCGTTGCTTCAGTGTAGAGCTGCACAATATGGACAAAAAATGTGATAAAGTTGATGGATGTCATGATGGTGACATGAGAAATGATAAATTAAGAATAAATTACATGTGTCTCTGGATTTGCAGTAAAATACAGAACATGGAAATGAAATATTTAAACAAATATAAATAATTTTTAATTTATGTTTATTGTCAGTAAATAATGACCATAATTAATCACTGTTGTGCTCAGTGCAACATAATGAATAGCTGGATACTTGTAGCTCCTATAAAAATAATACTTACATAAAAATAATAAATAGTTAAACTAATAACTACTAGTTGCACAACTGACAGGCTTTCATATTGTAAATCCATTTACTATTACAAATATTAAGCCTAGAACTCACCCTAGACCTTGTTCAACTCGTGCAGGAATATGTGTATTTGTATAAGATCCCCTAATCAAGCTCAGTGAGAGGGCTTTAGGTTTAACATAATAGCATTGCACACCCTATTTAGTGTATTGTAAGCACAAGACTTGGATACTCGTCTTGTTTAAAATGTATGATATGCATCTGTGATCTTGTTCACGTTTCTCATTTCACTGAGATTATAGTGCATTTACGGTCTCTAGGGATGAATAAGCATCCCATGTTAATATATGTGTGCTTTCAAGCTCATTTCTTCTTCTTTTTTATACCACAGGGAACTAAATAACTAAATATCATGCACGTCTTTCTCCCACTCTGCTCTACTTCCTTTTCTCCATTTATTTTGGGTTTGTGTGTGTGCATCTAATCACTTCCTTCCATTTCAGGGCTTTTATATACTTCATCATCACCCTGAAATAATCACCTCCTTAGGAGACATGAAAGCGTCCTCACTAATATGGAGAAAATGTTCCATTTGGTGCTGCTAAAATTACAGCTTTTGAAGTGACCGCAGTCGCTCGGGATGTGGTTATGCGCTGTACCTGGTTAAGTGAACGTCTGTAAGGTTTTTACAATGTTGTGTCATGCTCTTTTCAGGTCCAGGTCGTGAGGACGCACAGAAAGACATGCTATATTTATAAAGTGGAGAAATGGATTATATAAACATAGCACCAATGAATCAATATACTATAATAATATATAATATTATTATTATTATAGTATATTGATATAATATTTTATAATATACTATTTTGAATGTAGATCTGCATGGAAGAATATAATGATTTTTGATGCTTGGACACTGAAATAAAACACTGCTTTCTCTACAGGTCTATAATGAAATGATCCGGGACCTGCTGAATCCATCCTCTGGCTTTCTGGACCTGAGGGAGGACTCAAAGGGGGACATCCAGGTAGCCGGCATCACAGAGGTCTCCACTGTTAATGCCCGTGAGGTCAGTTACACACATCATCATCATCATCATCAAGTGGAAATGATTATCTGAACTACTTTATTTATGCTTTTCTTAAAATTGCCTCTGATAGCCTTGAGGGCCAGAATTAACTGATGTCCAAAATATATGTCAATATGTACATGGGAAAAGTTATCTTTATCCAGAACTGTGGTACATAGGTGCTTAATAGATGCTTGATATTGTAGACAGCTTATTCTCGCTATTGAAATGACCTGTGTGCTGTGTGGCTGCCGGGTTTCAGAGGTATAGAAATGTCAGAGAAGAGGTTTCTCAATGGCATCTAGTCCACCCTGTTTAAATCAACAATTTGCCTTTAAACTACAAATAGTCATAGTGATGGTCAGGTTAATGTTAGGTTGCAGGCTTTGCTAATTTGTCTGAATTTCCACCCACATTAGTTTGGCTCCCAGCCTGTAAAACATCATTTGTAGTATACAGTATCACAGTAATATAAAGTAGATCTTAATAGTAATGTCAAACAAAATGTAAAAAACACTCAACTTGTCACACAGTGAACTTGTCATACCATCAACATTTCAGTACACTGTTTGCACACGTCGATACTGTTTTGTACACTCAGTTTACAACTATCTAATAAAGTCCATTTCAGTTTAATTTCGAGTTTGTTTAGGTATTAACTCTTCATGTGAAGTCAATATTGTATATGAGGCAAATGAGATGACAAAATTTATCATTGTTTTATGTGTATGTCTGTAATATGTAGCAATAATATACAGCAGTTACACAAGCAAATGGTGTATATACAGATTATTCACATACTGCATATTTCAATATCGTATATGATTTATTTTGTGTTCTTGAATAAGCTGTGTATTAGCTTTAGACAAATTATAAAAAATTCTTGTGTAATGTATGGTGAATAAAGGCAGGACAGAGGTGTGAAAACTTAGCGTGTGGTTTATTAAGGACAATCCATGAATCATTGCCAGAGATCCAAGCAGGGGTCAGAGCACAGGCAGATAGCAACAAACTAGAATGATCCATAATCATACAACTGGGAAAACAGTTGAGGGTCAAAAACAGGAAAATTACACATAAAACTGAAACTAGAAAACAAGACTTGGAACTCACGCTAGAAACATGATAAGACTTTGCAATGAGAAAAAGAAACACTCACTCACTTTCAGTTGGTTTACCCTGGTCATTGTTGCGGTGGATCCGTACTCTATCCCAGGAACACGTCTCGGATGGGATTTCAGTCCATTGTAGGGCAATTTAACTTAGCCAGCGCTTTGTAGGGCAATTTAACTGTTTTTGGGAGGTGGGAGGAAACTGGAGAACCTCGAGGAAACCCACAAGGACACAGGGAGAACCTGCACAGAAACTCCGCACAGACAGGAACCCGAGCTCAGGATCGAACCCTGGAACCTGGAGCTGTGAGGCGGCAATGCTGCCTGCTGCATCATTGCCACTGACAAAGAAACAACAGGGTATAAATAGACAAACTAAGGTATAAACACAGAACAGGGGGCACAATCGGGTAACACACCAAAGATAGGACGGGGCAGAGACAGTACTAGAACAGAAACAAAGGCACATGAAATTGTAAACAAAGGCAGATGACATGAAAGCAATGCTCCTGTGTTTCCTCGAGAGGAGGAAATTTAATGACATCTTGGGAGTGGACTTAGACTTTTTAATGCTGCTAAGTTCTTAATTGCTCAAATAAATCACCTCATCACTTGACATAAAGTGATAATATTAGCAAAACTGTCAATTTTTATAATAAGTGAGTGCTAAATGATCTTTCTAAGTCTCTCTATGTCTTTGTGTTTTTCTGTTTATTAGATCATGGAGCTGTTGATGAAGGGGAATAAGCAGCGGACTCAGGAGCCGACGGCGGCCAATCAGACATCCTCACGCTCTCATGCCGTACTCCAGGTGGCCGTGCGGCAGCAGAGTCGCTGCAGAGATGTCCTGCAGGAGGTTCGCTTCGCCCGGCTCTTTATGATTGACCTTGCTGGCTCTGAACGTGCTGCACAGGTACAGCACAAACCTCTTATTGTGCTCTTGTCTGAGTACGTGTGTGTAATTGTGGTAGAGGATGCAGTGTCATGCAAACCAAATAAGCAATTGCACCTAATACATTTTAACAGCGATGTTTGTTGCACCTGTCTTTGTTTTTAATAAACTGGTTTAAATTGTAATAGCTAATGGGAAAAGAATCAAAGGGGGAATTAGGTACTAAACGTTTTCTCGTTAGAAAATAAATTAATTGTATGAAACGTTCTCTAAAATAAGAATTTATTATTGGCTCCAAGCAATCATCTACCAATCATGCTTATGTTAGAAGCTTCACAGTAGGGTCCTGTGATTCAGCTGCATGTCAGAGTTTTGCTTATTAAGTAGGCTTTTTTCCCATTTGAGAGAAAAAAACGTATGGGAGCATGTTTTCAGAAAGAGGATATGTGTCTACCATGGAAACAGCTATAAGTGTTAACCAACCTGAGACTCTTGGTGGAAATGGATGTAGGGCCCTGCAGCCGGTTTGCCCAGAGGCATGTGTCTGGTCATAGAACGATCTTTCATATCTATGAGATGTTGTATATGTTTGTCAGTGAAAGATAAATCTGATCAACCTCAAAACAGAGGAATAGATGAGAGAACTGTGTATGGAAAAAAAAAAAGAAGTTTAGTCACCCATTTGACTTGTATCATCCCATACTACTGATTTGTTAGACTATAGACTATACTTTGTAATAATCTCTTTCTTGTCCCACTTTTAGACACAGAACAGGGGACAGAGGCTGAAGGAAGGAGCTCACATAAACAGGTCTCTTTTGGCACTGGGAAACTGTATCAATGCTCTGAGCGAGAAAAATGGCAACAAATACATCAACTACAGAGACAGCAAGCTGACACGACTGCTTAAGGTTAAGACATGAAGCTCTCGCTGTCTTTCTATCCCTACAGACAAATGACAAATTAAAGGAAGAGCCAGCATATAGTTTCTTAGTAAGGTGTTGGACCATGAGCCACTAGAACAGATTCTACAACCGTACTGGAGGGATGCAACAAAATTCTTCCCTCAGTTAGTGTATTGATCATGGTGGTGTAGAGCGCTATCCAACACATTGGGCTAAAATCAGTTGGTTTGAGATTTGGTGATTGTGGTGGGGCCAAAGTATATGATTTTCATCCTCATCAAAACGTTCATGCCCTGTGGATGGAGCCGTGTCATCCTGGAAGAGACCACTTCCATCAGGATAGAAATGCTTTATCCTGGGATAATCAGAATAACTTTGTATTGATTTATGGTGATCTTTTACTCTAAGGAGACAAGTGGACCCCAGATAGGCCAGAAACATTCCCCCATACCATAACAAGGCAACAGTGGCCTAGCTAACCTATCTGCTACTCTCTTTCTCTTTTTCTATATCTCTTTACCTAATATATTTTGTGGCATTTTATATTTTGTAGCTATACAATGGAAATGAACTTTTCTCTTGTGTCTGACTGACAGGACTCTCTTGGTGGGAACAGTCGGACAGTAATGATAGCTCATATAAGTCCTGCTTCATCCGCCTTTGAAGAGTCCCGTAACACTTTGACTTATGCTGATCGTGCCAAAAGCATCCGCACACGGGTGAGGACACACACGCATGCACACACGCATGCACCCACATGCATGCACACCCGCCCACGCACACACACATGGAAACACAACTATACAGCATGTGAGTGGAGGGTTAATGAGTCAGTGAACTAGTGTTTACATTAAAATAGAAAAACATAGCTGGAGACACACTTATTATGAGAGATATCATTTAATGTATTAATCTCTCTCTCTCCCCTCTCTCTCTCTCTGTAGGTGAAGAGAAATTTGTTGAATGTGTCCTACCACATTGCCCAGTACACCAGCATCATCGCAGACCTGCGCAGTGAGATACAGAGACTGAAGAAGAAGATCGCTGAACAGTCTGGTTGTCAGAGCAATGCTGACAGAACAGACATACGGCATGTACAGGGTACATCACTTCTTCCTACATTTGGGAATGGTTTATTTTACCGAGCCGTTTGACCTCCCGTTGCACTACAGCAGTGCTGCTGAAATTATTTACGAGGCCAGATTTCCATGTCATGAATAGTCTGGTTAGGAATGAGCGCATATGCTGCATTTACTTGAACAAGTAACGAGTCCCTGATATCGTTCCTTGTTCCTCGCAGCTGTAAACGACTGCCACCGTGGAACTGAACTGAATAGAATTGGAACAATGGGCAATCACTTGTTGCATTGTGTCTTGCTACAAAGAACTCACAGTCATATGTGAATTTGATTATTGGGCTTAATTGCCTTTATTTATTTACTGTATTGGTCCAGTGTGCTGTTTTAATAAAAGAAAAATGCTATAATATTTGACAGAATTGCTAAAATTGGTCACAGAGCTTAAAGGAGTTCTATATAACTTCTATATAACTGAGTACTTTACAGGTTGTTTTCACCTGGTTACATACTGAAGCAGACTCCTTCCCCCACACCATAGCAGTTATCTGACAGGGATATGACACTTGTTGCTGTTGAGTGCCCTTTCAAACAGACTCTGGCTCACAGTTGCCCCCTTGTGGTGTTGTAGCGGAGGTCCAGGCTCACTCCACACAGCAGAGCCGTGCTGAGATGGACCAGCTGAGAGAACAGCTAATTGAAGCCTTCAGACAGCAGATGGAGATCAGAAAACGACTAATGGAGCTGGACAACACGAACATGGAGATCCAGATTGACACGTCTAAAAACCTGCTAACCATTGCAGAGTGAGAATCTTTCTATAACTCACTCATATCTACACTCCCCATCCACTTTATAAGTGGACAGTGAGCGTATATGTACACATACACAAGGCAGATGTCTGTCTTAAAAAAAAAAAAGAACCTTTAAACTAAAACTATATTAATAATTAAGTGAAATTCCTGTTTACAATAAACCATGTAAACAATGTTTGACATTTCTTGGTCAGTGGGTAAGTGTTTTAACTAATATAGCAGGCACATTAGTTTGACTGGCAAGTTGTCCGTGTTGCTGTTTTCCCCATCCAAAATTAAATCCAAATTTAATCATAGTTAAGGAGGTGGTTTTCAGAGCCTGAAACAAATTTGGCCTTTCCAACGAACGACGTCCTAGCCTGTTCATGATCTGAGGTGTGTTTTTATTTCTCTGAAGTTGGGAGCAGGAACGCAGCAGGCACCGCAGGAAGTGGCAAGGTGAACGGAGGAAAGAGAGTTTTAACAAGGACGAGAGTGAGAAGGATTCAGACACCCCGGATTCTCCTCCGGACAGCACCGAGACTCAGGAGGTGGCCATGGCCAGAGAGAACCTGGTCGTGCTCATGGCTGAACAGAAGAAAATACGCAAACAAAAGGTAATGACTAACAGAACTACAGAGACTCATACTGTGTTTCCATGGGCAGTGTAAGGAAAAAAATGACGCCTTCTTAGGAATTTAGTGACAAAAGTTCTTTATTCCAATAACAGCAGTAGCGAAGATGTGAAATGCACCTCAGTTTTAGTGAGAGTCAGACGGAACCTAGACCATCTAAAACGTTTACAATGTATACATCTTGGGCAGGAATTATTGCCCATATGCAAACATTTGGTATTCCTTTGACTGAGATGTCCCTTTTTAAAATTTTACTCCCATTCCCATCCTTTGAATTAAATAACTTCCTGGTGTAAGTGTGACTATGAGGACCTTTCTTTTGACTATGATGACTGGAACATTTTTTTTGTAATGGCTCCTCAGTATTACGACATGGGAGAGAGAAACCCGAGGTGTTTGGATTGAGATCACTCCAGACCAAAATCCACTTTCCAGCAGACACTGTAATTCCTTACAGCACCTATCCTATTGGTACATAATGTAATGTTAACGATAGGTTATGTGTCCTGTACGTTGGGAAGATAATTATTAAAGACAAAAAAATACGGCTCTGATTCCCCCCCCCCTCACATTAAATTCAGTTTATTCAAGCAAATAGCATTAAAGAATTGTGAATCTGAGCTCACCTGTGGTGACTTTGGGTCTATAAGGTGGTGTACTTTTTTGTTACATTATACAAGCTATAATTATGTCACATTTCTTCATATTATAACTAAAAGTGGTGAACCTTCCCTTAAAGTCCCTTATTAAGTATTTACATCCCAATTAAACATTATATTGATCACTAATTATGGTGAAAACTACACTCTAGTGAACACTGTGTGAGTTTATTAAATATATGCGACTTTGCTGTGCTGTCCAGGCTGGGTTGGAGCGCCTCCTAGTGGAGCTTCGTGAAAGAGCCCGTCGTCTGGAGGAGCTGCTGCCATGTAGAGTGAGCTCAGAGGAGCAGCGGGAGGTCCTGGGACTCCTCTGTAAGGTGCATGAACTGGAGATTGAGAACGCCGAGATGCAGTCGCACACACTTCTCAAGGACAACGTCATCCGACAAAAGGATGTGGTGGTGCAGCGCTTCGAACAGCACAGGCAGCTGTGTCATGAGATCATCCAGCAGCAGCGCCAGTTCATTGACAGTGAGTGTGTCAAGGCAGAGCAGAGGGGGGGAACGTTGTTGTGGTATCTGCAAATGTACATTAATAACTGTCAGTGTTGATGTTTTTACATCTGTTCTTATACACAGATCACAGTCTGCTGGTGCCTCCGGAACTTCAGGAGCTGTATGATATGTACATTAGAGAGTTGGATGAGAGAAATCTGGATCGAGTTGTAGCTTTAGACAAGGCCACCATTCATACTCTGAAGGTGTGAATTCATATTGCACATAGAAATGCTTATGCTGTACGTGTCACATGCTATAGATTCTGAATACTCATTTACCAAATGCATTGATTCACCTGCATGTGTATGAATAACCACATGCCCTCCCTGCCTTTTATTCGTAGGAGGGCTCTTTGCCCAAGATCGCCCTCCCTAGCAGGGGACGTGACACCATGCAGGAGCTGGATTCAGATCAGGAGAGTGTTCGCACACTGGGGTCAGAAACCAAACAAGGAAGGGTCAAAGTGCGGAGACACACTTTGCCACCCATTTTACCTGAACCTGATAGGTAAAAACATTTTTCAGAAAGACCCTTTAAAACAGGTCTTAAACAGTCAGGAATTACTCTAACTGCTTGCCTAGGTTTTGGTGTTATAACGATACAATATATAAAATAAAAACATGCTTAGTTTTCAGTTAGTTTTCAAAAAATCTTTAGTTGAAAATCATGCATGCAGACACTTGACATTGTTCTCTTTGAATGTGGGAACTTTCCACTACATGCTAATACATGCAAAACATGGTGCAATATCTGAGGACTTAAACATGACAGGGCATGCTGTTATAGGAAAAATAATCAACTTATTAAATTATTCTTCAATTTATACCACAACAATTTGCCAGACTACAATTTTTTATTAATTTAAGAATGACACGTCATACGTTTTATCTGTTTATAGTCACATTTAATGTTGTGGAACATCTGAAAAATTAGTTACTTCCTAATGTTAAAACAATAAGATATTAGAATGACGGCATTAATATGAACCTATTATTTGAATTACAACTGGACCGGTTGTCAACTGTGCTGTTATAGAAATGTAATCATTACCTTCTGACCAATCAGAATTAGGCAAACAACAGCAATGTGGTATAAATTTCTTTAAAAGCTATGGGAATCTTACACTAATGATTGATTCAAGAAAGAATCTTTGGTGACTAACAAATCAGAAAAAAACAAAACTAAAAAAAAAGTACAGTTTTACTTCTGAGATAGTTTAGGCTTGTTTACAGTGTAATGAATTACTGTTACAGCTGTAGCGTAGTGTACTGTACAAAATATGAACCATGTACATAGGTTTATGGGTTGTTTTTTTTAGTATACAAAAAGGCAGATAAACAAAACATTTTTTGTGGTAATACAAAAATAAAAAAAACTGTTACAATGCACTTGGCTTATTGATTTAACATTTAACTTCCATGTTAGATCCTTCTCATTATTTTAAAACATGTAATGTCACGCTGTTGTGTCAGCTCACGGCTTTTCCTATATGTTTTCTCTCATGCCTTCCGCAGTGACAGTAACCGTGTGTTTAAGAGCAGCCCACATGCAAAGCAGATGAAGAACTCTGTGGTCATGACTCCTCCACCGATTCACATCAACGGACAGGGCAATCGAGAGGTCAGCGTGCTCAAGTTTCAATCAATGCATGTTTCTGTAGAGGTGTTTCAACAGAGTGGTTCAGACATTGAATTGAGAACTGTTCCATCTGATCTAGAGTACCTGTGTAGGATTCATAAGCCTCTGCATGGAATATACATGTCGTTTTCTACAGCACAGTCATTAGGATTGCCTTTTTTTATCTGTAGCTGTTGCCGAGTGCTTTAGATGGGGCTCTGAGCTACAGCCTCTTGAGCCACAGTGTGAGCAGCCACCTGGACTCCTCACCTGAGAGCAGTGAGAACGGAACTGAAGCTCCTCTTACTCCTAAAGGTGAAGGTGTATTTACAGTATGGTTTTCATATCACTGACCAGAAGTCACATTGTTGCCTCGTGTGCTGGGGTGAGAAGCAAATTTGAGACAATAAGAAGCAATTGTGTAGTATATAACAATATCTCCTAACTTCATAAAGCACATTAATACCATCACTGCAGATATAGTATGCATAAGCTCAAGATGCACTGACCAACTCTGTACTCTGAACTTGTACCATCTGTTTCATCTGCATTATCAGTTACAGAGAAAAAAGCTTGCTTATTTGGCTTGGTATAAGTGTCAGGATAAGAAATCATGATAATGTACTGGTTTACTGGATACAGCCTGGTTTGTAGCTGTTTAATTTCTTATTTAAAAATTCATTAGAGTCTGTATACTTGGCTTAATTCCTGTCTGAGTGAATCTTCTGCACCATCTGTTTATAATTCTCTATCCTCCACTTTTTCCCTTGTTAGAGAGGCAGCAGATTCTAAGAGGTGTGCAAAGCATTGCGGTGAAAGCGGCACGGCGCCGTTCCAGAGTGCTGGAGATCGATGCCCTGCGTGTTCCTCCTCCACCCTTGACTCTGGATCCCAAAAAAAATAAGAGTATACTGTATTTAACTGATGCACCCCTGAAAAGGCCAGTGCTGCGTCGAGGACGGCAGCCAAGCCCAGAGCTATGCCACGCCACATCCGACGACAATCTGTCGAGCAGCACAGGCGACGGCCCTGTCCCAAACAGCACCTGGACACGAACCAGGAACCGCCAGGCCGTGCCCAAAAACATTGGTCCACGGGAGCAGGACTTTGAGGCTCGCAGACGTAAAAGAAGATCTCGCTCCTTCGAGGTGACTGGACAAGCTGTGAGTCATTAAGACATTTTTCAAGACATTGTTAGAGTAATTATTTACATAAAGGCCTGGCAAGGAATAATTGACCAGCTGTGAAAGAAGCAAGAAGACAGACATTTGAATAATAAATATGCACATGCTAAAATATGCAATGCTCGCGTACATGATGATCTTTGTCAGTAATCTCACTGTTTCTAACCTATTAGTCTGTTTGCATAGGCCAAGTCTGTGTGAAATAGATACTTTTGGTGTGGTATGATTTCACACTTCACAAATTTAAACAATCATACAATATTGTCGAGAAGCATGCAGTAAGAGGTGAGTGGGAAGGGGCGGAGCTAGGGTCATAGTCTCAAAAGTCTTTAATTTATTGACATGGTGACAGAAAATGCAAACTTGCCCGTCTGCCTAGAAATCGTCAAAATATCCCAAACACAGAGTACAAGGAGCAGATGCTTAATAATTTTTGTGAACTGTATCAAATATTTCTTTTGTTCCTGCCCAAACACCTCCCAATATAAACTGCACAACAGGATAATGCATTCGAGTAAATACTGCGTAAATAAATGAATAAATATGTAACCAAATAAATAAATAAATAACACGTGAAAAAAGCCCTCAGTGAGTTTCCTTTATTTTTGGTTCCACATAGGTATTTTAAATAAGTAGGATTGTGTGAATGATTACTTTCATGTACTTTTATGATTACTTTTATGTATCTCCTCCAGCTAACTCAGGGGAAGAGCACCAGCCAACGTTTCCGGCCTCTTGATAGCACTTCTGACCCACACCTACACATTAACGGTCAGCCTCCTGCACCCCTCCTGCGCCCTCAGCACAGAGCTCAGGTTCAGCTTGGCAAAGCCCGACCCTCCCACGCCAACCACCAGACAGGTCACTAACACATTCAATAACTTCTGTACATGATTTTCTACAGTTTCTTTATATAACGAGCATACCTTTCCTGACTAATATACATGATACTGTATGTACCATAAAGAACCTTTTTAAATATTCATTTTCGTCACCAGTGGTTTGCAGTCTAGTTCTTTTTTTCATTCCTGTGCCATTATAAGCCACAGCTTGACTTTGAACTGAGCTCTAAATAGTGGTAAATATATTAAGATCATATCAGATTTGTCTATAAGAATATATTTCATCTTCTTTTCCCAAACCTGATAGGTTCAAAAGCAGATGCTCCCTTGATCAACCTTCCCTCCCACCTTAGCAATGTTAAGCACGGCCCCCAAACCAGGCAGCCTCAGCCGCTCCTCTACGTCACCTCCACAGGCGCTGGAGGTCATCGCACTCGCAAACACTGAGGATTCTTTCATTTACTCATCAACGCCAAGTCTGCACTTGGAGAAAGACTCAACATGCCCCCAGCACTAACTCTTTTTCTAGAGACGAATCCAAGACATGCCATTTCTTCTTCATCATCAGAATCAAATTCACTACAAGCCCAGAGAGAAACCTGACTGTTGCCTTGTGCTGTGCACAGACAGACTGGGTCAAGAGCCTTGCATAACTTGGGGGGACTCCCGTGTTCTTTATGTGTTTCTGCTGATGTGCTTGAAACTTATCTCTGGCATGTAGCACGCAAGTGCTTTTAAGCATTTGCAAATCCATTGAATTATATATTGACGTGTATTGATGGTCATGGATTCTGAGGATGCAGAACTATTAAAAAATTGAAACCCAAGATTTTTGACAAAGGGTATAATCCTGCCTCTTATGGTTGGGTTTAGTGTGTGATCATGCCTTATGGTGTGTGTATTATGTGATTCTGGGAAATCATAAAAAGCACCTTCAGAACGTAATTCAGTGTATTTAGGCTGAATGTTAACCTTTTTTTTTTTATTACGAACCCAGGTATGGGAGTGAGTGAGTTTTATCCACAAGGAAACAGTATATCTCGCAGGTCTCATGTTGCATAAGGGATGCTCGGTTCATAGTGTTTTCATTGTCTCACATGCGGTCAGGGTATGATTTCTGTGATTACTGTCATAGGCTCTGAGAATGATCTTGAAGCTCCAGTCTGTTCCATTTTCTGATGTCACTGTTTTAGTCAATGTTTACTGTAAATGACGAATAGGATTTTCCCTTCATTTGCCTCAGGCTGGTACTTCAACTGCATTTTCTCTACGGATGACATATCCTTTGGTAGTACAGTCACAAATTCATATATAAATATCTATGTATTTATCACATTCCTGCACCTCAGAAGATGTTTTTAATCAACCTGCCTTTTCTTTGATGGTTTTTTTTTTTTCATATACATGCATATACTCTTTTTTCTACTCTTAATTTTGTACATTTTTTATTTGTATACAAATAAAATTGATTTCAAGACTACTGTCTTTATATCTTGTATTTAAGAGCCTTGCACACAGAGTATTTATTGCTGCAGGACAATTTGTTAAAGGAGGATGAAGAGTGTACACATTTGAACAGTAAAAAAAATAGATATAGATAAACATTTTTACATCAGAATATTTTATTATACATTATTTGTAATATAATTAAGCATTAAATGCTTAAAAAAAAAAAAAACACTGTAAACATATGCACCCAGGTATGGTATCGGCTGTGAAAGAAAAAAGAGCTCCGTCCTGATTGGTCAGCATCACAGCCAGCACGTTCTGATTGGGCAGCATCACAGTCCTCGTGTCCTGATTGGTCAGCGTCACAGGCCTTGACTCATCTGCTGACTGAGGACGAAGCACCTTGGCTATTTTTTTTTTTTTATATGTGTATGCACTGTATTCATTTACTGTCTATACGGAAGAGGAACATGTCCCGCGTTTACGCGTTTTGTCTTTAGACCAGGAAAAACGTCCTAGAAGTAAGACATGCCTTAATATATTTCATACATAAGTCCGTTTGGTTTGAGTCAGCGCTTTAAGGCTGGACAGAGTGCAGTTTGCTGTCACTATGTTAGCATAGCTACCTGTGTTTACTAGCTAGCATGACAGCTAACTGACATGCTCGCTCGCTCGCTCGAGACAGTTCCCTTTGATGCCAAATACATGGAATAAATATTTTGGGTTAGTAATTTGTGTCAGTAAGAAATTGCTTAGACGCTCCGCGGATATATAGCCATTCAGCTCAGTTAGCATTTTGCTGTAAAAAAATAAGTCATAATTTAGGTAACAGTTCAGACTGTAAAATTATCCCCTGTTTTTATAAGTGGTTTATGAGCGGCGCTGAGAAGTCAGACTTCCGGCCACTGTGGTTATTCCTGCCACCGCTTCCTCGCAGGTGCGGTTTCAAACTTCACACCACTTCATACTCTTTGCATTTGAGTGCTACTATTTTTGCAAATGTGTAGTTTCGATTGCTAAAGGTATGATTTTGCAGCTGTGTCGAGCATTGAGGCGCGATCTGGTCCCAGTCCCAACCTGCTGAAGCATGCTACAAGAATGCAGCCTGTAAACAAAAGAGATGCTGGAGTGTGGCAACAAACCAGGAGCCTGCTCTACAAAAACATCCTCATCAAATGGAGAACCAAGCAACAAAGTCTGCAGGTGCCTTTACTGCTGTTTCACCCATCCTCAGTTCTTATGGTGATGAAGTCGAAGTGTGCTCTTGCTTTTGTCAGGGGTTCCCAGACTGATAGAAGCCTTGACTTTCAAGAATTTCCCTCGGGATCAATAAAGTATCTATCTATCTATCTATCTATCTATCTATCTATTAACATTTGAACATTTTACTATATGTCAGGAACATAAGTATGTTATTGTATGTATAGCATAATTGACTGAAAAGCAAAGGAATATGTGTGTGGGAAAGAGATTAGATTTAGATTAGAAGTCAGGAGGTGTGTTTGAAAGGGCTGATTTCCACCATCACGTCCAGCTCTGCATGTTAGTTGGATTTGATGTAGAGAGCTGAATTCAGCTTCACACAGACCAAAACCTACAAAACAGTACCATCAGTTTCAGCGTATGTAAAAAAAAAGAAAGTAAAAAAAAAAAAAAGAGAGAGAGAAAGTCAGGGTTTTGGCAGTATAGCAAAACTCACAGAAGGCATTTTGGTTTCTCCTTGTTTTTTTTTTTTTTAAACCTTCACGCTTGTAAATTCATATTTAGTAAATGTTTCAGCATGTCTTTGTATTCATTCTCTTGACTTCTGTTGTTCCACTGAGCCAAAGAACTAGCGGTGGTAGATTGAAGGAGAGATTTTTCCATTTTTATTGCCTTCGCTAGTGCAGCATGTCAGGATAGCAAAAAAGACTAAAATAACTCCGTTAAATGTGACTTGTTTTAATGTGATGTCAAATCCGGCTTCAAAGTTAGAGTGATATTTGTAAAATTGATTTGTAAAATAAAAGGGGAGTGTGTGAGTTTCTGTCATGACCCCATTTGTAAATCAAGTGACCCTGCATAAGGTCGGGACTCGTAGTTTGGGAACTCTTAGATTATATGCACAGTGGTTCCCAGCCACCGCTCCAGAACAATATAGTGGAGAGCATTTACTGAACCGGTGTAATGCATGAATTAGTAAACACACTGATTCACTGCAAAAATTCACACAAAATGCTGCAGTGTGAACTGTACAGGACGTATCTGACCGTGCCAGGGTTGCATCAACGCTTAATTTGCACATTGCCTTAATTTATACAATAGCTTACTTCATGTAAATAAGACCAAAAAAACTTATTTAAAAAAAAAAATAAAACAAATAATAATAATAATTTAACCACTACTATTATGTATGTCTTAACAGTAGTGTTTATATTCCCTGATTTATGCCATATTGTTATTTTCTTCAAATCTTGAACAAAATATTCATGCACGTCACAAAGATTTGACTAAATGCAGCGGCTTGAAATCATATGGAAGGATGCCCACCAACAAAGCATAATCAGGAAAATTATCACAATCTGTTCAGTCATGTTTATCATCATAAGGCAGATTGTGAAGTAGCAAGTGCTTGTCATAAAATGCATGGAGGCAGATTACGGAAGGTTTTTGAATTTTTATCACTTGCTTTTTCATCCCTCACTTGCTTCTAGAAGTCTATAAACAGTGGAGGCTTTCGAACAATTTCCTTCTGTCTATTTTCTCACAGTTGACTATTCGCTGATGTTACACTATTAAAATATTGTGGGCTGTGGATCAGCACGCATTGTTAAAATGGCTGCGAAACCATCAGCTTAGTCAGCGGAAGTTGCAGTAACACACTAAACCCATGCACAGACAGGGGTTCATGAGGGGAAGATACAGCTTCTACATCCCATCTCAAACCCAGCCTACACACACCTGATTTCCCCAACCCTCAGGTTACTGCACCTCCATTCATAATCTCACGGTCTGTCCATAACACTGTTCCTGCTTCACTTTGGATCAGAGGTTTATCCTGGTATCTTTACCATTAAATATCGGTCTCTCCAACACTGACTAATTTAAGATCTAAACCAAAATGCCAGCTTGGAGTTTACACATTAGTAATCAAAATCTGTCAGTATGCTTTTATCAGATCCCGTGCTATATATACTGTGTTTGAGATTCTGAGATGAATACTGTTGACCAGAGACTGGTTTTTGTCTTTTTGGCTCATTGTAATCAGTAAGTTACAGTCGGAGAACAGTAAGTTCCTTGATGAGCAGTCCTAATCTGAAAGGCCAAATGAAGAAAGCCAAATGAATTAAGGATTTCAAACAAACATGTTATGTAACATGTTTACACAATCTATTGTGTATTTGAGAAGTACAGTACTACTAAGCTGTGTGATTTGTTTTGTGAAATATCCATCTTTGGGTTGAACCAAGGAACCTAAGCTGACCAGCCCATTAGCTATATTTCTGGGTGAGGGTGAGGCAGTTTTGCCTCAATGAAGCATCTCTTTGGCTCTTGGACAATATCACATGCATTTATTACACATGTTCCCCCAAGGGATTGATCTGTGACCCTCCTTGCTTTATGCATTTTGGTCAATTGGATGTGTATTTGGACATTTTTGATGTGAAAATGGTGATCAAAAATGTATGGGATGGGATGATTGTATAGCATGGAATGAATAGGCTGTTAATGAAATGTACGGCTTCTTGAATAACACATAGCTGCCATGAATTTCGTTGACAAAGAGCAGCAAATCAGTGTCTGTAGCTTTAAATGCTTCTTTTATGCTGTACATTGTATGTCATGTACACAGTATCTGCCCACAAGTATATGGACACCTGGCAATCACCCCAATATGTTCTTTTCAGGGCTTAGGGTTGAGGTCAGGGCTCTGTGCAGTCCACTCGAGTTCTTCCACTCCAACCTTCACAAACATGTCTTCGTGGACCTTGCTTTGTGCACAGGGGCACTGTCATGCTGGTACAGCTTTAGGCCTCTTAGTTCCAGTGAAGGGAAATTGTAAAGCTACAGCATACAGAGACATCCTATAATATTGTGTCCTTCCAACTTTGTGGCAACAGTTTGGGGAAGAACCACATATGGTGTGATGGTCAGATGTTCACATACATTTGACCATATAGTGTAGTTCAGCGAACATGTGCAAGTCTGATATTTGACACCTAAATTCCTCGTCCCTCTAGCTGTAGGAACACTTCAGGAAACCGTGGATAATACAACTAGCTAGTTTGTAGGTAAACAATTATATAGGCCATTGTGAATGTAGAAACTGCATCAGGTTCTATATCTACTGAATCATCTTACTTTCTGAGCATACATTTTATAAATAGAGATCTATGAGGAAGGTTTCTTTCCTCCCCCAACGATATGTTCTATTTAAAAAGAAGTAAACTGAAGAAATCTAGACCTCTTGCCAAGTTAGATCTCGCCAAGTAAATGCCCACTTAGCCAGATTGATTTTTATGGAGGTTGATGTGCAGGAATATTGAGTGACTCTCCAGTATTTTAAAAAGTATGTGAGTCAGATTTCCTCACATATGTCTAAACTATATACATTGGTAGACTATCTAAACTGCTGAGCTGTATATTCCTATCCTGACTTTAAACAAAGGTCGATTTTTGTTATATAAGCCAGGGCTTAAGATGCTTAGATGGGTTAGTCGTCCTGGGAAAAACTATTTATTTATAAATTTTTTTTGTGAAAGTGTTCTGTGCATACCATATGTAGGACTTTTGTGAAATAACTTCTTACATTAAGTTCTTCTTATAGATTCTTTGTCTCACTCTGTGCAGGAGCTGATCCTTCCTCTGCTCCTTTTGGGCCTCCTCATCCTCATCAGTATGCTGAACCCCCATATCTCTTATGGCAGCATCAATACTACTGATCTTGAGGATGAGGAGTACCCGTCATTCAAAGGCCTGGGCTACACCCCCATAACAAATGTCACAAGTCAGATTATGGAGGAGGTGGCACAAGAGCTACGTGAGTCTCCGTAACTAGATGATTTAGTTATTTATTCTAACTGAACACATAATTAATGTTAGTATTGTGCTCTGTGTGTTAGATTAAATAGATTTTTTGCCTGCATATCAGTTACCTCACCCACGTGGAAATTAAAAATAGGTTCCGGTAGATTCAGGTTTTGATTCAGTTGATGCTTTTATGTGGTTATGATTACAGACATGCAGGACCGATTGGAGATGTTCTCTAGTGAAGAAGACCTGGAAAACGCCAGCCTGTATGAGCCTCTAAGCTACGTGGGCGTGGTGTTCCTTGATAAAATGTCCTACAAGCTACGTTTCCCCTACCACCAGGTCCCCCTACCCAGTGACTACACTGAGTCAATAGGTAAGAAAACAGCTTGAAAAAAGAAAATTCATAATCATAAATCACTATTATATGCACAGCGTGGCAGCAGCAAGATGTTTTTTTGATAATCTCTATATGATAATGTAACAGTACAAACATGTCTAATAGCAGTTTAGGTAGATTCATCCATCCATCCTATATATTGATGCATATAATACTGAAAATCCTCATGCAGGATTGATATATGCAAATTTTTCGTAGTCATTATGTTTCTGCAGTAATTAGCAGAGATCTAATAATATTTGGTTCATAATCTATAATTGAAATGTACTGTTAATATATAACTTCAGGTTATATGCTTAATACTGTACGTTTTTTTTTATTGCACAGCAAACTGTTACACAAATTATTTAAACTGCCGTGCAGCAAACTACTGGGTCTCTGGGTTCATACGCTTACAGTCACTGATTGATGCTGCTATCATCCAGGTCAGAATTGCAGAAAAAAGTTGCATGTTTTGTAGATTGGCTTAATGAGTTTGTTTTAAGTTTTGTAAAAATACTTGCGTTATTATTATTTTTGACAGCCCTGATTATTATTATTTAAATTTTTTTTAATCACAGTTTCAATAAGTGTGTAGTACGGTCACTAAATTAAATATAAATGACTTTTCTGAATAAATTAGTAAACTTAAGACAAATGCATGTTTCATGGAAACATGATCACTCTGTCTGTGTGGTGGTGCAGATGCAGACGAAACGTTCAGCATGGAGAGAGCTGAATGTGCATGTGGTAATGATGGGTCACCCAGGCTCAGTGGAGGTCCAGAAGTTTCCCCATGCGCTCATCTCCATCTATCTCTTGCTGGCCTTCACGCCATTTGTCTCCTTCCTCATTGTCAATGTAGCAGCTGAGAAAGAGCATCGACTCAAAGACACCATGACCATGATGGGACTGTATGACACGGCATTCTGGTAGGCATGGGGATTAGAATGGCTGAGAATGGCTGCTTTGTGACAATGTCCATTGTTAAAAGTGCTATACAAATAAAACTGAATTGAGTTAAAAGAAATAGTCTTTCATCCTAGGAATTCATCACTTGGCATGTTGTGAAATTAAATGAGATGCAGGTAAATGTTACACTTGCTTGTAATTATTGTTTATTTGTGTGTGTGTGTGTGTGTGTGTGTGTGTGTGTGTGTGTTTCACACACAGGCTCTCATGGGGTCTTCTCTATGCTGTCCTGGTGACCACTATGTCTGTTCTTATGGCTGTTATTGCCACATGGACGCCTCTATTCTCCAACAGCAATTTCCTCATCATCTTCCTCCTCATTTTCCTCTATGGCATATCCACTGTGAGTTTAAATGACTCTCTTCTTCAGCTACACTCATTGCAGGATTAGAGTTAGAAAAATCAGTTAAAACAATGATTCATTTAAATGGCACCTGCTGATATATTACTTGTTTAACCTTAGGCCTCTTTTCATTTCATGCTCTATTAGGCATTTAAGTTTCAAACAATGGTGTCATTTTCTGGTTCTTTTAGTCTCATTCTCTTTTAAATGTTCATTTTCTCACAGTAATTGTGCACTTTCAGTTAACTGGCATGACAGCATTCTAGTGCTGCCTGGGTCATTTGGGTTTCTGAAGCATTTTGAAATCAAATGTCTACTGTTTTTGCACTTTCCCTTACATTATGTTCTCCAAGCCTTATGTTAAATTTCTCAAATATCTGAAAAACCGCTCATTGTAAATGCAGAGCTATGCTGATGCCAGCTAATCATTCTTATCATTCACTAACTTTTGTGCTTTGATCATACAGATTACACTGACTTTGGTCTCTTTCTCCCCAGATCTTCTTCTCCTTCATGCTGACTCCTTTGTTTAAGAAACCCAAGTTTGCAGTTACAATGGGCTCCATGCTGACCCTGGTGTTTGGCTCTCTGTCTTTGTTTACTGTGCTGATGAGGGACTTTCCCCAGCTGGCGGTCTGGCTGTTCTGCCTGCTTTCCCCCAGTGCCTTCTCAATTGGTATTGCACAGGTAACTCCTCTAAGTTCATTTAAGTTTATTTAAGTTTGTACTTGAGTAGAAAATTCACATACAATTTGATAGTGACTTAAGTACTTTCAGAGCACTTACCTGGTTTAAACCAAACTGGTTTAACATTAGTCATAACAATTAAAATTTTTAAGCAATACCACAGTATACTCCAATAAATATATTGGATTTATTTAACATATGCTACCCGTGTGTAATATCTCTGAATGTATCTCATGTGTAGGTGGTGTATCTGGAGGCGCAGGAGGATGGGGCAGTCTTCTCCACTCTGGCTAATGGGCCACATCCACTCTATGTGCCATTGCTTATGCTTTGCTTAGACTGCATCCTCTATCTGCTGCTTGCCATTTACCTAGAGCAGGTTCTGCCAGGTGAGATTCAGAGCTATATCCTTAGTATAGTCCTACACCTCACACAACAATATTCATTCAGAATCAGTTTATGGTGTAAGTATATGGTATAGCAGTTCAGCTCCTGGTAATGAATGATAAGTCCAAGTGTCATACTCATTTATCACAACCTTTCTGTAGTTTATTGTCTCACAAAGCAAGCTGATGCAGCTTTGATGAGTCAGTAAGCTTTGCAGTGAAATAAATATCATATTTGTACAGTGCAACACTGTTTCTGTTACTTTTCAAATAGATGTCTGACTGTTTGTAAGGTCCTATCAAATACATAGCCTGATCTCATCATAATTTCTTCCTGCTGGTAGGTGAGTTTGGAAAGAGACGCTCTATGATCTACTTCCTGAAGCCTTATTATTGGTCAAGACGCAGAAAGCGCTATGTGGAAGTGAGCTCTGTGTATGTGGCAGAGGTGAATGGAACTCCTGCAGCTGATGAATCAATAGAGCCTGTTTCTCCTGAGTTTAGAGGCAAAGAAGCTATCAGGTACCAGTTCACTTTTTTAAACATATAGTTCACGTTATCGTTATTAGTGTGAACAAGGAAGGAAACTAAGTGTATATGCACTGGTGTTCCATTTAACATTCTCACACCTTTTGACTTATACCAGTAAAGAAGAAATTTAGTGAGTACTATTAGGGATGAGTGCCAGAGGTTACATGTCCTGCTCTGAAATGCAGTAAGGTTTTCTGAGATTGCTGCCAGTGATACTGCATCTTGCTGAGACATGGCATGCTGCCAAACTTGCCATTTAATATCTGGGTGTGTCTTAATGGCTTGTCCGTTTTATTTCTTTACCCCCTCAGGATCTGTAACATCCGTAAAACCTATAAAGGGAAAGACAACACAGTGGAAGCACTGAGAGGTGGGTCTAGTCTCTTTTTTTTCTCCCATATTCCTTTTCTTAGCATTGTATTTTAGTTTACTTCAGTGCTGTTTGTTTATTTTTCGTAGACCAGACATCACACTGACAACCTTTTTGGTGTTGTTGTCTGTGATATGTTGCAAAATATGCTGAAACCTCCTAAACCCATCACTGGAGTATACTCCTGATAGTACACTTGTTTTTTTTTTATTTTTGCCTGTAAAAGCAGCATACCAATAGAAACTTCCTTTATAATGTCATCTTGTGTTTTAGGTTTGACCTTTGACATCTATGAAGGCCAGATTACAGCTCTGTTGGGTCACAGTGGAGCAGGAAAATCTACCCTCATGAACATCCTGTGTGGCATCTGTCCTCCAACAGAAGGTGTGATTAATTCAGACAACTGTCAGTTGATTTGTATGATCTGAAGTTCAAACACAAAGATTCAAGTTTTTTTAATTATTCAACAAAAATGTGTGGTGTTAGTAAAAATGCATTTTGATTACTTGGGACTGTCATCACAGTGTAGGGTTGTTGTAGACACTATGAATTTAAATGTTCACATATTTGCAGAAATGCTGTTTGGCCAGAAAAATGTTTCTGGGTTGTAGTGAATTAACATACAGATGTGGCAAACAAGCTGTAAAGGCATGGCTGTTGTTGCTCTTATGACCCTAGGCTCTGCTACCATATATGGCTCCCCGGTGGCAGAAATAGCAGATGGGGCTGAGATGAAGCATCTTGTGGGGATCTGCCCTCAGTTCAACATCATCTTTGACGTGCTGACTGTGGAGGAGCACTTGAAGATTTTTGCAGCTATTAAAGGAATTCTGCCCTGTGACATTGATAATGAGGTGAACACACACACACACACTGTAAGGCCAAAAGTATGTGGACACCTGACCAATCACACCCATATGTTCTTGTTGCACACCCCATTCCAGATTTAGTTCTCCATCGCTGTTATTATAACCTCCACTTTTCTGGGAAGGCTTTCCAGTAGAGTTTGGAATGTGGCTGTGGGGATTTGCTCATTCAGCCGCAAGACCATTAGTGAGGTCAGGCACTGATTTTGGGAAAAGAAGGCCTGGTACGTAGTCGGCATTCCAGTTCATCCCAAAGGTTTTCAGTGGGATTGAGTTCAGGGCTCTCTGCAGACCATTTGAGTTCTTTCATTGTCATGCTGGAACAAGCTTGGGCCAAATAGTTCCAGTGAAAAGAAATTTATAGCATCCAAACGCCTTCTAGACAATTCTGTGCTACTTTGTGGCAACAGTTTGGGGAAGGCCCAATGGCTGTGATGATCAGATGTCTATAATCTTTAGGCCAAATAGTGTACCATCACTTACTGATGTCTAGTTACTCCTTGCCTTTAATTGTTTGGGTGAATATGCATTCCCTGCCCCCCAAAAAACAAGGGTTAATACATTAATTATGGGTTTTATTAGCCAGTGAATTCATGATGATATTTTAATTTTGTAAGGTTAAGAAAGTTTTGAAGGCTCTTGACCTGGAAAAGATCATGGATGCACAGGCCAAGAACCTGAGTGGAGGTCAGAAGAGGAAGCTGTCTGTGGGCATTGCAATTCTAGGAGACCCCAAGGTAGAAAAAAAAAACCTACTATATGGAATTATGATTATGTGGGTGAACGCCTCTGACCCTTTGTTTGTGTATGTGTGTGGGAATTGAAGATCCTGCTTCTGGATGAACCTACAGCTGGTATGGACCCGGTGTCGCGTCACCAGGTGTGGTCATTACTGAAGAGTCGCAGAGCAGGCAGAGTTACTGTCCTTAGCACACACTATATGGATGAAGCGGACATACTTGCAGGTCTGCTTCACCTGTATTTCAACTCTCGCAATCATATACACAAACACACAGACACACACATTCACTCTCAGGATAATTTTATATTCATTTAAATCTGCTGGCTGCACAGATCGTAAGGCAGTTATCTCTCAAGGCCAGCTGAAATGTGTGGGTTCTTCTCTCTACCTCAAAACCAAATGTGGTGTTGGCTACCACCTCAGGTCAGTGTTGCATGGATGTTCATGTTCAGCTTAAAACTGTATTTCATAATTATTTTCAAAATGTAACTGGGTTTATAAAATCTTTGTCCCAAAGAATGCTACCCATATAGTATGATAATTTTGAGTGTTTTATAGCCATTTTAATTGTGAATGAGCTGTGTTTGTTTTAGATTATGAGATGGATAATTTTTAAATAATAGATAACTATAAAAATATAGAAATTTTAATTCATCTGCTATCATTTAGCATAGTTTTTTTAAATGTATTAATTAAATAAAAAAAAAAAAATACATGTATGTTTTATTTTGGCATTTCCAGAGTGTGTTTGTGCGATTAGAAAGGAAAGCGACAGCAATACTGTTCACTTCAAGATGGTGCCTTTCCTAAACATGTGATTTTCACTTTGTGTAGGATGTCTGTGACTGGAACCTGCGAGGTAGACAGCCTCACATCATTGGTCAAGCAGCATGTTTCGAAGGCTGAGTTGTCAAGGCAACAAGAAGCTGAACTCACATTCACGTTGCCTTTTGAGAGCATGGAAACATTTCCAGGTTTGGCTTCTGTTAACCTTCTGCTTTACCATCTGCCATAGAGCGTGCTGCCTTATGCTTGACTGAATAACAGATTACATAACAGTTTTGCTAGTGTTGATTGATGGGTTTAGAAGGACCATGTTTCATGCCTCTGCACCATTCATAGTGTATATGACATAAACAATTGATGACATCAGATGGGCAGGCATAATTACTAAGTGAGTAATGTGGGTAATTACTAAGTGTACATGTCTTGTAATGTAATGTGATGTAACAGGAGCTATTTAAAGCTATAAACATTTTGCTGGTATAGTTTGGGTCCACATGCCACTGAAAATCAACACAAATTTCTTCCCGTTGATCATCTTTAACATATGATGAAACATTTCTATTCTGATGGAAGTGGTCTCTTCAGCATCATCATTATCAGCATCTACAGGGCGCAAGGACTCACTGAATGGTTTGATAAGTATGAAATGATGTAATTCATACGCTTCACAGCCTTCCCAGTTACCAGATCTAAACCCAGTTGAATACCTATGGGAGATTTTGGACCAACATGTTAGACAGCGCACTTCACCAAGATTTCACTTCGTCAAGATGTTATTAATGAATGTTGTCCATCCTCCCTGTACTGTTTCATAGACTAGTAGAATCAGTTCTGGTGGGTTGTGGTTGCCCAATGCCTTACTAAGACACTTTATATTAGTTTCTATATTAGTTCATTTAATTTATCTACCATCTGTATCTATTGATAGTGTACCTATTGATAGTTCAGGTAAAGAGTTTTGAACATCTCCATAATGAAGAAACAAGAAAACAACATTACTTATACTATTGCCTTACTAATCAGTGTACTGTTGTTTGTAAATGTTTGTTGTTGTATTATATTTGGATAAAATTAATGCCTTCCATCTTACATACAGGGCTTTTTGCTGAGCTTGACAGTAGATCTGACTTGGGCATCATTAACTATGGTGTTTCCATGACAACATTAGAAGATGTCTTTCTGCGTTTGGAGGCGGAAGCAGAAGTGGACCAGGCAGGTAAGATGGATGTTCAAACAGAATTTTACATCTTCGGATCAAGGATGAAATTTGTTTGCCTGGTCTTGCTTTGTGTATTTTACACATCAAACATCAGAATGGGGAAAACATGCGATCTCTGTGACTTTAACCGTGGCATGGGTTTTGGTGCCAGATGGGCTGGTTTGAGTATTTCAGAAACTGCTTATCTCCTGGGATTTTCACACACAACAGTCTCTAGAGTTTACAGAGAATGGTGCAGAGAAAAACCTTGAGTGAGCGACAGTTCTGTGGGTGGAAACGTATTATTGATAAGAGAGGTCAGAAGAAAATGGCCAGATTGGTTTGAGCTGCCAGGAAGGATATAGTAACTCAAATAATCACTCTTTACAACCATGGTGAGCAGAAAAGCATCTCAGAATGCACAAAAAGGAAGCAGCAAGTGAACGTTCAGTTCTTGAAGTTGGTGTGTTGGAAGCAGGAAAATGGGCAAGTGTGAGAATCTGAGCGACTTTGATAAGGGCCAAATTGTGATGGTCAGAGCATCTACAACACGGCAGATCTTCCTGGGGTGTTTTCTCATTATGCAGTGGTTAGTACCTACCAAAAATGGTCCAAGGAAGGACATCCGGTGAACTGGCGACAGGGTCATGGGCACCCAAGGCTCATTGATGCATGTGGGGAGCGAAGCCTAGCCTGTCTGGTCCGATCCAACAGAAGAGCTACTGTAGCACAAATTGCTGAAAAAAATTAATGCTGGCTATAATAGAAAGGTGTCAGAACTCACAGTGCATAGCAGCTTGCTGCATATGGGGCTGCGTAGCCGCAGACTGGTCAGAGTGCCCATGCTGACCCCTGTCTATGACCAGTTAACAAATGAGAGAGAGTTGTCATTCTTAAAACTGGCCATAATTTCTAGGTTATCATTAAAAAAAAAAGCAGTGAACTATTTAAAACAATCAAAAAACAACAACAAAACAAACAAGAACAGAAAATGTCAGGCTGCTTCTTCAATTTTTAAATTCCCAAAAGGAAGATATATAATTCACAGGCATGTAAGACCACATACAAACAAATATGTTTGTATTTAATTACATGAAGACATGCATACCCACTCACAAATGAAGTACGCAAACACCTTCATATTTACCATTGTACCTTTATTGGAAAAATCAAGGTTGAAGTTAGCCTGTTCTGTTACAGACTACAGTGTGTTTAACCAGGAGAAGGTAGAAGAAGGAGGTGAACCCACCTGTCTGGATGACGTGGACCAGAGACTGCTGACCTTCTCAGAGGGAAGGCATGATGCAGTGACAGGTCACACCCTCTGGAGGCAGCAGTTTAGCACTGTGGCCTGGCTCCATATGCTCAACCTGCAGAGAGAGAAGAAACCCATCATATACAAGTGAGTTTAGTTATTGCACTACAAAACCATGTCTCATTTATACAGTGGTAATTGCTGTTGCATGAGAGATGCGTTATATACTTATTTGTCTTTTTCTTGGTCTTTCTGTCATACACTAGCGTGACGCTGTTCCTGGTCTTCTTGACTGCAGTGCTGGTTCTGTCACTGGCTACAGGGAATATTCAGATCCACTCCCCTGAGAGACAGTTCCAGCCTATTTATCTGCTCCGCAGCCAGGAAGCGCCTCACAAATATGCCACCAGCTTGCTTGTGCTCAACTCTTCTGGTCTGTCTGCCCACTGGATGGGAGTTTAGTTTATTGATTTTAAAAAGGCTGAGCAAACAGGCAGATAATTTGCCTAATTGAATGATAAATATGCCCTATTTAATTGCTGGCAGATTATCAATACCGGGAAGTTAATGAACACTTTAATGGAATTACTTGTATGGTTCTCAATAAAGGAAAGTCTGCAGAGACCTACAATAGACTCTTTTGCCTAATGTTATTATTGATGCCACACAGTGAGATTTTGGCTGAAGCTTTTGTTTCTGCTTGTGTTTTTCTCTCATAGATTCAGATATATCAGGCTTTATTCATAACCTGGAGTCTCAAGACATTAAGGTGGAAATAATGAAGAAACCCGACTACATGTCTGCTGCACCTCACAGTGCTGCCATCAATGTAACAGGTTCTAGTAAGGTGAATCGAACTTACTTTCAACAGAACAAATGCTAAAAACTCAGCAACAGACTCCTTGTGCTTATAATGGCTTTAATGTAGATTCGGGAATTTCAGCTAGCATTGTGCTGATAATGGTTGTGGTTGTTTAGGGGTAAACATGAAACTGATATTGATGAAATGCTTCATTTAAACTAGTCTTTTAATGCATTTTTGTTTATGGGGTGCAATTAAAGCTAAAGTGGAGTGGAATCATAATGGAGCTCTTGATTCTCTCAGGCTGAAAGCTACGAAGTAGTAAGGGTTTGCTTGTGTGTCAGTGATTAAGGGGTTTTCATCCAGGTAGTGGGTCTTGGAAAGGCATCGTAATGTAGAATTTGAATCTCTTAAATGCTCACGTCCTCTGATGCCTCCTGCCTCTGATGCCTCTCTGCTGCATTTTGTCCATTTGGGTTTGTATCACAGTCATCAGTTGACTTAAGTGATATGTCACTAAGAATGTTTTCTGCCTTCTTTTTCTCAGTCAAGCTCTCTCTTTCTCTTTTTATATTGTTTCAGGATTTTAGTTACAGTGTAGCCTTTAACAGTACCACAGTGCACTCTTTGCCAATGGCAGTGAATATTCTAAGCAACGCCCTCCTCAGAGGCTACAATGGTACTGGTCACATAAACACCTGGACCAAACCCTTTGACTATGTGAGTGTCATAAATTTACTTCAGATTTACATTTCCATGTCATCATTAACATTAGTATTTTGACAGGATAGAGTGAGTAATGTTAGAGCAGTTTGTAACTGTTTATTTTTTATTTTTTTGTCCTAGCAAATTCCAGATTCAACGTCTTATGCTCTGGTTTACATCGAGGCTGTGATACTGGGTATGCTGGCAGCTGGAATGCCAGCCTATTTTGCAATGGACCATACACGAGATCGAGAGGTATTCATGTGTGAACGGATATCTTTAAGCTGTATATTAATTTCTAAAACAATGTTTACCCTTTGGCATGTCTTCCTTAAATGCGATCCAGCGTAACACTCATTTTAGAGATAATCTAGCCAAAAGAGAAGTAGAGATTAAATTAAGGTGTGTTTTGCATCTGCTTTAGATAAAGTGTCGTTCAACACTGAGGATCTCTGGTTTGGTGCCGTCAGCATACTGGTGTGGGCAGGCAGCTGTTGATATCCCCTTCTACTACCTCATCCTCATCTGTATGACCTGCACATTGTTCGCCTTTCACTCCACAGACCTGCTTTCCAACAGCAATGTATTGGCTGTGGTGAGGAGACAAGCATACATGAAGTGAAACTATTGTTTCCTAATAGTTTGAAATAGTTTACCTTGAGCTTTGACATGTTCAATTCAAAGCAGCAGCTCACTAGAGCTTTCCTGATTATTCTAGCCATGTTAACAATCTTTAGATTAGAAATGGGTACAGTAATAATAATAGATAGTAAAAGTAATTTCATATTCATATATAAAAGCCTTACACGGTTATCCTTCCGCTTACAAACCTACAATCCAAAGGTAATGTACTGTACTGAGAAATCAGACACACACTTTCCTCTTTCAGAGCTCCTTTTGCCTGTTTTACAAGGCTATTTCTGGATTTTCATAACTCTGATTAAACAGCCCATGTCCACATGAAAATTTTTATATGCTCAGTCTCAACTGTCTTTCCTTTTTTTTTTTTCTTCAGATTATTTGTCTCATTGGTTTTTGCCCAGCCACGATCCTCTTCACATATTGTGTGTCATTCATGTTTGCTAAAGTCCAGAGCAACAGAGACTTTTTCTCCGTCGTCTCTATGATGGTAGGTTGCAGACTGAGGTATTACCACAATACAAAATGGAAAAAAATGTGTTTACTGTTCACTAAAAGTCAGTAAATATCAACCAAAAGTTTTTATAAATTGTAATATTAACGCTGCAATATTTCATCAGTGTGGCCCTCACTGCTCTTTTATGGCGCTCAGTACAGAAATACAAAGTGTACACAGCTTTAAGCAATAGTTTTAAGAGTTGGTTTAAAAAAAACAAAACAAAACAATGAATGGAGTATTATTCTGAAATACAACCCAGGCTAACTGACTGTGCGTATGTGTTTGTTGACTCAGGTTTGTGTAGTGTCTGCCTCCATAGTCCAGCTGGTCTTTGTGAATGATAATCCGGGACTAACACGTTTCCTACATAATGTGCTGTGTTTCTTCAACCCATTGTATCCTCTGATGGGCTGCCTCAACTGCATTACCAAGGTAATCTTCTGTAATTATCCACAATAATTATGATGTGTGTGTGAAAGTTAAATATGTCCACCATGATTCTGCCACCAAACCAATGGCAATGTATATGTGCAGTATAACTGTCCTATGGAGTATAATATAATGTCCTATAAATAATGAGTTAAAGATCCAGGACGGCACACAACCTTTAAACTATCTGAATCAGCTAAAGTGTGGGTTCAAATTGCTCAGTTAGTGTTTGCATGTTGGACAGTAAATAAAATGAATAGTAATATGTCACATTTTCATGAATTGAGATGAGACTCTAGATGAAATGCTTGACTTAGTGTCTGTCTAATTTCAGGCTACATTTCTGCGACCCTTCCATGAGGAGTTCCTTTGGAAGAATCTACTTATTGCTGTTATTGCTGTGAGTTTCTTAGACATTGATTTGCGTATATTTTATAAATATGCCCTGATTTGTTACACTGAATATTTTATGGTGTTTGCAGCCCTACTTCCAGTGCATTTTGCTGCTTTTCTTGCTGCGATGGCTAGAGATCTGCTATGGAGGCCAAACGATGAAAAATGACCAGCTGTGCAGGTTCTCTTTACTTATTTACAACACGCCTATTATGATCTCAGCTTTGTGCTTTTTAAAGCCATTTGTTATATGTGTGTGGGATGCATGCTTTTTATTTGATGGCTATTGTTGGCTGACCTTGCTGTAGGATTTCGTGTAAAGCCAAGGGCAAAGTGCAGCGGAACCCAGAGGAGAATATTAATGAGGATGAGGATATTATGGTGGAGAAGGCTCGAGTGAGGGAGGCCCTCACCTGTCAGTGCTGTGAAGAGGTTGGAAATGGTTTACTGATAATCTTGCATTTAGATACAAAATGTTTGTATATGTGTTTATATACAATCGAGAACAGCGGTATTTATGTATTAATTATGTTGCATCCATTATGTATAGTCGGGTCCATAAATATTTGTACATTTGGCAAATGTATTGTTATTTTAGCTGTGTATTGGAGTTAAAATTAAATAATGCATATGAACTCAAAGTGCAGCCTTTCACCTTTAATTTGAGGGTATGTAACCATCCAAACTGTAGGAAGTACAGGAATTTTTATATATGGTCCTCCCTTCAAGTGTGTGTTATTGCCTCAATATTTCACTTACAAGTAAGCAAAGTAGTGTTGATTTCAAGTGTGGTATTTGCATTAGTAATCTGTTGCTGTTAACTCTCAAATTGAAGTACAAAGGGCTGTCACTGCCAGTGAAGCAAGCCATCATTCGGCTGAAAAATCAAAACAAACCCATCAGCGAGATAGCAAAAACATTAGGTGTGGTCAAATGCTATTTGGTACATTCTTAAAAAGAAAGAACACACTGGTGAGCTCAGGAACACCGGAAGGCCCGGAAGACCATGAAGAACAACTGTGCTCATGACAGAATAATTCTTTCCCTGGTGAAGAAAAACCCTTACACAGGTAGGGGGATCTGTGTCAAAGTCAACAATCAGGAGAAGGCTTCACCAGAGTAAATACCAGATTAGAGAAAACATCTTTAAAAAGCCTTTATAGTTCTGGAATAACGTCCTATGGACAGATGAGACAAAGATCAACTTGTACCAGAATGATAAGAAAAGAAGAGTTTGGAGGAGGGAAGGAACTTCTCATGATCTGCCATGTACCACCTCATCTTATGGTGTGGGCATGCATGGCTGCTAATGGAACTGCTTCCTTTGTATTTATTGGTGAGGTGACTGCTGAAAACAAGCAGGATGAATTCTGAAGTGTATAGGGCTGTGTTATCTGCTCAAATTCAGCCAAATGCTTCAAAATTCATTGCATGGTGCTTCACAGTGCAGATGCACAATGCCTCGAACCATACTACGAAAGCAACGTAAGACTTTTTTTTTAAGGCAAAGAAGTGAAATGTTCTGCAATGGCCAAGTCAGTCACCTGACCTGAATCCAATTGAGCATGCATTTCACTTGCTGAAGGCAAAAATGCCCCAAGAACAAGCAGGAACAGCTGCAGTAAAGGTCTGGCAGAACATCACTAGGGAAGAAACCCAGCAACTGGTGATGTCTTTGGGCTCCAGACTTCAGGCGTTCCCTGACTGCAAAGGATTTGACACCAAATATTAAAAATAACAATTTATTATTATGTTAGTTTTTCCAATTACTTTTGGCCTCTTAATAATATGCCTCGTGTAGGAATTACAGAGAATCTGTCATTACATGAATCTATCATTCACCCCTTTTTCATGTAAGTACCGTCAAATTAAAGCTGAAAGTCTCCACTTTGAGGTCATTTACTGTATTTAATTTCAACTCCAGTATACTTTGGTAGACAGTTAAAATAACATTGTCAATGCCCAAATATTTATGGACCTGACTGTACAGGAGCCAAGTTAAAAAAAAACAAGTGTTTTCTGTGCTATTATGAGAAGTGGGGTGATGCTTTCAGTAGGTTTTTATAAGCCTTAATGTTTTATAATGAAAGATCCAGTGGTATTTTGAAATTACCTGGTATTTATACTTTACTGTTGCTATGGCAATATTATAGTATTCTGTGTATTATTATGTGTATTACCTAATAATAATAATAATACCTAATAATAGTATTATAGGTAATACACAAGGGCTGATGATTAAGACTCTTGCTCGGGTTGTGTGCTCAGAAACCAGTGGTGGTGGTGAGTAACCTGAGGAAGGAGTACTTAGTGAAGAAAGAGGGCTTCTCCTTAAGTAAAAAGAGAAAAGTGGCTGCCAAGAACATCTCCTTCTGTGTCCGAAAAGGTACATAACCTATTGTCTGTCTGTTCACTCCTTGAATGAGTTGATTTTTTTTCTGTGTCTGTCTGCATTGTGGGCGTGAAATTCTGTGTTAACATAATGTTACCTGGCTTGTGCAGGTGAGGTCCTGGGGCTTCTGGGACCTAATGGAGCAGGGAAGAGCACGATCATGCACATGCTCTCTGGAGACACGACTCCCACTGCAGGACAAGTATGTACTTCCTCCTTCTGTCACTCTCTAATTTGTGGCTACTAAACGGACTGCATTAAGGGCTTTATACATCTTTAATTAAGCTTGATGTGGAACATCATGCTCATGGCATCTCATTACGCTTTAATGCAGGGGTTCTCAAACTTTTTGGAGCCAGGGACCCCTTTAACTGTAAAATAAATTTCACGGCTCATAAATATTCTGAGTAATATAATGTTCTGGCTATTTATTGAAGCCCTAGAGCTTTTCTTGTTCCTGAACTTTCCAGCGATAGAAGGCATTAAGTCTAAGTTGATGTTATTTATAGTCCTACTTGTTCTTATATCTTCTTAGTTATTAAGGTTTGGATTAAACACATTCGATTCAAGTGACCTGTCAAATAGTCAAATAACTATAAACACACAGTAATAAATATACTAACATTGATAATTGTAGATTGTGAGTTCCTGTAAGAAATAAATAATGGATCTTCTGGCTATGTTTCACCCTTGAGTGTCTCTGGACCCTGCTTTGAGAATCAGTGCATTAATAAACTAGATGTGGTTTATTATTGGTGTAGAAGACTACAAATTTAAGGCAATAACTCATCAAATAGCTTTACGCCTGTTCCTTTTTTGCAGATTTTGATGGGAGACTATGGCACGGAGTTCAGACCAGTGGATAACCCACTTGATCACGTAGGTTACTGCCCCCAGGTAAACCCATTGTGGCCTAGGATCACCCTACAGGAGCACCTCCAGATCTATGCTGCAATTAAGGGTTTACACCACAATGATGTACCGAACATCCTCAGACGGTACCTTTGCTTCAACACCCACTGTGCACCTTGGTTTTCATGCTCATGTGCTACTTTTTAGCTCGTATATTGCATTTCATTGAACTTTGACACTAGTGGAATGGTGCCTTTTCAATGTTGATGAATAAAATTACATGGTAAATCTAATTGTAGATTAGTCTTATCTAGACTCTTGATTAATTTGGTCTGTGACTTTAATTGTGTGTGTGTGTGTGTGTGTGTGTGTGTGTGTGTGTGAACTTTCAGTGTGGTTAATGCTCTGGAGTTGAAGGAGCACCTTCATAAACAGGCTAAAAGTCTGTCTGCAGGCCTTAAGAGGAAGGTGAGAGCAATGTCGAACGATACAACCCACAATTATTAAAATGAGCTTTTAATACAGAACTCCATTTAATAAGTGTTATTTGTTTTATTTGTAGTTTTATTTTATTTTGTAGATAGTTTTGTTTTTAGTTTTTTTTTTTTATTTGAAGTGTTTTGTATACATTGTACCACAATATCTTTGTAATGGGAGTCTGCTTTTGTTTGCAGTTGTGTTTTGCACTAAGCATGCTGGGGAACCCTCAGATTGTGCTCCTAGATGAACCTTCATCTGGGATGGACCCCAAGTCTAAGCAGCGTATGTGGTAAGACCCCTTTTAGTTTGCTGATGTATACTTTTAATGGCAATTTTAATTTAAAGCTGGTTTGTACCACATTAATATACAGGCATTGCCTTTTCAGCTAATGAAACAATAGTATATCTGTTAAAAACCCAGAATATTTTTATATAATCTAAATTGTGCCTCCTGTAATCACTACAAAAATGTTGTTGGATAGATACAGTTCAGTCCAAAGTGATCATTCTCATTGAGCAGTGGAGTTAAGGTCTTCAGAAATGTGAATAATCAACTACTGCAAAATGGTACTTGGATATTTTTTGACTGTACTTGTAAAAGGGTACTCTCTGTGTGTTCATTGTCCAGGAGAGCGATGCGTGTGGCCTTTAGAAACAAACAGCGTGGTGCTATCTTGACAACGCACTACATGGAGGAGGCAGAAGCTGTGTGTGACCGAGTGGCCATCATGGTTTCTGGCCAATTACGGTTTGTACTGCTTTTTTTTTTTTATCTTTTAGATAGTAATACTATATTTATATCATATATGGTCTTGAAGATAAAGATTGCTGTTTCAGGAGTGCTTATTCTAAGTATGTCTATGTCCTATAATATTAAAAGTACTTGGGTTCCAGCTTTTTCTGCATCATTACTAAATGGCTAAATTTTTTTAATCTGCAAATCTGTCTGCAAAACACAGACCCCAATTATTACTGAACTATTAAAATTATTACTCATTTATTCAGCAAACATTATAAATAAATGCACATTTTTATGGAAAATGACAGTGCAGGGCACTTGTTAAATAAATGGTAAGGTTTGATTGTTTATAATGTGGCTTTTCTGTAGGTGCATTGGTTCCATACAGCACCTGAAAGGGAGATACGGTCGAGGTTACAGTCTGGAGATTAAACTTCGAGAAGAGCTTGCAGGCCTCCAGCAGGTGGCACTACTACACAAGGAGATACTAAGGATCTTTCCTCACGCTGCACGCCAGGAGAGGTATGTGTGTATGGGTGTATTATACAATTAGAAGTGGTTGGGAATTGAATGACCTATTGAAGAAATATTTTGGAGATTTTTAGACAGCAGTGACGGAAGCAATATACGCCCGTTTGCTCCTGTTGATATTTGTCTTGCCCTGTTGTGTTGCAGTTTTGCCACCTTGATGGTTTATAAGATTCCAATGGAGGATGTTAAATCACTAGCCAAGGCTTTCTCTCAGTTAGAGAGTGGTGAGTGGCCATAGAACGGTGTTTGAATACCTTATGGTTATTGGAATTTTGTTTTTAAAGACTTTTTTAAAAAATTATTTCACCCCTCTCTCTGCAGCTAAGCAAAACTTCAATTTTGAAGAATACAACTTTTCCCAGTCGACCTTGGAGCAGGTTGGTCAAAATGCACAGTGCTGTAATAAATCACAAAAATGAGTTGCTATTAGAATATTTTAAATGCTTTTGTGTATCCATATCTGTTTTGGTGTCAGGTTTTCATGGAATTTGCTAAAGAGCAGGAGAATGAGGAGGAAGAAGTGGGCTCTCTCAGCACCACCTTCCAGTGGCAGCGGCTCCCGCAGGATGGCAGAGCATCCATCAATCATTCTGATAGCATTGTGCATCAGTTGTGAGCCAACCCTTTCAGCCCTCTGTCTCCCCCCTACCATCTCTCTCTGCCTGTGTGTCTCAGAACGTTGGTGCCCCAATATGAGGTGCCACTGCTATGAGGGTCTGCAGATCCATGGAGTTGGCACGGGCACTAACTCAACCAGCATGACTGCATTATTCACATCTCAGCTGATTCCTAAGCTTGTACTGGAATTTTTTTTTTTTTGAGACAGAGACATTTAATTTTTGAATTCCCACCCCCTGATTCATTCTACGTACCTTTGCTACATACTGGCCTTTGTGAACAGGTTTATACCACGTTCACTTGTGTTTTGAGCTTATCTACCAGCTGCTGGGTGATGTCATGCGTATTGAATCAATCAAAAGGTAGGAAAACAATGCAAAGGAGGGATATCGCAGAATCACTTTCTCACATCAACACTAAAAAAGGTGCTTTTAGTTTTTGTAGCAAGAGATCTATACTTTAGATCTATTGTGTATACTCTTGTATATACTTTGTTCTTGGGGATCTGATGCATGTGCTTGAACCTTCACAAGCACAGTGGGGCTGTGGAGTGTGAGACTTTGTTCTAGCTTCTATCTCAGCCTTGAAGGTGTTTTTCTGGCTTTGTCAGCGTGACAGCACTGCTGAGACACACCAGCATGTGGAGACTCTGCTTCACAATCCCTCCATGAGGCATGAGGAGTGTCCTCTGTCCCTGCTGCACCAGAGGAGCTCTTGGACTCCTTTTCCAACACCAGCATACGCTTCAGGCCCTCAGACATTCAGCTGTCCAAAGACTGACGCCTGATCAGCAGGCATAGACCTACACAGCAACACATCAGTATAGGTACTGAATGGTAAATGATTTCACAAAGCGAAAATCACCCCCCCAGTGTCTTTGTCGTTGTGTGTGTGTGTTACTTTCCTTGGGGCCTTCCTTACATCTTCCTCTTCTCATGTAAATGTCATAAATGATTGAATGTAGAATGTAGTTTCCCATGCACTCCACTTACATGCATGTAGCACTCCAGATTTGTCAGAATTGGAACCATGGCCTAGAGGTGGTGGGGAAGGCTTTGAAGTCAGAGGACTCTCTTCCTTTCCTGTTTTAATTATTTAGCATTACTTCTCAGCAAGTCCTTGAACGCATGATGGGACTATTATGTGTGGGATCGTGACAGTTGTTTTATCCTACTTTTGTAGCAAAGATTAAGAGCTTTATGGTGGAGAATCTACTTTTTAATGGATGGAGCTTCTTTTCGAACATTCCAAGTGTATTCACGTATTTCAGCTTATTTTCCCCTTTTGGAAGAAGACTAATATTAGGTATTAACATTAGTAATATTAACATTGTTGATTAAAGGTATTCTCTGGTTGTTGCTTTTTTTTGACACAGGCTACACACAGAGTAACAAATACAAATTCAACACGATCTGAAACAAGTGACAGTTTGAATTATTTGTAATTATTATAATTGTAAAAAGGAGAATGAGCAGATTATTGCAATTAAAGAGTTTAGAGTTTGCAGTAAAGCAATTCTCTCAATGTCCCTATTTTCTTTATGCAGTTCAACGAAACTGTTTGTTACATAGAGATGTTTTCATGTTTCAGGTATGTCAAAGAAGTGCAGTTAAATCCAGCAGGAATTAAAAATATACACTCACTGTCCACTTTACTAGGAACAACTGTACACCTGCTCATTTATGCAATTAACCAATCAGTAATCCAATTATGTGGCAGCAGCACAATGCATAAACTAATGCAGATACAGGTCAGGAGCTTCAGTTAATGGTCACATCAAACAGCAGAATGGGGAAACGTGTGATCTCTGTGACTTTACCAGTGGAATGGTTGTTGGTGCCAGGTGGGCTGGTTTGAGTATTTCAGAAACTGCTGACACAACATGCATCCTGTGTGTGGAGGGTCTGCAGACTGAAACGTTTTATTGATGAAAGAGATCAGAGGAGAATGACCAGACTGGTCTGAGCTTGACAGGAAGTCTATAGTAACTCAAATAAGCACTCTATACAACAGTGGTGAGCAGAAAAGCATCTCAGAAAGCACAACACATCAAACATTGAGGTGGATGGGCTACAATAGCAGAAGACCACATCAGGTTCCACTCCTGTCAGCCAAGAACAGGAATCTGAGGCTATCATGGGCACAGACTCACCCAAACTGGCCAGTTGAACCAGATAAGATGACTGATCTTCAGCTGTCCAGTTTGGGTGAGCCTTGAACATTAACTGAAGCTCTTGACCTGTATCTGCATGATTTTATGCATTGTGCTGCTGCCACATGATTGGCTGATTAGATAACTGCATAAATGAGCAGACGCACAGATGTTCCTATTAAAGTGGATAGTGAGTGCATATATATATATATATATATATATATATATATATATATATATATATATATATATATATATATGTGTGTGTGTGTGTATTTTTTAGATGGAATATGTGTCATTATTATAGTCATCTCTTATCCCTAGGTTAGCAGTTAGAGTTGTCAAGCATTGTAATGCTTTTTTGCATTTTTCTTGATTGGTGTTTGGATGGATAAAATGCTCCATTGAAAGACTGTATTTTTGTCCATAATAAGTATAATCATTAGCATGCAGTTGAACTCAGAAACTTTGCACCTTTAATCCAGTGTAAGAGTGGCAGTTTTACCCAGGTGGTCTGGTACACAAGGAGCTATGTAGAATTGTTGCAGGTTTTGTCTATATGAAAATCTGTTGAAGTCTGTTCTGGTGTCTTTAGGGGTTGACTACTTGCTTGTATATTCAATATTATTCTCTTCTACTGCACAATTTTTTGTCCCTGAATATAAAATGAGGGAGGTATTCTGATTGAACCTGATTGAAAATTTTAATTCATGTTAAGATGGTGCACCGAATGAATTTTGGTATGTCTATTATATTGTATTTATATTCATTTAGGGTTTTGAGGGCTTTTGAAATATTCGGACTGTTCTACTGTCCCTTGCAACTGGCCATCATGGAGTACTAACATTTTATTTGTAATATTATAAGAATCAGGTTCAAATTTCTTTAAACTGTCCAATAGCATCAATGCACTAACATAAGCAGCGAAGCCAGTTGATATTAAAGCCAAGCTGAGCGTGTAAGCTTTCTGCAAAACATCTGTAATGTAATGTGAATGTTTTGGAGATTGTTGGAATGGTTCTACTTATGGCACTGCTACTTTTGTTTGTGTATTGATAAAGTGGCAATTTGCTATTTTTTACTAAATGAGCTTTATTTTTGCACATATGTAGCCTCTTATACTGGTATGGCTGAACATCTGGATGATGTTGCTTCTCCTTTCTTAGGGTTCGGGGTATGTTTAATGAAATCTACCTTGGTTAAATATACTCATTTCTACCAAAGTGCAATATAGGAAAAACTTTTTGTGTATGTGCAGTCACTGCTTACTGTAAATGATGTGTCATGCCTAACTGCAATATCAGTGTCTATTTTGTGAACTCAGAAAGTGTCTTGCAGTGAAATGTAGCCACCGATATGTAACCTTGTAGAATGCGTTTGCTTTGTACTCTTTATTTAGTGCCCAGATACTGAAAAACTAATAAAAAAATCATTTGAATATAGATTGAATTTAACAAACAATTCATTCACCAGCTGAAGTGGTTATTTTAATAGAAGATGTTCACAGGGTTTTTTTTTTATATGCCCCTTTATTTTTGCTTCTAGAATTTCATGCCTCTTCACATTTCCATATATAGTATGTGATCATTTTAAACACCACTTGTAGTACTCACACTCACGACTGTGATTTATTTTAATCACCTCAGGACACTGGAGATTTTTTTTTTCTATTTTCTAATTCTATTTAAAATTGATTTTGTTGTATTGTGCAATCTAGTAAAGGAGTGTGCACTAATTTTCTGAGAACTCTTGTGTGTTACACGATCTGTTGTTCTTGTTATTAATTTTTGTGCCGATTTTACACTCAATTCATTTCTTTAACACGTGTTTATTAAAAGGCATTTAACCCATAGAAATGAAATAATAATAAAAAAAAAAAGAAGAAAAGAAAACTCCACTAGGCTTATATTATGTATATCTGTTTTTTTTAAAAATCATTTATACATTCCCATTAGATAGCCTAATGCATAAAATCCAAGCAAAAAGTATGTCTACTTTGGAAAATCTAATTGCAATTATGTGAATAGAGGAGAAAATGAAACTGTGATAGAAGGAGGAAAATGTGAATAGAGGAGGAAAAATGTAACTGTGATAGAAGGAGAAGTAAAAAATTTCTTCTTCTTCTGGACACTGATAGCAATTTTAAAAAATAATAGAATTTCTTCAAAGATGAGCATTTATTTTAGATATTGATTTTTATCCCAATACTATCCTGCTTGGGTCTTGCGACTCATCTTCTGCTGCTGAAGATGGACGCACATAGATGCCCTGATAATTTGAACTGCTCAGTCTTTATGTAATCATAAAGACTGTCCTGTGCTTAGCCCAGGACTCGTACACAATTCGTTTATACTGAACATCCTTTTAACACACTTGGTTCTGTTTGATTTTACTCTTCTTCACGTGTATACTGTAATGATTTACACTCACTGAGCACTTAGTTAGGTACAACTGTACACCTACTCATTCATGCGATTATCTAATCAGCCAGTCGTGTGGCAGCAGTGCAGTGGATAAAATCATGCAGATACGGGCCAGCACCTGTGGGTAATGTTCACGTCAACCATCAGAATGGGGGGAAAAAATGTGAGCTCAGTGATTTTGTCTGTGGCATGATTATTGATGCCAGACGGGTTGGTTTAAGTATTTCTGTAACTGCTGATCTCCTGGGATTTTCACGTACAACATTCTCTAGAGTTTACTCAGAATTGTGCAGAAGAAATAAAAATTCATCCAGTAAGTGGCTCAGATAACTACTCTGTACAATTGTGGTGAGCGGAAAAGTATCTCAGAAAGCAAAATCCGTTGAACCTTGAGGTGGATGGGCCACAACAGGAGAAGACCACGTCGGGTTCCACGGGTTGAAGTGTTTGTGTAGTCGTGACTGTCCTGAACTCGATAAGAACCTTCATTTATTATATGTAGGCTGTTTGAAATTTGTATCTGTAATGCCTTTACTGAAAGCGCATTCATAAATTATTGTAAAGTCTTTTATGAAGTACCCACTTGTCATTCCAACACTTTATTACTTTCCATGCTAATAAACTAAAGTAGTAAAGAGTTTTTTTTTTAATTTCTAACACTGTTATGAAAAACTATGTGCATATTTTACAACTTCACTCATTTAAGAAGTACTTATGTCATTTGAATAATGATGTAATGGATGCTTTATAGAAGACTATTAAAAAATATTCTAATAATCTTGAACTATCTACCCATAGTTGTCTTTTTCATGGAAGTAATTCTACCTATAACATCTAATTTTAACTCTTGTTTTGTTATAAGCCTTTTACAGATCATTCTGCAGGTTAAGATCTACTGACTGAAAGGTTTAGCCTTCACATCCTGGAACTGCCCAGTACCACTGTAGGACCTTTGAGTAAACCCCTTAATCTTCGATAGCTCTAAGGGCACCTTACAGTGGCTAGTCATGGATTCTGATCCCAGCTTCCTTACAAAAACAGTTGATGTGAAAAAAAAAAAATAGATGAGTCAAAGAGTGACCGAGAACAATATGGATCAGAATTGTGCAAATACCTGATCGTCTTCAGTGTTGCAGGCTTGTGAGTTGAATTTAGGGTGATTGTTTACAATCGCTCTGCCTCATTGTGTCTCTGTAGGGTATCATGTAGTGTAACGTTTTGTTCGCAGTGTGATTTGTGCATCAACCATAAATATTTTCTCAAGGTATCAACATACACGGTCTCCAGTGTCTAAACCATACAGTGGTTCATGATGTGATTTATGATCTCAAGCATCTCAAGTCTTTGAAAAACTATACACACTGGCAGAACTTTGTGAACATATGAAGAGGTATTACAGCAGCTTCTTACTATACAAGTAACGTGAAGTGAGGTTGCAGAGAAACTGTCATGTGAGAGAGAACACATCTACACGTACTTCATTTTCTCTCGCTTGCTAGGGTCGACACTTTGCTTGCAAACCAAGTTCCATTTCATGGCACCTTCTGCTTGGTTTTAACACAAACAAAAATAGAGCTAAAATGCATGGTTCATTATGCTCCTGATTGCTTAATACTAAGTAGATTACTTATTTTGGTATCAGCATCAAGTACCGAGAAACATGACCTTGTACATGGTCTGGAAAAAATGGTATTGATGCATTCTTACCCTTTTATAAACAGCCATTAACTTGTCAGCCCTGTTATGGCCAGAATTATTTATGGCTGTTATTTACTTATGACTAAATAACAGCAAGCCAGTTAGGTTACTCACTAATTTGAGGCTTTCGTTTTACAAATACTGAAATTTTAATATGCTACACGATAGCTCAATATATCATAAATTATAACTGCTAGCAAACTAATTAGTATGTGGATTAAAAGGACCAAGTGACTAGCCTTTGCTATGATGAGAGTTATGACAGTTACTTGCCAGAGTTTGTTGTCAAGGAGGGAGACAAGGTTTTCAAAGAACCAAATGTGAAAAAATTCTAATTGTGGAAGTTTTGCCCTGTTTTTTCTCTTTCCTCTCCTTTTTGGGCCCCACTTCTCTATTTATAATTGAAAGGCATTCTGATACTTTTGCAAAGTAGGCTGGTGGCTACTGCAGTGTTAGAAATGAATAACTTCAAATAAATAAAGCAAGGTCATTTAACTGACCATTAGTGTTTTCTAAATCACCTAATGAAATTACAGTCTCTTCTGAAAGTCTTGGAATATAAATAAAGTAAATACATGTACGTAAATAATGCTTAATATTTGGTTGCATATCCCTTGCTTGCAATAACTGCACCAAGCTGGTGACCCACTGACATCACAAACTCTTGCATTCTTCTTTTGTGATGCTTTTCCAGGCGTGTACTGCAGCTTCTTTCAGCTGTTGTATGTTTTGGGGTGTTTCCCCCATCAGTCTCCTCTTCAGGAGGTGAAATGCATGCTCAGCTGGGTTAAGGCCCGGTGATTGACTTGGCCATTAAAAACATTCCAATTTTTTTCCCCCTGATGAAATCCTTTGTTGTGTTGGCAGTGTGTTTTGGGTCATTGTCTTGCTGCATAATGAAGTTCCGCCCAATTAGATTGGATGCAATTCTCTGTAAATTGGCAGACAGATTGTTTCTGTAGACTTCTGAATTCATTCTGCTGCTACCATCATGAGTTCCATCATCAATAAAGTTTAGTGAGCCTGTTCCAGAAGCAGCCATGCAAGCCTAAGCCATGACACTACCTCCACCGTACTTGACCGAGGAGCTCATATGTTTTGGATCATGAGCAGATCCTTTCTTTCTGGTGGCCTTTCTATCACTTTGATAGAGGTTAATCTTGGTTCCCGCACCATTGTGGCTCATCTCTGTATTTCTTTGCAAATTCCAGTCTGGCTTCCTGATGAGTGGTTTGCATCTTGTGGTATAGGCTCTATGTTTCTGCTCTGAGTGTTCTTCGAACAGTGAATTGTTCAATACCTTTACCCCTGCCTTGTGGAGGTTATTTGTGATATAACTGACTTTTGTTTTGGGCTTTTTCTTCACAGGGCTCACAATGTTTCTGTGATCAGCTGCTGTTGTTTTCTTTGGCCGACCTGTTCGATGTCAGTTAGTACACCTGTGGTTTCTTTCTTTTTCAGGACATTCCATATTGTTGTATTGGTTATGCCCAATGCTTGTGCAATGGCTCTGATCAATTTCCCCTCTTTTCACAGCTTCAAAATGGCTTGCATTTCTCCCATAGGCAGCTTTCTGCTCTTTATTTTGGTTTATCCTTTTTAACAACAATTGCAGTCTTTACAAGCAAAAATCAGATCTCAAACCAAGAGTAGACATTCATAGCTATTAATTATTCAAACAATCAGTCTGCCAGGGTACACCTGGACAACAAGCCCACCTGTCAGTCACATGTTCCAATATTTTTGATCACTTGGGTGGGTTCAAACAAAACTTGCCATGTTTTAAGTTGTTTAACACATCTAGATGTAAATATGAGGAAATGAAAGCTGAAATTCTGATCTCTTTTCTCTTGTATAGCAAAAACAAAAGAATTGGGCTTGCCATTCCAATACTTTTGGAGGAGTTTGTTGATGTGTCCTACTGGATAAAACACATTTCCCAGAGCTCTACAAAATTGTATTACCTAAATTCCTCAACATAATAGCACAAAATAATGGCATATTTCATGACAAGAAAAAAATTCTCAATTGAATGTAAATTGAGTTGTAATGCATTAGGTATAATAAAAGTGAATTTAACCATAAAGTAGAATTATTTGATTTTTGTTGTCTAGGTGGATAAGGTGGATAGAAAGAGCTCTAGTAGTTAAATGAAGTAATTTAACTGTTGCATAGTGCCCTTATCCATACTTTCATAGTTGAGCATAAGCAATTAGCAACAAAGTGGTGTCAGTGCCTGGTTTGTGGGGCAAGAGCATTTTGTAAATATGTAAATTAGTTTGTAATAGTTAGTTAGTATAACCGAAGACAACTTATTTCAATATAAAATAAGTTATAATCCATTATTTTTTATTCTGATAAAACTTGATTAGAATAATCCTATGCAAATTAATCTATAACATCATCTGGCAACTATTTAGTGACTGACTGAGCCTGCACTAGCCACTTTCTCCTGAGAAGATTAGGCACTGGCTGCATATACAGCTGCTTTTGACGTCTCTGTCATACACACACCGAATGTGAATCTACACTGGAGGCTACTGGAGGTTACCGAAGATGGCTGAATGAATGAAAGCATGAAAGGAAAGTGCTCACTCTTACAATTTTGCTTGAGAGCTGCATGGATATAGCGTGAGTAAACCTGAAGTGAAATGGCTATGAAATCACAAAAGAACCTGTTCAGGCTCTTTCCAGATGTAACCGTAATGCCTCTCCAATCTCTGGAATGCACCTATTATTCCTACTTTTTGAGCTGGTGTGGTGGTCATCTACAATAATGCTTTTCATATCAGGGGATGCTGTTGTGCCCCGGAGCATTTATTTCAATTATTGTCCTTTCATTTATTAATTTACTGCTACACTGCATTAGCTTGTAAAAGTAACGGGGGAATTGTAACATATGAACAGGGCCTTAGACCTGTTTTATAATTCAAAACCATAATTCAGAATTTCCCTGCTGAACTTTGGACAGTTGTACATGCAAAAATAAAAGCATAATCATAAGCAAAATTGCACCTATAATTATTGTACCTACAATTAGGCTGCTATTTTATGTGAAGAAGCTCGTCCTTGTGTTGTGTGATCTGGGTGGAGATTTTATGTCACCCTGACAACAGATCCAACCCATATGAGCTGTGAGAGCGCAGCAGCAAATACAAAACAGCCCATATCATGTCTGTAGTCTCTGAAGTTCAAAAATCATGTAATTCAGTCTCACTCTGTGACTCACTGTTACACTGACTTATTAGTAAGACTTTACATAAAGGTTATATTTATATAATGGCTTCATAACACATGCATAAATATTGAATAATATTTTGAAAGCAATATATGAGAAGATATGAAAAAAGGTTATTTTAATATTGGTAAGATGACATGAGATCTTTTATAAAGTTTTAAGGTAGATGAAAGTTATTTGATTGCCATAAGACATGGTATACTTTATAAAACACCTCTTGCCATCTCGCAAATATTATCATAATCCACTATTTCCCAGCGCATTATTTTATAAATATGTGGTTTTATAGCCTTCCAAATAAAGTGATAGAGGCCATGAAAAGATCCCTTTCAATTTCCTGAGCACAATGTACTAAATTTTGTGCACAGTTTAGCTTAATGTGGCCATAAGGCACTAAATGACGAGGTCATGAAATAGAAATATGTGTGTGGCATTTACTTTATACATGTTCTCGTTTTTTTCCTTATGATTTAATAAAATTGTGCGTACGGTTTAGTTCATTTGTGCTCCCCTCTAAAGAAACCATGCCTCTCTTATAGTAGTGTGCCTAACAATAAAATTAATTTCATTATATGTTATATATACAATCATATATAAAATTATACTGTTTTGTTATAACAACGTAATTCTTTGTTGGTGAAGTAACATTTGCTTATGCTGGCTGAACATTAACTACCCTAATTAGTTTATATAGATAGCAAGGTAGCCTGTATAAATGCAGAGTGAAGCAGAACCTTACATTTCATTCAACAGAACTAGAGCTAACAATTTTCCAGATAATGTTTTAACAGTCCTCAGTATATATACACTGCTGCCAGTAAGTACCAGAGCTCTCTATGGACTGATTATCTTTAAAGGAGAGCACAAAAAAGGGCACAATTCTATTAATTCAATAACTCAAAATAGCAAACTGAGAGCATGAATAGTAAATTGTGCACACACATTATAATGACCTCCTGTTATTACTGTGGCTATGATAAAGTAAATTTTGTACACTAACCAAAAATATCTTTTCATGGCCTTTATAGAACTCCTAAAAGTGCATAAAAAGGCTATGCGGTCTTTGTATGAAGACAATCTGGTAATAATCAAAATGCCAGTGTAGTATTATTATATGTTCATGTAGTACTGTTTTGTTGCCAAGATATTTGTATGAAACCCTCATCAGGACACAATTTGATTATTTTATGGAAAAGAGTTTCACATTCAAAACAGCATTCATGGTTGTCTTCAAATAGGATATACTTAGTGAGGAATCAGTGCTTTGTTTTATATAATTTATCTTATGGTACAATTATAAACTTAGTATCAAGTCAGAAGAACTAGAGAGAAAGCTATCAGTGCAGTCTAAGCCCTGTCATAATTATGAGGAAAACGGTATTGTTCCGAGTGCGTCAATAGAGTGAATTACTCATGATTCAAAGCAAGTCATTTGAGCATATTTAGTAAATAACCGAAAAGTGATTAAATCGCGTTTTAGGAACATTTGAATTTCCATGGGTGTGAGCAGGAATCACCTGCTTCTGTGCATGCAGCCACTTCTACAGGGAGTCTCAAGGGAAGTGACCTATTTTTAAGGATCACCACTTGATGGCAGTGCACACCAAGCCTTGAAAAGATCTAAGGAAACACATGACCACGCATTGCTAACTGGCAGGGAGTTACATTTGTATCAGTGTAAGCGGTGTGATGAGTGGACAGCTGTGCCTATTGTGTTACACCATGTGTTTCTGAAGCTGAGAGAATTGTGTTTGTCTAACATGATCGATATGCATCTCCGCTCTTTGTGGTGGGTAAGAAATTGAAATTGATTTGTAAAGAGTGTTATTCAAAAAGATCCATCCACTGATGCGCCAACATTGTTTGTGATTAAATGAGTAGTTGTATAAGGTAATAGGATGGTATGATATCTGAAATTTTAAATCGGTAGCGTGTCAAGGTGAATGCTGTTGTATGAAGTGATTAATGACTCAACACTACAGTACCTGAATGCAAAAAAAATCAACATGCCTTCCAAGCATAGCACCACACAGAGCAAATATTGTTTTCACGTCCCTCATTCAAGACTAATGTGTCTACCTGTGAGGGATGAAAGAAATGTTCTGCTATTATTGTTGAGTCGAGGAAGCTAGTGCTCCATTGGTTTCTTGGTTCCCTGACCATGCTGATTGGTGATATAATTTTCCATGATTTGAACCACTGTTTCCTTGACACTTAACATGGTGTTTTTTTTTTGGCTCTGGATTTGTACAACATGGTGTTCAAGGCACTAGTACCATGTGGCATTGTGTGCATGTGGTATTGGCCATCAAAAGCCCTGTGACTGGAGAAACCATGTCGATATGAGTCTAACTTCAGCTGTTGTGTCATCTCATTTTGCTTTGTGTGTGTTTGTGTGTTTTTAACTAACTGTAAAAAAAAAAAAAACTAACTATCTTCACTGAAGCATGCACACTGAAGTCAATAATATTATCTGGCACACAGCTAGCACTTGTTTAACTTTTATTTAAGTGCCATAGAAATTAACTAATCAAATAGAGGACAAAGGGCCATTAACCTCCATGAGAGTGAGAGACCGAGAGAGAGAATGAGCTACAGGGAGATTAATAACATTCACCATTCATTTAGCGAAAAGAGAAGCAGTTAGTGTCCCTCAGCACTGTAGGAAGCACCACATGTGATACAGAAATGAACAAATGAAACATTTCATATAGAAGAAGGTATAAAATTATTCATATCAATGCATTTCTACTGTTTGCTTGTTATGAGAGTGGAAGAAACTATATTCTATATTCTCTCTTCTCTTCTGTCTTGATGGGCAAGTGACAGGGCTGCTTGCTCCAGGCTGGTCTCTCATGGCACCACACACACACACACACACACACACACACACACACACTATAGCATTCATTCACCCTGGGGGATGCCCCATGGACACATACAGGTATGTGTAAAAAACAAAACAAACAAACAAAAAAAAGCTTTTGTTTGTTCCTGTTTAAAATGTGACATTTGTTTCTGTTTAAAAGGGAAATGTGACATTTAAGTGTATTTGAAGCAATCTTTTACAAAAATAACTTTGACATTAACAGGCATAGCATGTTGAATGCTGCAAATCTCAAAATCTGTTAAGTGCCTATATAAATATTTTATTAGAGATGTACATATATCACACCATCCAGGTTATATCCCTGCCTCAAGTCCAGTGTTCTCAGGATAGGCTCTGGATCTGAAAATGAATGAATGAATTTATAAACATCACATAGGATATATGATATAACTGTAGTAATGTATATCAGCATTAATGCAAACACTTAATTAAAATATGACTTGAGGAGATGACACTGACCTAGAATTTGTTTCAGCTCAGGTTACCTGGTGTCCGGCTTTGTGCGCAACTAAAAATTGATAGGTCGATCATTTGCTGATCCATGTACAGATACCAGAGCAAACAGCCATGTACAAACTTAGCTTCACCCAAGTGTTTGTTTTTAGCCAAGAGCAAACCACCTTTCACTTCAGGTGCATAAAAATAGCTCTACAAAATGGCATACTTTATATGTACACACTAGAAATGCTGAAAAAAGAAGGGTGGACCATTAGACATAATTTGAACTGTTTTTTTTTTTAAACTTATCATTTTATAATTTGTGGCTGTGGGTATTTGCGCAGGTAAATGATGTTTGTCATTTCAGCATATGTTCAATTTGATTTGAGATGTCACTAAACCACATAATACATGTACTATGTGTACATCATTGATGCATGGTAACATGAACATTCTGATGCTGTATTCCACTTCAGCTGTGCCATCTTAATTTCCCACCTATTCATCACTGATTTTGGAAAAGTAAACTTCCTTGACACATCATTTTCAATTTATGGCAAACTAAAGAGCAGAGTCCCTGCTTCTTCCTCTCTGCTGTGACAAGTCTGACTCGCCTGACTTACCCATTAAGGAGAAGGTTTCTCACAACCCCAATTTTGTTGCCATCTCTCTCCCCCACTCTCTCTGGCGCTCTCCTTCCATTCCTTCTCTTTTCTTTACATTCTGTCATACACCATGAATCAGATGGCAGGATACTGCATCACAGTGTAGTTCTTTTTGCTCTGGCTGTTCTGACAGTGCAGGAGACAGCCAGGCAGCAGTGTCTGGAGCTGTGCTATATTTGCAGGTTCAAAATGGCTCTTTAATAAAAAGCACTGACAATAACAGGTGGCTCTGTCATTATGATGAAAGTTTGTGATAATTAATTAAAAAACTTCATGTGCATGCACTGATTAGCGGGGAAAAAATAGCAAACCTCTGTGAAGGTCATGCTTTTTCAAATGTCATACTACAACGAGCATAGTATAATACTTATTGATTTGTGCAACATCTAAGCTTGGTAAGATTTCTGTATTTGGCAGTTCTACATGAGTAAGTAGGTGCAGATTACTCTGACTGAATGATTTGTTGTGTCGTTCAGCTCCATGAGTTTCGCTCCATCATGAGGGATCATAGAGTAGCCCAGGTGCTGAACTAATCCTTAAAAGCCATAGCTGGCATAGTGATAAAACCGCAGGCATGCCTCTGTATCTCTGTAGACTGCTGAGAGATCATACTCCGTTCAGGGCTCCATCAATAGATGCTTCTTGAACTGCAGGAGGCATTGGCTAGGGTCAGAGACATGAGATTTATAGTTAAACTCAGACATTGAGACAGACAAACAGACAGACACATGGACAGACAGACAGACAGACAGAAGAGAGAGAGAGAGAGAGAGAGAGAGAGAGCAAACTGTAGGTGTCTACTCTATGTCTTCAGCATCAGTGGGAATGGACTGGTGGTGGCAGGAGGGATGTGTTAAACATGGTTGAAATCTTCTAGGCCAGGGACCAAGGGTGTCAGACTTCAATGTTCTACCTCATTTAACACACCTGATTCAACTCATCAGCTCATTACCAAGGCCTTCATGGGCTGAATTTAGTGTAAAAAAAGAAAAACACCAAGACTATAAGGCTGTAGCTCTTCACAGCACAGGTCTGATACATGTTCAGACAAACCACATTGTCTTGTGATATTTTCTGAATAAAAACGGTACAAAATATGCTTCCAGACATAATAGTGTCTGTTGACCCCCCAGCAAACTATTTCCACAGATCGAACTGTAGCAGAACCGATCATGGTAGGAAAAAAAAAACTGCCCATAGTTCAATGACTGCAGAAGCATTAGCTTCTACAGCAGCTGCTCTGTTGTGGCTTGTTTTTAACATGCTTTTATATAAATGAAAGAAATAGATATAAATAGATGTAAATGTATAAATAATAATAATAATAATAATAATAATAATAATAATACATTTATTTTATATAGAAAGCTTACATAAAGGAAAACACAACAATATAAGACAATATTCTATAAATTCAACAAGAAATAAATCACAAAACAATACAATAAAAAACTAATCAAATAAAAGCATTCCTGAAAAAGAATGTTTTGAGAAATGTTTTAAAAACAGCTAAAGAATTAGCATCCCTAATGTCAATTGGGAGAGAATTCCAGAGTTTTGGAGCATACGTAGAAAAGGCCCTGTCACCCCTGGATCGTAACTGAGTTTTGGGAACAACTAAGAGACCGTGCTGAGAAGATAGTAGATTGCGAATTGGCGTATAAGGTGTTAAAAGATCTGCCAGATACTGCATATAGGCAACTGTAATCTCAAACATAAAACTTAAGCTTTATTCAATATTTTTTCCGACCAAAAATAATCATAATTAATTTAGAGCACACATATTGCCAAGAGCAACACTCAGTCATTGTACTAATTGGGCAAATATACAAGAAAAAGTGACAAAAATGTGCTAATGTGACATAAATAATAATTAAAACTCAAATACATATTATCTTATATATTATCTCTATTACCGTAGACAGCTCATCAAAGGAAAGAGATTTTTTTAGAATTCCATTTAGCCTCTCTCGTTTGATTAGTGAAGTGATGACATGGCTTGTTCAAGAAAAAAAGAAAGAAAAAGTCATCAACAAAATAATAAGTGTTTGGAAATGACTAGACAGAGAGGTTTTTCAGTGGGGGAAGTGGGAGCTTAGTGGTTAAGATGTTGGGATTCTGCTTGGACGGTTGAGAGTTCAAATCCCAGCACCACCAAGCTGCCACTGCTGGACCCTTGAGCAAGGCCCTTAACCCTCAACTGCTCAGTTGTATTAAAAAAAAAAAAAAAAAAGAGATAACTGTAAGTCGCTCTGGATAAGGGCGTCTGCCAAAAGCCATAAATGTAAATGTTCAGTGTTTCCCTGTCAGAAAGGGTTCCCTTAGGAAGCTAATAACCCTAAAACCTATCCAAAGAACCTTTTTCCTAGCATGTGGTCAGCATATATGAGTAAGTAAATAAAAGTTGAACCAGAAATTCTTTCCTGAAGTAAAAAAAGGTCTATAAATGCAGTTAAAATACAATTTTAAAACTGTTAATCATGATAGAAAAGCACAAACTCACTTAAATGTACTTGAATTATGAAAGTAAAATTTAAATGAGTGGTAAATTACTGTTCCCATGAAAACTGAGGATGCTCTCAAACATTAGCTAGTGCTAATGCTACAAACTAGCTTGGATACGAATAGCTAGCTGCTATGATACAAGCTGGGTTGATAAATACAAAATGTAGCTAACCACAGATAGATATCTGTGATTGTTTTGATTGTGATTTTTTTTTTTTTTAAGATTTGAGGGGGAATTTTTGCTTATCATTATTGAATGTTATCTTGGTTGGCATAAGAGGCATCACTTTAAAGATGTATTTTTGGAACCAGCCACCTTAAAGAGTTAGTTTAGGTAGAGCCATGGATGGGAATTGTGACATAATCACTTCGGGAACATCATCTGGCATATAACTAGTTAAATTATCATTATTCTTGCTGTATTGGAGCAATCTTAAAGAACAGTTCTCTAATTTTGTGTTTGTGTTTGTGTGTAGGCGTACAAGCAGACAATTCCTGGGAGATTTGTAGGAATTAGAGAATAAATATAATAAGGCATCCGTTTCCCCTTCTGTTCTTAAGTTTTGATTTCAGAACTTGGTGCTTAATCAACAGCTTAAACTATATGAGGGAAAAATTCACTTATGCTTTGCAAAAAATATGCAGGTTATAAAGCAAAATAAAAATAACATTAAATAAAGTTGAGCTAATAGCACGTCACCTTTCCTAACTTTTTGATGCAATTGTACAGTTGCCCAAAACAAAGTGCCTGCTATGATTTATTAGCACCTAAGACTAACCTCAAAGAAAATGCAAAGCAGAAATCAAAACACATTTTTCTTCTGTATTATGACAGATTTCTGATTGAAACAGGCTATTCGGGGAGGAAATAATGTAGGGCTAGTCTCTGGCTCTGGGTGGCACAAGGCTCTAAATTTGATCCTGAGCTTGGATTACTGTCTGTGTGGAGTTTCACATGTTCTCCCTGTGTCTGCATGGGTTTCCTCTGGCTTCTCTTGTTTTCCTCACAGCCACCAAAAGCACTGGATTGGCTCTGTTAATTTGCCCCTAGGTGTGCAAACGTATGTGTGCAGTCATCCAGGGTGTATTCCCACCTCACACCCAGTGTTCCTGAGATAGGCTCCTGATTCACTGCAGCCCAGATCAGAATAAAGTGGTTACTGAAGATGAGTGAAAGAATGGACTGATTTTTCTATACATTAGGATTGACTAGCTTGTGATAAATGGCAACCATGACAATGATAGATGGGGATGCTTGTGTGTGCGTGGTGATGTAGTTAAAATACAAAAGGTGTTTTGAGGCAAGTCATGATGAAAGTTTACAGAGGACCATTTTACAAGTTTTAATGTTTATGTGTGGAACCGGGAACATACAGTACAATTGTTGGTTATGCACAGCTCACAGGTGACAGTGTACACCAAAGATTGTTGTGTAGCTCAAGTGATAATTACATCCAGGAAGTACCCAGAGCATCAGCTTCATGCTGTGTGTGTGTGTGTGTGTGTGTGTGTGTGTAAAAGTGGGGTGGAGGGGTGTTACCATACATGTAGACTCCAGAATGAATAATTATGTCTAATGATTGCTAAAGCCACCTGGCACTTGAAAAAGTCTTAATTTGGCTCCTTTAAAGGCTGTCTGATCATCCTCATGAGAACAGCAATTACCACCATAATAAACTGGAAAGATACAGCCACTGCCTGTTGAATAATTTGGCTTGAGCATTTCAAAGAAAAAAAAAAACAGTTTACAAATATTTATATAGAGAAAATGGGAGTCTTGAAAAAATAGAATTCCTGGGGATTTTCAATCATGCAGGTTGCCTGAATGCAATAAAGGAGCTGTGACTTTTGGTGAGATTATGCTGAGTGATGGCTGTTTGAACTGTTTTGGTTGGGTTACGGAACACTTGAATCTACACTGTTTGAGTAATGAGTGCTGTGGTGCCGCCGCAGTGCACTGTTTCTTTCCTCTCGTCTTGTGCTTTGTCACCCTGAGGCCCATTTCATCCCAGCTCTCCTCGCAGCTCCCAAACACACTCACAGGAAACTGGAAACTGCACTTGTTTGCATCATTAATATCGAACTCACAACTGGGAGAAGAGCAGTGCAGTGTTTCTGCAAGAGGACAAGCTGATATGAAGATTGCCATAATGGTTAGTCAAAGAGTTTCATGGTTATAGATTAATATTCTACATTTTAGTGAAGAGGTGACAGTGTCAGTGATGTTTCAGGCTTCGGTGTTGCTCATTTTATTTCTCCTATAGGTGAGAAACCTGAAATTGTTGAAAACCTGAATTAGGTTTTTAGATAGGAATGAAAAGTTCAGAATTATTGTAGATATAAGTTCCCATCCCAAAAGTAAATCACTGGTCGTAAGCAAGTGGAAATAAGTTTGGTACTCAAATTCCATGCCTTTTACTGATTCTGCATGGCACATGGAAGGTTTCAGTGCTCAGTGGTGGCTAATTCTTTATTTGGATAAGTACAAATTACTGACTGTAATTTGATCATAGTTACTGGCTTTTTTTTTTGTAGACTAGTGCACTAAGACCAAACTACAGCCTCAACGTCAGGAGCTCAATGTTTATGTCATCAAGCGATGAACATAAACCACAAACCTATCTCAGCGGAACTGCTGTCGTGAGTGTTAACGGCTTCCCAGCTCACATAATTCAAAACCTCTCATGGATCCTCTGCATCTCCACCATTATCAAGAAGCCCACCAACTCCTAGATTTTTTTTCAGGAGGCTGAGGAAGATCAACCTACACCCTTTGATTCTCAGTAATTTCTATAGATGTAAACATGGAGAACATATTGACCAGCTGCATCACAGTCTCGTATAACAACTCCACTGTGCCTGACCACAAGGCTCTGTAGCAGTTGGTGGTTAGGGTGCGTGGGGTCCCTGGTGATACTGAGGAGAGCCTGGGGACCCCACGCACCCCAGCCACCACCTGTTCATTCTCCTACCTTCTGCTATTGGACACACAACCAGACTGAGGGAGAGCTTTCACCCCAGAGCTGTGAAGCTGCTGGTTCCCACTCATACATGCTGGTTTCTAAACCGTGAAGCTGCTGGGTTCAACTCCTACACACGCTGCGTATATATATATATATATATATATATATATATATATATATATATATATATATATATATATATATATATATATATAATAAACTCTGGATTGTTTCAGGAGTGTGCCATATATTTGTCATTCATGCAATCAGGAGTGGAATAATCATGCCTGCTATAACAGTAATGCATAGGCTGTTACCCCTATAAGCTTTAAAAGTACTACCTCTATCTCATTTACACATACTTTAGTTTAATATAGCTATTGCTCATTACATTTTTTTCTTCCATTGTAATGTCTTTTGCACCATATCTACTGCCATACCTCCGTGCATATTTTCTTACACTGTTTGTCACTATCTTTCACTCCTTTTTCACGTTGTTATTATTATTATTATTATTATTATTATTATTATTATTACTACTACTACTACTACTTTTAATTCACTCTTCATCAAATAACTCTAATGATTAGACCAATCTCTAGTTTAGTCAGCCATGTTACAACTTTACCTATTCTCACATGTTGAACATCCAAGAAAAAAAGAGCATGTAATGATAATTATGTATCAGCAGTGGAGACTGTGCCTTCTAGCAAGTGGAGCCATTTGTCCTAATGCTGCTGTGCGGTCAAATATAAACCCACTAGACCATCTCAGTGCCAGTGAGTAGTGGTGTGCCCTGCTTATTAGAATATTGATTTGTTCCTTGGTGCACAATAAATGGCCACATTACACTAACAGCATTACTGTATTACACTATATGCCCAAAGGTTTGTGGACATCTTACCATAAAACGCATATGTGTCCTTTTTGAACAACCCATTCCAGATTTAGTCACTGTTTGCTGTTATAATAAGTTCCACTCTTCTGGGAAGGCTTCCCACTAGATTTTGGAGCGTGGTAGAGAGGATTTTCAGCCCCAAAAGCATTACTGAGGTTGGGTGAAGAGGCCTGGGGAACAGTCAGTGTTCCAGTTCATCCCAAAGTAGGGTTGAGGTCAGGACTCTGTGCAGGACCACTCGAGTTCTTCCAGTCCAACTTTGGCAAACCATGTCTTCATGGACCTTGCTTTGTGCACAGGGACATTGTCATGTTGGGACAGGTTTAGGCCCTTTAGTTCCAGTGAAGGGAAACTGTAACGCATACAAAGACATCCTATACAGTTGTGTGCTTCCAGCTTTGTGTCAACAAGGTGTGGAAGGCCCACATATAGGTGTGTGAGGGTCAGGTGTCCACATATTTTTGGCCATATACATAGCATTCATAGCATACTTCATGTACATTAATAGTTTCCCTTTATATTGACAAATTGTGTCAAAATACCTACAGCATTACAATGATGATTTGAATAAACTTGAGTTAGATATGATTAAAGCATATCTAATGCCCTCCCATGAAACATCTATCTCTAAAACCACAATTTTTGCAGGAGCAGAAAAACTTTTTCATAGAAAGTATCATATAAAAGAGATCTCAGATAACGTTTTCACAGCTTCGAAATAAAAAAGATCTTTATATGATCTTGAGTATATATTTTCATTAGTTCAAAATGGACTTTGATTTCGTATTTAAAATGGATGTAGATTGTACACAGCAAACATGGATATGTACGGTTTTCTTATGATAAACTCCAATGAATCATTGTTAACGCACAATTTTTTTTTTTACTAGCAATGATTCATTAATTTTGAATGACTTGTACTAGTAGATCTCTGAAGAATGTGATTCGAGGCCAGGGTTGGGGAGGCAGTTGTGGTGGCATAGCTTATTTCAAGGATGGCAGTCTGTGATGACATGTTATTAGAGAAAAACAGACCATCCAGGGATGAAATAATGACCCTACTTGGTACAGGAGAAACTGGCACAAATTTTGCCCTGACAATGCTATGCCGCTGCTGAATGTAGTGACAGTACTGGCGTGCCATGCATACAGCTACATAAAATTGTCAACAGGGATAGCTTGCACAAAGCAAAAATAGGTTTTTATGCCACTGGAAATATGCCTCATTCCTATACACACTCCTCTTGAATCCCTTCTACAGCTGCCATATGAATTCTTGGCATTAAATGTACAGGTCCGAACACCAAAGACCTTTTAAAGACATTGTGGTCAAGTGGTTGGTGAGCACTTTGCAAGCTTTTATTTGGGTAAACTGCAGTGTCAGACAGCAAAGATTTGGGACTTAGAACTGGTTGTCTACTGGGTGATATTGGATGTCCTCTCCTGTCTGTTTGCTGCTACTAGTTGCTCAGCCACATCCCATAGCTGTGGAACATTTCTCCTTGGAAAAGGTAGAATTAAACAGGTAGACAAGTCAGGAGGCCTTAGGAGAACAACAGAGAAGGAAGAACTATCACACTCTAACACAGCTAACTCTAATGGAAGAGCAGAACTCCAGGCTACAGTGGGAACACAAGTGAGAATGTAAGAAATCTATCTATCTATCTATCTATCTATCTATCTATCTATCTATCTATCTATCTATCTATCTATCTATCTATCTATCTATCTATCTATCTATCTATCTATCTATCTATCTATCTATCTATCTATCTATCTATCTATCTATCATAAGGTGCCAGTTCTAATACTAAAGCAAGAAAATATCCAGATATAGAAAGACTAACTTGACAACAGTGTCCTGCAAACAAAATACCTAACAAAGTATAGTATATTAATTTTAATCAAAATATGCAAGGCAATGTTTTACACTCTGTTTTCACTGTGGAAGATAGTTTGTGTCAACATTAAAGGCTTTTCATGTTGTGTCTGGAAGAGTATATTTCCTTGCCATTAATATCAAATTTTCTCATAGCTTCCCTTACACTCTTGCACCTTCTTTTTTCTATTAGCACATAGTTGCCATTGTTTTGTGGAAATCATTGCTTGCTTGACTGTGACAGCTGCATACAAGGTCATCTCCTTTTTTGTTTGTCTCTGTGTGACAACCTGCCATAAGATTTAGACAATAATATAACTTGTTCTATCTCTTCCTGAAGCAAACATAATTTCTGTTGTAAAGGCTGACATTCCATCTATTTTCTATCGTTTAAAAATGTCTATTTATACAGTTTAAGTGGCTGACTCTATAGAATTTACATCAAGACAGCAAAATTGGCTGTCTGACTATCAACCGTTGCTTCTTTTTGTTAGCTGGGGCAAGGTCAACGCAGAAGTTCACTAAATCATTCTCTAAATGATCATTCTCTAATTTATGGAAACATTTGTAAAATAGGCCTATGTAATGTATTTCTTTCATTATATTGCTCATTATTAACAAAGATCCATCATGTTCAGCAAATTCACCCCCTCCAAAAATCTAATTTTCAGGAGCAAGAAAAAAAAAATTCATAGGAAATATCATTCAAATCAGAAATAAAACTGAAACACATAAAAAAAGTCTTATAAGATCATCAATGTACATTTTCATATTTAAAATTATATAAATACTTAGACTTATATAAAGACTGATATAAAATGTATATAAATTGTACACAGGTTGGTATGTGGTACATATGTGGTTATTTTGATAACCACAGTAACTAGTGATATGATAGTAACTAGTGACTAGTAGATAGTCACAGTAACTCACAAGCTTCCCTTCATAGGTTTCTTCTAAAACACAGCTGCTATGAGTACAGGATGTGACATTAGCAGAGACAAGTATTGCTACTTTCTGTCATCATATCTAACAACTTATTGTGTTAAGCTAAGTCTGGTACTCCTGTGCAGCAATTATTATTATTTTTTTTCAGAAATCCACTCATGAGGCAGTTTATCCTTACAGAATGCTAAGGAGAGATACACGGTTTTGATCAGCACTTCTGGTTAAATACTAGGTAAATAAGCAGCATGTTGTAACAGGTTTCTATTGGCCATTTAGATAGAAACTAATGTTGGTAGATGGTGTTTTTTCATATTGTTGTTTCATATTCCATTTTCTGAAAAACACTTATACATTTATCTTTTCACACACATACACACACACACACAGACACACACACATTTTTATGTCCAGAAGTCTGCACACCCCTGTTAAAGTGGCAGGTTTTTGTGAAGTAAAAAAAAATGAAACCAAGATAAATCATGTCAGAACTTTTTTCACCCTCAACGTGAAATTACAATATATAAAAATTAAGTGAAAAACAATCAGAAACATTTTAGGGAAAAGGGGGTTAGGAGTGCACACCCCTCGACTAATACTTTGTTTTTCCCCCCAAAACATTAGATGTACCGTGGAACACCATGAAGGCCATCATCAACAAGTGGAGAAAATGGAGCACAACAGTGACATCACCAAGAGGATGTCCCTCCAAAATTTATAAAAGAACAAGACAAAATCTTAACAAGGAGGCTGCCAAGAGTTGCAGGAATATCTGACAAGTACTTATTACTCTCTACATGTGACAACAATCTATTATATTTTTCACATGTCTGGGCTATGGGGTAGGGTGGCTAGAGAGAAGCCATTTCTCACACAAAATATATCTCAAATATATCACCCCAAAATATGTAACAAAATGTGTTATGGTCTGATGAGACCACTTCCAAAAGGTATAATAATTCCATAATTCCAAAAGTTCTGTTTGGTACAAAGCTACAAACACCAGTCGATTTTACTGCAAAACCTTCAGCTCTCTGCTAGTAAGCTGAAGATAAAAAGGAATTTCACCTTTCAGCATGACAATGACCCAAAGCATACATCCAAATCAACAAAGGAATGGCTTAACCAAAAGAAGATCAGTGTTTTTGAATGGCCTAACCAGAGGCCAGACCTGAATCCAACTAAAAATCTGTGGGGTGACCTGAGGTGGGCTGTGCACAGGAGATGCCCTCAAGATTAGATGGATCTAGAATGTTTTTGCAAGAAAGAGTGAGAAAATATTGCCAAGTCAAGATGTACCACACTGACAGACTCTTAGTCATAAAGACTGTGGTGTAATATAATCTGAAGGTGCTTCAATAATGTATTAGTTTAGTTTAGGGGTGTGCACACTTATGCAACCAGGTTATTATTAGATTTTTATTTTTCCATTTTTTCCTCATGTTTTTCGCTTAATTTTTATATGTTGTAATTTCACACTGAGGGTGGAAAAAGATCCGACATGATTTATTTGATTTCATTTTTTTATTTTTTTAAATTTTTTTAATTTTCATTTGTCATTTTAACATGGGAATGTAAACTTTTTAAATGCAATGTTTATATGTATGTATATGTTTATATGTATGTATATATATATATATATATATATATATATATATATATATATATATATATATATATATATATATATATATATATATACACAGCTGTGAAAAAAACGCACAGCATCTCTTCATGTATGGAAGTCATTCCAATCCACTGTCTGTTGAATTCCGATATAAGCACACCTTATTGTACTTAATGAGGTACTGATTAGGTGATCACCTGTACCAAATCTTATTTAACAAGGAAAAGTAATAAAAACACTGTGGTCATCACTATCCTTTTGCAATAGGACCAGATGGATGGCAAAAACAGTGCTAGTAGTACCTCCAACGTAACTGTAATAAAAAAGTAACTATTGACCATGAGTTGAAAAGAAAAGTTTTGAGTGAGGAAAAGAAAGGTTCAATTCTGGCTTTACTGGCAGAGGTAAACAGTGAGCACCAGGTTGCTTCCATCCTTAAAATTTCAAAGATGGTGGTTTATAAGACCAAGGTCAAGCATCAGACACTGGTGACAATTAAGCTACAGACTAGCAGAGGGCAAAAACGACTCTCCACTGACCGGGATGACTGCCAACTCATTCAAATGTCACTCAACAAACGTAGGATGACATCAAGTGACCTACAAAAAGAATGACAAACGGCAACTGGGGTGAAGTGCACCGTGAGGATGGTTCGAAACAGGCTCCTAGGGGCAGGGCTGAAATCGTGCAAAGAGAGAAAAAAAGCCTTTCATCAATGAGAAGCAAAGAAAAGCCAGGCTGAGGTTTGCAAAAGACCATAAGGATTGGACTGTAGAGGGCTGGAGTAAGGTATCTTCTCTGATGAGTCCAATTTTCAGCTTTGCCAAACACCTAGTCATCTAATGGTTAGATGGAGACCTGGAGAGGCCTACAAGGCACAGTGTCTTGCACCCACAGTGAAATTTAGTGGAGAATTGGTGATGATCTGGGGGTGCTTCAGCAAGGCTGCAGTCGGGCAGGTTCGTCTTTGTGAAGGATGCATGAATCACACATGAAAGCTGTGATTGAAAATCAGGATTATTCCACCAAATATTGGTTTCTGAACTCTTCCTAAGTTAAAACATTAGTACTGTGTTGTTTAAAAATGAATATGAACTTGTTTTCTCATGTTTTCTCATTGCTTTTTCTTGCTTTCTCATTTTCAAGTCATGTGAAAAAATTAGGACACTCCATTAAATATTCAGGTCTTTATTAAGAAATGTCAACATGTCAATTTCTGATCTTCTTTTAATTTGTACCTATAGATGAAAGTGATGTAATTGCATGTAAACAATAAAAAAATAACTTTTTTACTTATTAAACAAAAGTAATCAACAAAAACGAATATTTCAACTTAGGAAAAAAGTTAGGACACCCTTTACCCTAATAGCTAGTGTTTCCCCCTTTGGCTGAAATAACCTGAATGAGACGTTTCTTGTAGCCATCTACCAGTTTCTGATATCGACTGGAAGAAAGTTTCCCCCACTCCTCAATGCAGAATTATTTCAGCTGTGTGATGTTTGAGGGGTTTCTTGCATGCACAGTCCGTTTCAAATCACCCCACAGGATCTCAATAGGATTTAGATCTGGGCTTTGACTTGGCCATTCCAGAACTCTCCATTTTGTACTTTTCAGCCAGTGCTTGGTGGATTTGCTGGTATGTTTTGGGTCACTGTCATGTTGCAAGGTCATGTTCTGCTTCAGCTTCAATTTTTTTTGACAGATGGTCTCACATGTTCCTCAAGCACCTTCTGATACAATGTAGAATTCACAGTGGATTCTATGATGGTGAGCTGTCCAGGTCCTGCTGCAGCAAAGCATCCCCAAACCATAACACTTCCACCTCCATGTTTCACAGTTGGTATGAGGCCAAACATGCCCTCTGTTATGGTGTCCAAATAATTCAATTTTAGACTCATCTGTCCAAAGCACATTATTCCAGAAGTCTTGGCCTTTGTCTGTGTGTGTTACAACCTCTCCTTAAATGGCTCGAGAAAGAGAGAGATTATGTAACATAAACAAAGAATGAACTTACTCTTGTAATATTTGCACTATTGTCACTAGGTCACTTTTAAACAGAACTGCGTACTGGTTGGCATTGTAGTCATTGTAGTGTCTTGTTCTGTCTTGTGCTGTCTGCACATGTTTGCACTTGTGCACTTTATGTATAAATTATGTAGTCCCTGTAGTTCTGTGTTGTTCTGTGTTTGTCTTGTGTAGCACCTTGGTCCTGGAGAAACGTTGTTTCGTTTCACTATGTACTTGTATATGACTGAAATGACAATAAACTCCACTTGAACTTGAACTTAAACAAAGAAGGAGTCCGATGTAATTGTTCAAGACTATTTACTCACTCACTCAATGTATAACAATTGTGGCAAACTTATCAACCAAGTAACAATTTGACATAACGGACAACAACTAACAAGAAAGAAAGAACAAAACACACGGAATAAGACACAAAGATGCTGTTTGCTGGCTGGCCCACAAGAATCTGTCGTTCTTTTCTCCTCCTCGTTGGCGTCTTTTAACTACTCTCAATTAATCAGCCACTCTCAACAACGAACAGGTGCGTCCACCTAGGAGAAACAGAGAGAGAGAGAGAGAGAGAGTGCGCGTACACGGTCGTAGAAGTAGCGCGACGCCAAGAAAAACAAGGGAGGGGCAACAAAAAAAAAACAAACAAGACAGATCAAACCACCGACCATAACAATGTGTTCTTTGGCAAACTTCAATCTTGCCCTCATGTTTTTTTTAGACAGCAAAGGTTTCCTCCTTGCACACCTCCCATGATAATTAAAGTTGTGCAGTCTCTTTCTGATTGTAGATTCATGCACTTTGACATCAACTGTAGCAAGAACTTGCTGTAGGTCCCGTGATGATATTTTAGGGTTTTTGGAGACTTCTTTAAGCATCTCACGGTCTGCTCTTGGAGTGAATTTGCTTGAACAGCCTGACCTGGCCATGTTGGCAGTTGTTTTAAATGTTCTCCACTTGTAAATGATTTTCCGGACAGTGGAATGGCTGATTACAAATTCTTTTGAGATCTTTTTATATCCCCTACCAGACTCATAAGCATAAACAATCTTCTTTCTGAAGGCCTCAGAAAACTTCAACAATTAAGAGCAAACCAGACTAAATGTCTGAGGTTTAAATAAGGCAAGCCCCCTTCAACATGCTCTGTAACGATGTTCTAATAATTTGCACCTGATGTGATACACCTGTAGGTAATTATAGCCATTTTAAGTACAAATAAATGTGGGGATTGTCCTTACTTTTTTCACATGACTGTATATACATACATACATATACATATACATATATATATATATATATATATATATATATATATATATATATATATATATAAACAACCATGTTATGTCTTATTACGGATTGGTTTATCTTATTGATTCATCTTATTTAGGACTTAAAATACCAAGATGCATTTGTATTCATAAACAAGCCAAAACAGAAGTTGATACACATGTGAATTTGAAGATATACTCGCTGTAATCCTCAATAGCTACATTATATTACAGCATATTTGTAACTGCACAGTTATAAGAGACAAACTGGACTATTGGTAACAACCACTGAAGATAATTGTTAATTCAAAATGTGATCAATAAATAGAGAATATAAACTAGTAAGAAATGAAATGTGAACACACACACACTATATATATATATATATATATATATATATATATATATATATATATATAAATATTTATTTATACAGATTATAATCTAGTTTTTTTTGAGAGGAAAGAACTGAATTGCTAGGAGAGAAAGAGTGTGTGCCCACACTATCCTGTATAGACTATTTTTTCTTGTCTCATGTTTCACATCTAAATCAAACTTTTCTTTTTTTCTTTTTTCCCTCCATACCTAGCCTTTTTCACTGTCACATCTGACAGCACCACAATGTCAGTGGATCTTGAGGGAGTAATTTATCATTATGTGGGAACAAGTCATAAGTATCTGAGATGGAGCTCATACATCACGGTCATGTTTACCTGTGGAGGATTCAGGTTGAGTTTTATCAGCAGCTTGCCGTGCTCTGACACACTGAAGCACAGAAAGAAGATTGTGATTTGTGTGCGGTTGGAGAATGGAGTAGTATGCTTATCTCATTTTCATTATTTTTATGATTTTTATAAGTTTTACAAAAAGCAACAACGTATGTAATAGCAACATAACATTATAACTTGAACAGTTTATAGAAAGCAATTGCACACTATGCAATGTTAAACATAATACTATTAATTAGTAATTAATTCACAATATATGTGAAATTGCAAAAGTCTGATTATCACATAAACTAGCACATAATAATAATGTGAAAAGGCCTTTGTTGCTGCTCTTAATGAATGTAGTGTTTAAGAGCTTTACTTCAGGTCCTGGGGAGATGAGGGCTGGATGATGGGAGTCAGAGGCCAGATTGACACACACATCTGTCACTGTACAGCATGGGTAGAAAAACAAATCTATCCCCATCGAATGTGTCAGTTTATCTACCCTCAGGAACGCCACATGTCCCTGCAGGGACACCTCATGGAAAGTGCCACGTACACCATCACGCGGAAGAAAACCACATGTCTGGACCAGACACTAGAGAGTAACAGCAAAAATGATGGATATGTGATGTAATGAACTGTGACATCTTTCTTTTCACTCTCAGGGAAAAGATTAGGGGACTGTTCGCTACTTGCTGTGAACATTGATTGTAGTATTAATTTGTTGAACTTTTGATTGACAGCTATAAGTTACACCTCAGTGTGATTCTTGCGATTTTTGTTCTTTCCCACCCACAGACACCTTTCAATTAATACTGTACTCTTCCAGTCTAATTTACATATCAGTGAGGAGTCAGTAAGTTGCTTAAACAGTGATGAAACACAATTACACAAGAGCCCTTCACTAAGCTTCAATTAATTACCCATTTACGCTGATTTTCATCAGAGTGCCAGTGGATTTAAAAAAAATGCGTAATGTTTGCCTTAATATATTCTTCAATTATTCATTCTCAATCTGCTGTCCCAATAATTAGCATTTCAATCAACAAAGACCCAGGTGAAAGAAAGATTAAATAAGTCAATGAATAATAGATCATGTAAATCAGTGTAGTGTCGTAATTTTATCATTGCAACAGTTGCTTAGCCTGTAAAAACTTGACAAACATTTTGTCCAAGTGAAGTGCGAGGACAGTGCTACACTTTTTGTTTGAGTTAATAGTATTTTGTGCTTCAAGGAAAGGTGAACTCATCTATCCTGCACACTAAAGAGCCCAGGTGGGGCTCATTACTTCGTTTAGGTGAAGCCTCATTAAGCAGGACCCTCGTTGGCCCCCACTTTTCCTGAGAGTCTGCAGTCAACAATATGACAAAGGCACTGAAGAATAAATGTGGACTGTATTTCTGTTCACTCAGTGCTTTGGCTGATGGTGAGTATAGTAATTTTGGCACAAATGTGCATTCTTCCATTAACCCTTTAAACTCCAAAAATCTGTCAGTGGGTCCAGAATTACATTCCTCCAAAATGTGGGCAGTACAACGTGAACGGATGCAACTGTGAACAGACAATGGAAAGATGTCTTTTGTCTGATTGCTCACTGCTACATGGCTGTCACTTGTTTGAAACCAGCTCAACATTTCTTACCGAGTCACGACTCTAGCTCTCACGTCTCTCTATCCCAGAATCCCTTAAGCATTTTTGCTACTCCCTGCTGGAAATGAATAGAAGCGAAATTTCACTTGCACTGAACTCTTTATGTGGAGACAGATTTTGTGGACTACAGATTATATGGCGCATCTGCTATAGTCCCTGTGAATAAGTTGTTACTATAACAATGATAATGTAGTACAACAAGTGAATTAAATTATGTTTTGAATTACACCCAGAACCACTATCAGAACCATGCTGTTATAGAAAATGAATCAACACCTTCTGACCAATCAGATTTGAGAATTCACCAGGGCTCTGGTGTAATATACTTTATGAAGAATTACTGAAAAATAAGCCTTGAGTGTAAGGAGTTAATTTTAAGAGTATTGCATTTCTGCTTACTAAACCCTCCTGTTTCTCATCCACTGACCTTGTATGGATTAAGGTGAAGGCTCAGCAACACATCAGCTCTCATGGCTTCAAATTTGTAAGAATCAGAACAAAATAGAAAACCAATATATTTTATGAAAGTTTTGAATGGATATGATTATGTGCTTAGCAGTCAGAGATACAAAATGTAATTAAATTGTGTCGATATAAGCCTTATAGATTCTTTGCCCTACACCACCATATTATCAGTTCTACTTTACTCAGAAGTACAGAAATCCTTACTTATCTTTCTTTTTAACATGGATTTTATTCAGCTCATTAAGAATTCTATTAAAGAGTCTAGCATACTGCAAAACATGCTCATATTAAGTGAGGGTTTTAATACATCTGACAGCTATTGATGGCTCAGCGTTATCTGTATTCTCCTGGTGTTTGGTAAGACAGTTATTACTGAACAGAAAATACATTTTATAAGAGGTAAACCTTCAACTTAAACTAAGATTAGAAAAAAAAACAAAGGTCAAATTTACATTTTTTACTCAATCATGTTGTCCCTCTGTATCAGCAGAGAATCAGACAATTGTGTTTTACAGGAATAATGTCTTAAAAGCAAAGTGATGGCAGACCATGCTCAAGGTCACCATGTTTTTGTATCGCTATAACATGCAGTCAGCACAGAAATGATTTCAACTGAACACAGGAATAGTTTAATAGTTTTTGTATCCTAATTAGACTCACCTATTCATTTTCAGCACAATATGTAAATAAAATTAAATCATTCTGACAGGTAAGATTGTAAAGCTCTATAATTGCATTAAGACATAATTTATATTCCAATAACTGAGCTGCAATAATACATGATACCATTTTATCCTGTTCTGTGGGTGTAAAAATGTGCATTTATTTATAATTAGACCCATAGGTTTTTTCAATATTTTACAGCACCGTGGCAGTCTGTATGTAAATTCATTTCGTACCAAAAGGTTGACGGTTCTTCGATTAGCACAGAAAGATGAGAAAATGCAACTGTACAGTATTGTTCAGACCTTCAGGGCTGGCAAACAAACAAGCAATTAATCAGGCAAAATGATACTGGTTCTTTTCTTTTTGTAGCAGTAAAACAACCGTGTCACATGCAAGCTAAATCTCAACAAAGAGTTTGTACTTGTCTACCTCACTGATGCTATATACCATTGAGAATCTTTGTATTTATCTGAATGAGTCTGGGAAGAAAAAAACAACTGTCCTCTGAAAACAGTTAATCGATATCAACATCACATGATCATTTGGTTTGTTGTCCCACTTTGAAGGTGTTTTAATATTACACTCGGAGATAGCTAGCAGCAGGGTGTTGTCATGAAGCGGCCCTGACTGGGCCTTTAATGGGTTCTGTTTTCCTGTAGAGATGTCAGACTCAGGTCAAAACTTTCAAATCAATTTCTTATCAAACCAAGGATCCTGGGAACAGAGTAATTTAGGTCCAAATTAACTGTACTGAAGAAGCTGTGGACACCTAATTGAAAAGAAATAATTTAATAAAAAAAAATCTGTGATTTGGTTTTCTGTCCTCCTTGGTCGTAGCTAGACTGTGACAGTCTCCCATTAAAGCTTTGGATTAAATGTATTTTCTTCTTTCTTATTATGACCAAATTTATGAAGCCTTGCCCTCAGTTAATAACACAATTTCAAAGGCACATTTAGTTCTACATTCAAGACATAAAGAACGCATTATACGAATAGACAGTTTGCTTCTAGTTATTACATTTTAACAGCTTCTTCTAAATACTTCTTGCAGAGGAATTGATACTTTACCTTTATGATGCCAGCTTTTTATCTAATAATGTGAATATTATTGCTTTTTTGTTTTTAGATTATATTCTGCAATCCATGAAAACAATAGCAAGCTTTATCTTTATCTCTCATATATGTGGTACATTATATGGCCAAACGTTTGTGGACACCTGACCACCCAACCCATATGTGGTTCTTCCCCAAACTGTTGCCATAAAATTTGGAAGCACACAATTGTATAGGATGTCTTTGTAGCATTACAGTTTCCCTTTACTGGAACTGAGAAGCCCAAACCTGTTCCAGCATGACAATGTCACTGTGCACGAAGCGAGCTCCGTGAAGACATGGTTTGCCAAGGATGGAGTTGAAGAACTCAAGTGTCCTGCACAGAGTCCTGACCTCAACCCTACTAAACATCTTTGGGATGTACTAGAATGTCAACTTCACCCCAGGCCCCCTTGCCCGACATCAGTGCCTGACCTCACTAATGCTCTTGTGGCTGAATGAGCACATATCCCAACAGCCACAGTCCAAAATCTAGTGGAAAGTGTGAGAGTCAAAGTCTCCAGAGGCAGGTTCTCCAAGATGCTTAGAAAAACTTACCAACCAATTTTCATATAAAACTGCACAAAATGCACCCAAGACTATGGATGCATTTTAAAGGCAAAGGGTTGTCATGCCAAATATTCATATTTACTGCTGTTTTTGAAGTACAGTGGATATAAAAAGTTACACACCCCTGTTAAAATGGCAAATTTCTGTGATGAAAAAAATTAACCAAGATAAATCAGGTCAGAACATCAACCCTCAAGGTGAAATTACAGCATATAAAATTTAAGTGAAAAACAATCAGAAACATTTTAGGGAAAAAAAGGAAAAATAAAAAGTAACAATAACCTGGTTGCATAAGTGTGTACACCCTTTTATAATTGAGGATGTGGCTGTGTTCAGAATGAACCAATCACATTCAATCTCATGTTCAAAAGTAATCATCATACAGCTGTCGCAAATGAAATTATTCTGATTAACCCCAAATAAAGACCAGCTGTTTCTGTAGGATTTTCTTCACATCTTCTTGGTTTCATCTGCCATGCTGAAGCCATGGTCTTCAAAGAGCTTACAAAGCCTGTACAGGATCTCACAGTCGAAAGGAATTGATCTGATCAGGAGAGGTGTACAAAAACATTTCCAAAACATTAGATGTACCATGGAACACCATGAAGGCCATCATCAACAAGTGGAGAAAATGGGGTACAACAGTGACATCACCAAGAACAGGTCGTCTTTCTAAAATTTAGAAAAGGACAAAAGGACAACACCAAACTTACCAGGGAGGCTGCCAAGAGACCTATGGCAACATTAAAGGAGCTGCAGGAATATCTGACAAGTACTGACTACTCTTTGAATGTGACAACAGTCTCTCGTATTCTTCACATGTCTGGGCTATGGACTAGGATGGTTAGATGGAAGCCCTTTCTCACAAAAAACATCCAAGCCCAACTAAATTGTAAATTGTAAGTTTTTTTTACTTTTTCTTTTTTTTTTTCCCCTAAAAAGCTTCTGATTGTTTTTCACTTTATTTGTATACTTTGCAATTTCACATTAAAGGTAGGAAAAGTTCTGACATGATTTATCTTATCTTAGTTTCATTTTTTTTTACTTCACAAAAACCTGCCATTTTAACAGGGGTGTGTAGAGCCTTTTATTTCCATTGTACTTACGTAGAAAATGATTATTTAATTATTTTTGAAGGCATCTTTGCTTTACAGTATTTCTTTCCATGTGCCTATGACTTTTGAACAGGACTGGATGTAGTGATATAAGGCCAGCTTTTTAAAACCTGACATTCAAAATCTGATGCTGCAGTGTTATATCTGAACCCACTTTGGTTTTCCTCTCACTTGACACACAAGGTCACACAAGTATATTTCCCTGACTTTGGTTTAAATTGTTTTGTCTCATTGTTTGTCTCATTGCTATTTAATTTATTCTTGTTTACATGTCTTTTCATGTTATAGACTAGAATCTGTGCAGCTAACCCTATACACATGCAAAATGTGTATGAATTTTAACAGGCAAGAACAATTTCAATAGATTCACTTGTGACCTTCATCCTAACCATACGTATTTGTAACCAGGTAGGCTTGTGTTAAGTATTGTGAATTTGAAAATGTGAGACAATGTTAGTTTAGCCTATTCATTTAAAAAGTCGTTACACAGCGCAACACTTTTAGTTGATGCTGTACCAGACATTTTAAAGATTGCCCAGATCCTACTGTGTTTTTTCCAGTTGATCATCTCTTGCTTTGCCTTTACTGCTTCATTCTAAAATGCTTTCAAACATGACTAAAAAAAGGTGGGGAGGTGGCATAGGAGGGCATTTCAATACTCTGCACTCTCTGGTAAGCACTGTGGACAATTAGAGGGGTGGAGATTTGAGAGTGAAAGCCAGACTTGAGGTATGGGTGAGAGACACTTAGTGTCAGTCTACCATTTTGAGTAGTGCATAATACTATGCTTTCATAGCAAGAAGGCATTATGTGCAGCACTTTATACCCATTTGGTGCTGGGAAATTGCTGCCAGATTGATGCCAAATCAAACCAGCTGACTCATATGATGTTCTGACATGTAGCAGATCAATAATTCAGCATTGATTTGACATTAGAATTAGCTTCACAATTTTCACATCTGTTCAAGACAAACAGCTGTTGACAGTAAGTGTGTACACAACTGTGGCCAGAGATTTTAGTAGCGATATTAGCTTTAAGATATACACATATGTGCACACATCACAAATGTGTTGTGACATATGCACACACACACACACACACACACACACACACACACACACACACAATTAAACACACAGTATTATTGTGGGAGACAGTCAGCTTTTAGCCCAGGTCTGTGGGCAGAGGATCCCAGAAGCTCAAATCAGTATAATATAAGGTGACAGACCACTATCATATTGCAAAATAAAGCCCAGACATTATGATTGGATTCTTAGACAGTACTACTGCCTAGCAGGTGGAAAACTATAATAAAACTGCCTAATATGATGAGGATTGGACACGGTTTAAATTAACATAGACAGAAATATTTTGTGACTCCTGTGGACAGAGTAGTCAGTTTGGCACAATATAATATGTAAAGTAATGGTAGTTGCTCATGAACTGGCCACACACACACACACACACACACACGCAGAGTTTGTCAGAATTAGTGATGCATTTTAGTGCATCACTAAGGATTAGTCTTTGAATTTTTATCATTGCATTACAAAGATTAATCTTTGCATTTTAGTGATGGTACAGAAATAGTCACTACTTCCTGTAAGTTAAACCTTCAGATCTTACTTTGAAAAACATCACTACAGTCTCCCAAGTGGTGCTCAATCAAGCCTGTGGAATCGCTTGTATTTCAAATTGCTCAGTATATTGCCCTCCATCATTGTAGCAGTAATAGCATTGCATCTCACATTATTTGCATTTCCTCAGCATGAGAGCAACTGCTACAGAGCCTGCTACAGCATCCAATGCATGCTAGTTTTAATCACTAGAAATGGGCTCACTGTAGTAATTTCTACAGTGGCACATATTACACACATTTTTATACTTTTGTTAGATAAAAAAATATTTCATTGAATTTAGATAATTTGGCACACCATTTGATTCAAAGCAACACAACTGAGAAGGATATAATGCTGGACTTGGGAGTTTCAGGCAGTCCTGGATTCAAACTTACAATCTTCAAATAACTAGCAATGAGCTTTACCCAATGAGCTATGATTTGTATTTCTACCCAATAAGAGTAACTGTTACAAAACCCTACCTACCACAGGGTGAAATGCACTCTAGCCCAGTTGTATTCTTTTCACTGCACTGTCAGAGTGGTCTGTCTCTCATTCCCTGTTCCTGTTTGTTTGTGTCACCTCTCCCTGTTCACACCTCCTGACCAATCATTCAGTACTACCTTCCACAATGACTAGGATATAATTAGTACAATTATCAGTCATGAGTTTTAATTAGCTACAGTGTACCTTCTGATTTGTTAGTCATGCAAGACTTTATGATTTAATGTGTGTCATTTTGATATGTACTAGCAACATTGAGGCACTAGCATTGGCACAGAACCTCAAACACTCCCAACTTCGTCTTCTTCTTCTTCTTCATAATATTATTGTTGTGTTTGTGGTTAGCGATAGAGAACATGTATCTACATTGTAAGACTGTGCCAATTGCAGGGCGCAGCTGTGGAGGCGAAAGGAAAATAAAAATAATAAGGAGAGTTTATGATTTATTATAGTGAAACACGACCAGTTGATTATATTACACATAAAATATGAGAACGGCCTCTGGCCAAAGCAGCCTAATTACAGGCTAATTTCATTTAATGGTCATAATTCCTAGCCACAATATAGCCAAATAAAATGTTTAAAATGCCTCTCTCTGTCTCTCTCTGTCCCTCTCTCTCTATTTCCCTCTCTCACTCACACACGCGCACACACACACACACACACACACACACACACACACACACACACACACACACACACGACATTCATTCATTCATTCATTCATTATGTCCACTGTACAATTTCTTCAAATTATTAAACCAGAATGCTTCAACACATGTCCAATAAGGTAAGTTTATTTCATGCATCATTTGAAGGTAGGAGATTCTTTTATTAAGCACACTTATGGTGTGATAACTGGGCATTGTTTAGCATATTCATACTGTGAATAAAAATAAATGTGTGCATGAATGTCTCAATTAGTGTGTTTAATATGGTTTGGTAAGCTTTTGCTTCCTGTAAATAAACAAAACAAAGCAAAAATCTCATTTACATTTTGTTGCCTAAGGGCAAAGTCATGCAAGGAGTAACTTCAGTAATACAGGAATACAGGAGGTAATGTATAAATTAAATTGATTAGTTATGCCTTACATGTAAAATTATAAGCTAAATATTTTCATGTTAGGGCTGTTAGACCATTCCCTCAGATACTAAGTACAGTCAACCTGAAATGGAAGAAAGGTTGAAAGAAAACTCATGTGTAGGTGTTATTCCTTACAAGCAAGCACATGTATGTTTTGTTAAATAGTCTCATTAAATTGCAATCTTGTTAATTGTTATAATTTTGAATTTTAATTGGAGGTTTCATACAGAATAAAACTTCATGCTGATTTAGATTTGTCCAAGCAAATCAAACCTTAAAATGACCTTGGATTATTGTCTTATCAGTCCTTAGCACATTTTGAAACTGTTTCTAAATTTGTAATTTGTTATTTCTGCACTCGCTGATTAAATAATATTTTTTTTCTCTGTGATTTATTACCTTTGCGGGATGCTGCTGCTCTGAGGCAACAAACTACTCAGGGTCCTAGATGAAGGCGGAATCATTTTTCCAGGTAACACATAAATTACAAGAATAGTGTGATATATGATGAACAACTTTTGCCCTAAATATCCTGCTTGTCTAGACATCTTGTGCTCTTTGTATATAATCACAAGCAGCAAGCCTTAACCTTAACCCTTCCCATGGTAACCCACATACAATGGCCCCAGAACCCCCACAACAGATCCAAAAGCAAAAACGATGGTGATTTGAGTCCAAAGCACAACCAAGTCCAATCACTCATGGTTGGAAACCACTGATCACTTCAAACCTTCCCAGCTGGCAGCTGATGGAGAGTGGGATAAAAACACTATTGCCTAGAAAAAAGAAGGCGCTAACACATGTGCTACAGTGTGTCTAATTTGTGCATTAATTTTCATTTCTCTGTTCTTCCTACTCTGATACCCCTGAGGAAGCCAGCTCAGTAGTGAAAACCTAATCCATGTGTAAACAGCTGCCTCACACCGTAATGCTACCACTACACCCACCTCAGGCACAACCACCTGGATCTGTGTTTTCACTCCTTCCCCTTCTTCTTTAAACACTGTATATATAAAAAAAACACCCTTCTGGGGTCAACTTGCCTGTTTTTTGAGTTTTGTGTCCATATAGTAATGGATAAAATTAATTATTTTTCTTAAACAAGAAAAATACTGTTAAGTGCAGCACTGTAGAAAGTTGTCCATTTCTTTTAAGACCTGTGAGCATCAAAAGAACTTGTGCACTGAAGCAATTCAACTTTCCACTCACACAAAAGGTCATTTGGTGCACTTTATGTTTTATAGTTTATATTTTAAGGAAGAAAGGAGACTCTAGTTGTGAATGAGTGCATATGTGTGTGTGCATGGTGTCCTGTGCTGGAGTGGTGTCCTGTCCAGGGTGTATTCTCACCTCGTGGTCAGTGTTCCCAGGATAGGCTCTGGATCCACTGTGACCCTGACCAGGATAAAGCAGTTACTGAAGATGAATGAAAGATTGAAAAGTCTGAGAAAATATAATCTTAGTACAGATAGAAAACTATGTTAGGGAAAAAGAAGAGACAATCTTGAGCAAGAGAAGCAATTTCATGTAGTGCTGAAACAGAAGTAAACACTCAAAACACTGAATACTGCAATAGTATTATATAATTATATTATATTGCTAGTAATGCAATATTTGACATTCAGTATTGAGGTAGGGAGGTCAAATGGCAAAAAACGAGTAGCATGACAAGTCTTGGACAAAGTTGCGAATGTATCTGTTGTTCCATTCTCACAGACACTTAAATCTGGTGATTCATATTATTTTACACAACAGTTAGTTCTGGTCCACTAATTTGATTGGTCAAATGGCATTCCAAGAGGGCTTATATTTATTATAACTGCACTGGGAGGTTTCACTGTGTGTATCATTTCGCTCGTCTGTGTTTGTCACGTAAAATTCCACTTCCTAGTTTGAAACCATTACGACAGTAGAGTGGCAAATGATACTTTTCAGGAATATAACTTTTGACTTAAATTTTTGAAAGCTTGTCAGATGAAGATGAAAAGGAAGAAAAGACACCAATTTCACCTGAATCACCTTTAATGGGAATGTACAAATCAATGTGAGTTAGCTAGCCAGCTAGCCAATGTGATATAAATTGAGTTTGCCTTTTTAGGGATCTATTTCCGCTAGTGGAGTGGCCATGACCTCGAAGAGAATTCAAAGAGAAGAAAGCCTCCATTGAATGTGAGAACAATAATAAGTCCACTGATAAGCAGCATGAAGAGACAGGCATGGATTAGTGTCTGCAGGAGGCAATGCCCAACCTCTGACACTTGGCCTAAAGCAGCTAACCACAGCCACCTAGCTTGCAGAGAAAATAGGCTGTTGTAGAGATTTCGCTCAGCGTCATTAGCATGTCAGTATGTGCCCTGTTCTCTGATCCCAGCGCAGCCATCCCCCAGGTAGCCTCCATACTCCATTTCACTCCTAATTATTTAGCTGCCACAAAGCATGACAACTCATACTCATGTCCGAACAACACCTGCTGTGGCCTCAACTCCCTAAACCAATTGGTCTTCTTTAAAAGCATTTTCCTAGAAGACCAGCCTATCTGCTAGCTCTCTCTCTCTCTCTGTGTCTGTGTGTGGGTGTGTGTGTGTGTGTGTGTGTGAACCTACTGTACAAAGGCAGACATTGGTCTCTTATTCAATTTATAGTGGAAAGCTGTGTGCTGTGTTTACTCAGAATGCGGGCAAGTGCTTGTTTAGTGGATTTAATTTCATATACAGGACTGTAGGTGAGCCTCCCAGTCCTCCATGAGGAATCTCTTAGTTCACCATTATGTGTATGACACTTTGAGGGCAAAGTCTTGGTCAGTTTATGCTACTGTTTCAGGCTGGCACCTGATTTATTTTTTTAATTGGATGAGACAATAGCAATAGTTGCAGTAGGACTCATTTGAACATTCCAGAGGTTATTGGTTTCTGTAAGGTGTGACGTTTTGTTTGTTTTGTTTTAACAACAGTGTAGCGGCTCGTTTGACTGTGGATAGATTGTCTGAGGCTCATGCTATTAGAATTTTAGCTAAAAAAAAATGAAGGTGCTTAAAGATAATTTGTGTATTATGTGTTGAGGACATTTTGGACGTGATTAACTCAAACAGTCAAATGAATTCAGATTTTAACTCAGATTTTGCATACTTTTGACACACACAGTACAACCCATCATCAAAGACCTTTCATTTTCCCGTGGTTCTTGAGAGATAACCATTATAATTACACATGATTACAGACCCTTTTGTTAAGAGGTCTCTAAAAGAGCTGAACTGGTGAGAAGCCAACTGCATATAATACATGCATTTAAATTTTACTTACAGTGCAAGGAAATCCTGTTTCCTTCACAACATCTATATGTATTATTATAGTGTTATAGAAAAATCGTGTCTCAAAAACAATGTGATTTCACAAAACTATGTAGCCTTGTGTTGTTTATATAGCACCATGGTCCTGGAGGAACATTGTTTCATTTCATTGTGTACTGAACCAGCTGTATAGGGTTGAAATGACAATAAAGCCATTTGAACAACAACAAAAACAAAACAAAACTAAAGAAAACAAAAAAAAATTGGGCAATATTACTGAATTTCAATCAACAGAGAACATAGTAATTTATAATCTGTAAATACTGAGTACTGTACTTATGTATAGCACAAAAAAGCTACTGTATATCCATTTGTGTTAAATGATTGTGTGCTTCCAACTTTGTGGCAACAGTTTGGGGAAGAACCACATATGGGTGTGAAGGTCAGGTGTCCACAAACCTTTGGCCATATAGTGTGTGTGTGTGTGTGTGTGTGTTATTACTACATTATATATGTAGTATGTAGCATAATCATCCATGCACTTGTCTGGTCTGTTTAGTATGTAACATGTCATACATGTGTGCACTCACCAAGACAAATTACTTGTATGTATAACATACTTGGCAAAGTAAAGTGATTCTGATTTATATAATATACAATCATATAACATACAAACATATAATAATTTGAATATAATTTTGAATGTAAAATTAAAGCATATAAATATAATAAAATATAATCAATTATGAATTCTTATAGCCACATGCTTTTTTCTCCCAACAACTACAAATACATACTAAAAAAAGGAATGTTTGCAATAGTGAGCTTAAAATGAGTTTTGACATTAATGTAAAAATCCAATCTCAACCAGCTGCCAGTGGATATTATTTGTTGATGGAGTTTTGTGTCAGTCCATTAATAAAGAAACCTGTTTTGGCTTAGCTGCTCATGCATATATGAACAGATGCCACACGTCGATAGAAACCTATTCCATCAATTTCAATTTGCTTCTGTAAGTCAATATAAAAGTCCAGATAACATTTTTAGCAAATGGAAGAGACTCAATCAGACCAACCTTGATATACAAGCATTGGATTTCACCTAAAGCTAAAGTAAACTGACATGGATACTATAGGGATTTCCTTCTCTCTGCTCCTCTACCACATATATATATATTAGCAGGATTGACATATTTATAACACTGATTGATGTTTTATGGGGTGGCAATTCATTTTTGGCTAAGTTGTAGAAATATACATCTATAGTATATGAATGACATATTTCATTAGTAGTCTAAAAAACATTCCCTTGCTGTCCATGGGAGAAAATCAGTGATGCAGTTATATTTTCACCTGGTCATTCCAGTTATAATTGGTCTCTGTGTTATGGAAACTGTACTGATGTGCACAGAAAATGATGTGTTAAACAGGTGATCCCTGATGCTTTTATTACTAATCCATTAGCTCATAATATTGCATTTATAGAGCATTGAATTTCTCTGTGCTGTCTATTTTTTATTAGACATATTTTTAATTAACTATAATATACTGATATTATACTGTTAAAAAAAACGACAATTAAAAAAAAAAATAGATTCAACTACACAATTAAGTAAGATATTTTGCCTTTCACTATTTCCAAAGTCATTTAATCTCCTGAGGGCATCACATCAGAATTCTTCTGTATAAAGACTTCATTTCTACTTATCCCAATTTAGAGGTCAGTTCTCAGTATATTGGAGAGTTTTTTTTTAAAAATTATTTTTCTTTCATTTTAGCTTAAACCCTTTGAGTGACCTCTATAGCCATTCTTTATTAAATTATGAACTCACAATGGATGAAAATCATGGTGCCTTTTTCCACTTTTGGATAGGAACCAAAACGTGGCTCCCTTGATTGCTTTTTCATCAGCTAAACCCATGTTTAATTGCTTATTTTTAGATTAATTGTTCACTTCCATGTTTTTATCTACCCTCTGCTTACAAAATCTCTATTTTCTCCATTCATTATCACACAAAGACCAGTCACTGTTACCTATATGCCAATTTCATTAGCAAACCCTATGAAAGCATTTTTGAACAGGATGTCTTAGGGCCAACCCATTTAAACATCAAATAATTTAGAAAGCATGCCCCCAGGAACAGGCACATTGTTTTAAACCAAATGACAGAAAGGACTTCATCTCATTCCAGCAATATTCGGAAAGAGACCCAGCAGTCTAGCCTTAGCCAATGTCTAGATTTTCTTTCTCTATTCTTTAATTTATTTCTCTTCTCTGGTTGCAGCCTAAGGCATGGTAATTAGAACAGTAGAGAAAATTATAAGGAAAAAAATATACTGAGATAAATGAAGCCATTGTAGGGCTTGAGCTGCAGTTTTTATGAAATGTCATGATTTTATGACTTGAATCAAGGTGGAGTGGTTACGAATAGCTGAAATAAATCATTAAAAAAGTATTTTTTTGCTGCTTTGTTTGGTCAAACCTAATTCCGTAGTGTCATGTACACCCTAATTATTAGCCTTTTGGTTTACCACACTCTGAGCATCTATCTTACTCTTTCCACAATTCTTATTTGGTCATCATTTTCACTTCTCATTATCTCACCTTCGTAGTTAGTTTTACATGTTTTCTGTTGTTTTTTGAAGGCTATGAAACAAAGAACCTTTGAATAGCAAGTTGAAATATTCAAATATTAAAACAGATGTTTTTGGTCATTTGTAACATTGGTTCTACTACTAAGTGGAGGACCATCAGTGTGCTTTCTGAGCTAGTATTTTCATATGCTCATCTCCTTGTATAAATAACAAAGTCTTTGTGTCATGCCTGACCTCATGCGGGGAGCCCATAAAAACTTTCAGCTTTGTCACATTCATCCTTTGGCCATTCTTGGCAACTCAAATGAACACGGTGTCCTGGTGGTTTAGCCACTTACCTATCAGTGGTTTGCCACTGATGCATATTAACCTTCTGTTAATATACACCTTCTGTTCTGTTTCAGACTGCCAAGGTGATTTCCTTCAGAACTAGTGGAGATCACTTATCAAAGTTGTTATAAGGTATTGTAACATGTCCAGTCAGTGCACTCCACCAGACAATAAGAGAGGGCACTCATAAATAGTGCTGATACCATTCTTTGCTGGGTGTGAGAAATTCAATTCAATACAATTTTATTTGTATAGCACTTTTAACAGTGGATATTGTAACAAAGCAGCTTTATTGTCACAAAGCAGAAATATTTATGGTCCATAAGTGTTTGGACAGTGACAATGCAAGAGGTGTCGATGCAAGTGCTATCAGAGAGATAGCAGAAACTATAGGAGTGGCCATATGAACAATTCAGTACATTCTTAAAAAGAAGGAATGCACTGGTGATCTCAGCAACACCAAAAAGGCCTTGAAGACCACAGAAGACAACAAAACTTGTGTACAAAGGCAAAACTATAAAAATTGTGTCATTGTCCAAATACTTATGGACCTGACTGTAAATTCCAAATATAGATTTATAATTTATTATTTATAAACTCATCGTTTATTTACAATGTTCAGGGTGCTGATACAGCTCTCTACTGAGGATGAGAATCACTCCTCAAATTCCTATATTGCTAAAATACCTTTTGCAGGAATGCTGCCCCTGAAATATTTTATGAACTTACCAAATGCTTATGTGTGGCTGGATAACATACACATATATAATAGCACATTATATATCTGTCAAATTACATGTTTTGCATAGTAATTGCACTATATTGCTGTTCATAAAAGGTTAACATTTTTAACATATTTAACTGCCCCATACATCCCCTTAATTTGTTAATTATATTCAATTGTCTACTAGCTGCTACGGTGAGAAACAGGATTACCCATTCAGAAACTTCAAGATTGTACATTAAGTGATTAATAACATATTCATGCCACCAAAACTTCTACTAATGTCTAGTGTCCAGCCAAAATGCATGTCACACATCAATATAATTGTACAGACCTTGCAGTGATTTTATGTAGTATAAATATTTATTTGAATATTTATTCAAATTCTGTATATTTCCTATATTCCTATATGCCACAATGTCAACAACACTAGTCAGATGCTGATGCTGTGCATTGGAGATTTGGCTTTGGTGCATCAAGGTATACTTGTTCAAAACATCTGTCTCTGACCTGTCTGTGAACCATGTTTGATTGTGAGTTGTCTATTTCTTTGCAGACAGATCAAATTTTGTCCTGTGTGAATTTAACAATCCTGGCCACAGGACTTCGGTGAGACAGCATATATCTGCTATCCGATTGCTTCAGCCTGGTAGGTAGGCAGCTCTTAGAAACAGCAGGTTAGAAACACTCTGCCCACTTCTAGAGCTTGCTTGACCGCTTCAACATTGCTGTACCCCGTTGGTGGCTAATGTAAAATATACAGTCAGGTCCGGAAGTATTTGGACAATGACAGAATTTTTGTGATTTTGCCTTCATACACCACCACAATGGATTTGAAATAAAACAATCAAGATGTGGTTGAAGTGTAGACTTTTAGGAATTACAGCCATTTTCAACAAAGTAGCTCCATTTTCAGGGACTTAGAGGTATTTGGACAAAGTGACATAATTGGAAATATAACCATAATTTTAATACTTTGCAGTCAATGACTGCCTGAAGTCTGGAGCCCATGTTCTCAAAACTCAAATTCTGAGCTTCCTCCCTGGAGGTGCTTTGCCAGGCCTTCACTGTAGCCACCTTCAGTTGCTGCTTGTTTGTGGGTCTTTCTGCCTTCAGTCTTGTCTTCAGTAAGTGAAAAGCATGCTCTATTGGGTTGAGATCAGGCAACTGACTTGGCCATTGAAGAATATTCTATTTCTTTGCCTTCAAAATGTCTTGAGTTGCTTTCGCAGTATTTTTAGGATCATTATCCACCTGCACTGTGAAGCAGTGTCCTATCAGTTTTGTAGCATTTGGCTGAATGTGAACAGACAGTATAGCCCTATACACCTCAGAATTCATCTTGCTACTTCTGTCAGCAGTCACATCATCAATACACCAGTGAGCCCATTCCATTGGCAGCCATACATGCCCATGCCAAAACACTGCCTCCACCATGTTTGACACATGATGTGGTATACTTTAGATCATGAGCTGTTCCTTTCTTCCACCATACTTTTCTCTTCCCATCATTCTGGTACAAGTTAATCTTGGTTTCATCAGTACAAAGAATCTTATTCCAGAACATGGGAGGCATTTTTAGATGTTTTCTGGCAAAGTTAGTTGTCTTCCGTGGTCTTCCAGGCCTTTCGATGTTGTTGAGCTCACCAGTGCTTTCTTTCTTTTTAAGAATGTACCCAACTGTTGATTTGGCCACACCTAAGGTTTTTGCTATCTCTTATAGATTTATGTTGTTTTTTCAGCCTAATGATGGCCTCCTTCACTTGCATTGAGATCTCCTTGGACTTCATATTGGTAGCTCCAGTTGAACAGCTGCCAAATGCCAATTCAATACCTGAAATCAACTCCAGGCCTTTTATCTGCTTCATTTGTCTTTAAGTAATGAGGGAATGGACCACACCTGGTCAATTAACTTCTTGTCAGTCAATTGTCCAAATACCTTTGAGCCCCTGAAAATGGAGGTACTTTGCTTAAAATGGCTGTAATTCCTAAATGGTAAATGTCATATTTTTGTGGAAACTCTTAAAATTAAGCTGAAAGTCTACACTTTCGATCACATCTTGATTGTTTTATTTCAAATCCATTGTGGTGGTGTATAAAGGAAAAATCACAAAAACTCGGTCACTGTCCAAATACTTCCGGACCTGGCTGTAATTGTTGTTGGGCCAAACTAGTACATGTGACCCACGAGTGTGAAAATGTTGCAGCATTAGACTCCCAACTGTACTCCCAATTTTTAATATTATCATATGTTAATGTTGAGACTTGTTTTTCCACATTCCTTTCACAATTTATAAAATGAGTAAATTAAGCTAATTGTGAAAATAAATTAATGGGGGCTTTAATCTATGTTTTTTTCTCTGCTATGATTTTTGTGTTTCTGCACAATGGTCCTCTGTTTTCTCTGGTTATCTTAGTCTCTTGTTTTGTAATTTACCTAGCTGTGTTCTGTTTATTTATGGTTTTGACCTCAGCTAGTCAAAATGGATTTTTAATATGGTTTTCCACACCACAGCCCTGTCTACATGTGTTTTGTCCATGGCCATAGACCAAAAGAAATCAAGAAAAAACCTTTCTGTAGTTTTTATACAGTCCTTCACTTTATTTTGAAATGATTTTGGTCCAAAAATTATAAGCAGAGTGATATATCTATAAATCTGCAGAACTTCCATATTTGATGCTCTATAATTTAATACTACTATATAGGAGATTAATAATTTAGAATGCATTTCTAATATATCTTATGCTTTACCATTACTAGGCTAAGCATGGTGGACTCAAATAATACATGAATTATGTATTTGTGCAATACAAATATCCCAAGACTAATCTAGAAAAGCTGCCAATCAGACAGAATTAGCATCAGTTGAGAAGAACCAACTGAATCCAATTTCTGGGAAAGAAAAAGACAGAAGAAACAGCTGTGAGCACTGGGTAACTAGAGATTGACAGGTGTCAGACACCAGTACTGTTCCTCATGTTAAACATGACCTCCAAGTTTTACTTTGTGACATCTGCTACATAATGTGGGGCACACAGAAAACATTTTTTTTTATATCTTTCAAAATATGTACATGGTTTACTCTTTTGCTTAAATTAATGCTTTTTGCTTCATTTGTCCTTTGAAATCTGCCTCAGACATCCCACATACACAGCCACACACCATGGTGTTATTTAAGATTGTAAAAAATTGAGCAAAGAGTCCTACTATAAATTATGCTGGTGTTTATCATGCACACTACAGTATTTATTTACAAACTTGACAGGTTATGATGAAGCAACCTGGGACCCTATTGTAACCGGGTGAACAGAAAAATGCACACCGGAAGCAAAATCATTTGTATAGTTTGGGGGTTTTACTCTGACTGCTGCTCTAAAAAGAAATGACAGCGGTCGATGGGAGCTCAAACAAATATATATGTAGATATGTCAAAGAATATTAAGATTTTATTTGGGCCTTCACAAAAAGATAAAGTATCTCTAGTCAGTTTTACAAATCAAACTTCACAAAACTATTATCTCTAACAATGTTGGATTAAATGTACCTGGCAAAATATCCAATTGGTAGTAAAATCAGTGAAACAAAACAGCAAAAACTCTGGAACAAAAAAACACAACACTGAGCACGTGACTTGGTCAGTACAGAATCACTGCGATTACACTATGATGATCCTAAGCACGTCTAAGCTAAGACTGAAAAATGCAGAACGGCGAAATACAATAAATCAAATAAATACATTGGTATACGGTGGCTGGACGTGAAAGAACATTACAACAAACACATTAGCCAAGCCACCTAGCCCCCCCTTTTTGTACAGTCATAATGATTGAACAGAAATATGCATCAAATTGAAGTTTGATACAAATACAGAGCATATGGTTCAACAATATCATTAACCAAAGGTAATATCACTCAAATAAACATGGATTTATACCATCTTACAACAGGAGTTAAACATACATACCATGTACTTAGCATCCACCACGAGGTAGCTCGGTCCACCCACACACGATCCAAACGCATTCACGGCAATTTGCACATTAAATGTCCTTTTAGACACTGCATTACAAGGAATTACTTGTATTAAAGACAATGAAATCACATTTAACCCAAATGACGGTCTAGTCAAAACATTTAGATCACTACGAGGCCGAGTCCACGGCGCTCGTCCCCGAGAAGCATGATGCTCACGCATGCACATGCAAAATCAGCACACCTTTTCGCGAGAGAGAGATATCTCTTAAAGGGGCCGCGGCTTTTTTTTTTTTTACTGTTTATTTATTTATTTATTTATTTATTTTTATTATTATACCACCTGGCCACACTCTCCCCTGCTAAAAAGTCGTAGTCCTCAATGACTTAGTACAGGTTCTTAACTTCTTAACTTTACAGCCTCTCTAAAGAACACACTACCAAGGCTAGTTAAAACCTGGGAGAACACTTCTGGACTGAGAGAAACTGAATTACATGCTGATCTTGGCTCATTGCACGGGTTTGAATGCATACCTGCATTAGCCCGAATGGTTCTTTTGGGTGTTGGAACAGGCCTCCTAGACTCTGAACTGTTTACCTTAGCAGCTGGCTCAGACTTGTCTGACTCATCCAATTCAGAAGCCTGCTGCTGCTCACGATTCAAAGCAAGATCAGATTCAACAGCCAAGGCTTCCTCAGCTGACTCTGAGGCTCCAACAGCCACCGGCCCCGTCTCTTCAAGACAAGGCAAGGGGACCTCCTCCAACACTATACACTCTGGTTCAACCGGCTCAACTTCAAGCTGATCAACCAGAGACTTAGATTGGGGAGATATCACCCTCTCCCCTCTAACCACTGACTCAGTAATAGGATTTATACAAGGGCGTAATTCAACCCTGTGAACTCTCTTACTGGGGCCACCCTCTAGGGGCTCAACAGTATATGTGGTTCCCTGTACTTCTATGACTCGATATACCGTAGGTGCCCATGCATCCTGTATTTTATTTCTGCCAACAGGCCTATGACGCAAATACACGGTCTGACCAACGTGTACGGTAGGGCAATACACTTTGTCATTCAATGGCCCAAGTCTCTCCAGGGCTTTGTGCTCTGCATATTCCCTCGTTCTCTCATGAGCTTCTCTGAGTCTGTGCTGATGGGTAACTAACCAATCCTGTCTCCTATCCACAGCTTGTTCCTGGCCTAAAAGTGCATCTACAGGAAGACGTGGCTCTGAACCAAACAACAGGTAATAAGGAGAATACCCAGTGGTTGCATGTGGGGTTACATTATATGCATAGATCAGCTCAGGGAGGTGTTCCGGCCACCGCCGTTTCTTTTCAGGGGGAAGAGTTCTTAACAGCTCATGAAGCGTCCTGTTGAAACGCTTGCATTGAGCATTCCCTTGTGGCCGGTACGGCGTAGTACGTGATTTTCTCACTCCATACAGCCTACACAACTCCGCTATCACCTCACTTTCGAAGGTTCTGCCCTGATCTGAATGTAACCTCTCAGGCACCCCATACTTCATGAAACATTCCTTGAGTAAAATCTTGGCCGTAGTATTGGCCCTCTGGTCCCTGGTGGGGAAAGCTTGTGTAAATTTGGTGAACACATCGGTTACAATCAACACATTCTTACGGCCATCTGAGGCAGGCTCTAGCACTGTATAATCCACAGCCACCACTTCCAATGGCCTTGAGGCTAAGAATGGTTTCACAGGAGGACGGATTCTTGGCTGCGGCATCTTAGTAATACGCCGCGGACACTTATTAATCCACCTCTCAACGTCTTTGTACATGCCTACCCAATAGCATCGCTGCCTCAGCAGGTTGAGTGTGTGTACAATGCCCTGGTGTCCCATTTTATCATGGACACTCTCAATCACTGGTTCTTTCAAACAGGTTGGTACTAGCAGTTGCTGGCACTCACCACAACACAGATCATCAACGACCCTATAGAGCAACCCGTCTGTCTCTCTAATGTGTTTTAGAAGAGACAAAACAGGCTTAGGCAGGCTGCGTCTTTCCTGATTAGTGGGCTTATGGACCCAAAATTCTCTGAAAGAACTGAGAACAGAGTCTTTTAACTGGAAATCCCACAGCTCTGCTTTGGTATAACCGGGGAGAGTGAATGTGCTTTCCTGAGTGTCAGCCGCTTCCATTTTGGCCCTGCACTCCAACTCACGGATCTGCCTAACCTTACAACACTGATCTCCTGCAGTCAACAACTCCAGGTCCAAGGGTGTACCCTTGTTTATCACATTACAAATGGCAATGCAATCATCATAGTCCACATCATCAGAACTTACAGGCTCCCCTGCTAATGGCTGTCTGGAGAAGGGTCCACAGCGGCATTATGACTTCCCGGTCGGTACCTAACCTCAAAATCAAAAACGGCTAATTGAGCCATCCATCTTTGCTCAACGGCACCCAACTTTGCGGTTTTTAGTTGACATAGGGGATTATTGTCAGTGAATACGACAAATTTCGAACCTAACAAATACCCCCTGAACCTCTCTGACACCGCCCATTTGAGAGCTAATAGCTCGAGCTTCATAGAACTATAATTACGTTCTTTTCTGCATTGCGTAACCTTCAACTAGCATATGCGATCACTCTCTTACAGTCACCCTGATGCTGACTCAGGACTGCACGCAACCCTTCACCACTCGCATCTGTCTCCACAATAAAAGGAAGCGTGAAATCTGCATAGCCTAAGATAGGAGCAGATGTAAGTTTCTCCTTCAACAACGTGAAGGCTTTCTGATGCTCTTCAGACCATAGTGCACTAAACTCAGGCTTCCTAACCGTAACCTGCTGTCTCAGGCACATGTTCACCAAGTCATGAAGAGGACCGGTGATTTTGGAAAAACCCTCTATAAATTTCCTGTAATAACTGCAGAAGCCGAGAAACGACCTCAACTCTCTAAGGAGTTTTCCATTGTCTCATGGCCTCTACCTTTCCAGGGTCAGTACCAATGCCTTGAGCTGATATCTGGTGACCCAAAAACTTTAACTCTTCCTGAAGGAAATGACATTTGTCAGGCTTAACCTTCAGCCCTGTTTCCTTTAATCTCCTAAAAACTGTCTCTAGCCTTTGGAGATGATTCTGGAAGGTAGCAGAGTACACAAGGATATCGTCCAGATAGACCAGCATGATTTGGAAAATCAAGTCTCCCATAGCAGCTTGCATAAAACGCTGGAAAGTAGATGGTCCATTACAGACGCCAAAAGGCATCCAAGAGTATTCGAATATACCAAAAGGGGTAGTAAAAGCAGTTTTGGGTTGGTCTTGCTCCCGCAAAGCTACTTGGTGATACCCACTAGCCATGCTACTTGGTGATAACCGCTGAGAAGAACCTTGCACCCTGCAATGCATCAAAACTTTCATCTATGTGAGGCAAAGGATTTAATTGTCTGTAATCAACGCATAATCTAAGACTACCATCAGTCTTTTTTACAAGTACTATGGGCGATGCATATGCACTAGTGCTGGCTTTGATCACACCTTTCTTGAGAAGCTTGGTGATATGCTCTCTGGCCTCACTATACTGGGTGGGTGGAATGCGTCGATAGGGCTGCGAAATTGGAACATCATCTACTAGGTTAATCTCGTGTTGCACTTTGTCAGTAAATCCCAGGTCTTCATCTTCCAGTGCAAACACACTGACATACCGCAGCAACAAAGCTTTTAGTTCTGCTTGTTGCTCGGCAGTACCCCCTAAGTGTAACTTGTCAAAGAAATCTGTTAAGCTAGACGCTGATACCTGCCTCTCTCCTGT
>CM040986.1:16192342-16202508 GCA_022985145.1 Pangasius djambal | reverse complement strand
AAATTGGAACATCATCTACTAGGTTAATCTCGTGTTGCACTTTGTCAGTAAATCCCAGGTCTTCATCTTCCAGTGCAAACACACTGACATACCGCAGCAACAAAGCTTTTAGTTCTGCTTGTTGCTCGGCAGTACCCCCTAAGTGTAACTTGTCAAAGAAATCTGTTAAGCTAGACGCTGATACCTGCCTCTCTCCTGTATTAACTACTACCTCTTCCACTCCAGCTGAAATTCTCTGGAACTTCACTTCACAACACTCCCTTGGGTTTGCTGATTCAACAGGGGAAAGAGTACCCAGCCGGGTACGAGACTGCAACCATATATCCTCTGTGGAGAGATTAACAATTTGAACAGGAAACACTGGTTTCACAGTAGACACAAGACAAGGTACCAAAATTCCAGGCAAATTTCCAGGCTCCAACAACAGGTCTGGAGAGCCATTAGGTAAGGAACCCTTTCTTCCCTTGACTATTACAGTTGCGACTGACCAAGCCGGCAAGTGCACTGTCTCTTTTCCAGCTACCCGTGCAACACTGAATTTCTCTAACTTACTGGCACTCTGCATCTGCTGGAAAGCCTCCCACCAGTCAGACTGTAACTCTCCACCTAGGGTGGTGTCGAACTCGGCATGAACTAACTGCCTACATCTGCCTATAATATTCATGCCAATGAGAGCTGGAACAGCAGAGGCATTTTGTGCATCCCTGACTACTAAGAAACCACATTCTGACAGGGTAACCCCATAGTTTCAACTATAAACATCAAATTAGCATAAAACACAAATAAAATTTCAAACTTATAACAAATATGTGCACTCTGCTATGCTAAACTATTTCATACTTTCAACTGTTTCAGGAGAATTAGAAATTTAAATTGTACAGATCTGAAGTTATTGTTTGAAAAATATGTTAATTGTTATTTAGATAATTGAGTCTTTAGTTCCTCTCTGACATAAAAATATTTGAAAACGTATGTATAAATGTATGAATGCTATGAATGTATGAATGCTGTTCATAGACTTCAGTTTAGCATTTACCACAATCATCCCACAACAACTGATAACAAAGCAGAGCCTGCTGGGTCTGACCACCTCCCTCTGCAACTGGATCCTGGAATTTCTGACTGGGAGACCCCAGTACATCAGGATCGGCAACTCCACCTCCAACACCACCACACTGAACACTGATGCTCCCTAGGGCTGTGAGATCAGTCCACTGCTGTTCACACTGCTGACTCAGGACTGTGCTGCAAAGTTCAGTTCTATTCACATCAAGTTTGCTGATGACACCACAGCCATGGGCCTCATCAGCAACAATGATGAGTCAGCATACAGAGAGGAGGTGAACCAGCTCACAGAATGGTATAGAGACAACAATCAATCTCTTAATGTTGATAAGACTAAAGAGATGATTGTCGATTTCAGGAGGACCCACCTGGACCACTCACCACTGCACATTAATAGAACATCTGTGGAGAGAGTCAAAAGTTCCAAGTTTCTTGGTGTGCACATGATGGAGGACCTCTCCTGGACTCTGAACACCACCTGCCTAGCTTAGGGGCAGTCGTGGCCTAATGGTCTGAGAGTCAGACTTGTAACCTGAAGGTCATGGGTTCGAGTCTCGGGTCCGGCAGGAATTGTAGGTGGGGGGAGTGAATGACCAGTGCTCTCTGCCACCTTCAATACCATGACTGAGGTGAGACCCTTGAGCAAGGCACCGATCCCCCCAACTGCTCCCCGGGCGCTGCAGCTAAAATGGCTGCCCACTGCTCTGTGTGTGTGTGTGTGTGTGTGTGTGTGTGTGTGTGTGTGTGTGTGTGTGTGTGTGTGTGTGTGTGTGTGTGTGTGTGTGTGTGTGTGTGTGTGTGTGTGTGTGTGTGTGTGTGTGTGTGTGTGTGTGTGTGTGTGTGTGTGTGTGTGTACTTGGATGGGTTAAATACAGAGCACAAATTCCAAGTATGGCTTGGCTACATGTCACTTCACTCACTCACTTAGAAGGCCTGTGGAGGCTGAAGACCATCCTCACCTCCTTCTACAGAGGGACAATAGAGAGCGTCCTGACCAGCTGTTTCACCGAATGGTATGGGACCACAAGACCCTACAGAGGATTGTGAGAACAGCTGTGATCATCAGAGTCTCCCTAGCCATCATCGACACCCGCTGCATCTGCAAAGCCACCAGTATTATGGAGTATTGACTCTTCACCCTGGCAGAAAGTACAGGAGCATCTGTGCCACCACCAGCAGATTCCGCAACAGTTTCTTTCCTGAGGCAGTCAGATTACTCAACACCCTGTTGCCTCCCAATGCTCACTTAACCCAGTATGACTCAGTACCACTGCACAATGTACTTTACAAAACTGCATCAGACACTTTTATATTATGGAAATTGTTTTTGCTGCTACTCTTGTGCTGCTACATCACAGAATAATTTACAGTTTACAGCCCATGTTCTGTTATTGTTATTATTCTGTTTATTGTCTTGCAATCATTTGACACTGTTGCGTATGCACCATGGTCCTGAAGAAATGAAATTTTGTTCCATTGTATACAAACTATATAGAGTAATGACAATAAAAACTCACTTGACACTAGAACACCAAACTGCCAAAATTATATATATATACTGTATATATATATATATAATAATAATATAAACCAACAGCATATCTATATCAAACATATCTATATCAAGGGGTCCCCAGCATTATTCTAAAACACTTTTGGAACAGCTTTAACTCTATCCAAAATACAACCCCTGTAGGAAGCCAGGAACGTTTAACTGTCAAAAGAACCCTTAAAAATACCCTTCACTGGCTAAAGCCACTCAATGTTTTTTTTTTTTTTTTAAAGATACACAAAAATGTAAAAAATGTGCAGCATGTATAAAGAGTTGCAAGCATAAATAAAACTGTGAAGAAATTAAATGCATATATTTGACTTTACCTGATAAATTAATTTAAATTTGATAGCAGCTTGATGCCCTTCTGTGGGAGTAAGTCATAGGCTGTTTACTTATAGCAAGAATATATCTGTCTCTTTTACACATTATGACACTTACTACCCTAATGTCATGAATGTTAAATTAAATAGAAACAGTTTAAATACAAATGAGTTTGAAATGGAGAAAAACATAAAACAAACAAAAAATTGCACAGGTAACTTAATCAGCAACGTATTTTAGACATACTCTTATTTCACATGTAAACACACACCTACTACCAGGATGGCATCCAAATAGGGCTGTAGTACTCTGGTCTTGAGTCCTTTTCTCTTTTGGCTTAGACTTGTGTCTGGCTTGCTGGCATTTGAAGTTAATGATGAAAAAACATAAGCAATGAAAAATTGTCTTTATTTTAACTGAAAGTCTGTAGAATTGTCTGTGTTGTCTTTCTTTGATTTTGACAAGAAGCAATTTCTTCCTGTAAAAAACATAATCACTAGCACAATGCACAAAAATGGCATCTAGTTGAAAATGCTAGCACAATCGCTTCAAGTTCAATTAATTACTACTGTAGTGAGTGATAATAAGTACAACATTATGTAAAGCCATTCTTTAAATAAATAACAGAACATAATTTGACCTTACTGTGCTGTTTTACTGGTCATGTTTTTTCATCATTGCAAATGTGACATGATGATTTTGAAACAATGCCAGTGTATAATCTAGCATAACTCAAATTCCCCCAAATTCTCTAAAAGAACAAAGAACACCTTTTTGTGAGACCATGTATTTACTGACCAAATATTGATGGCTTGCATGTGCCCAATAAACTACCAGTGGTAACCAAAATATATTGTTAATTCTGCATTTTGCAGACTTACTCGCTCTTGACTCAGTCTTTACCCAATTAGGACTTGGACCTAACTCAACATCTGCTAGTCCTGGGCTTGTACTTGCCTTGGACCTGATATCTTGACTATGGCTCTGCCTCCAAGTATGTTAAGGTTTCTTGTCTCTATTTTCATAAATAATGTTTATGTAGCTAATAACTGAGATGAGTATAGGATAATTTAGGTACAATGTATTAAATTATTATTTAACTAAAGACATTGCTACAAATAAAGATACAATTAAAGACTACGTTTTGCTAATTTGTAGACAGAACAATAGTATACATTTAGCTGGATATGGATCTAGCTTTGCAGCACTGGCATGTGGAAAATATTGTTATTCCTCTTGAACTGTCTATACAAACAGACAGATTGAATCATAGATTATTAGCTGCCTTAGGGTTGGCTTGCTTGTTTTAGTAATTTATATACTTCACAAATCCATACACTTCTAATTGGAGGTTACTGTGTCTCTGTTGCACAGTTTGAGGAGAAAATAATGAATGTTTCATTTGCAGATCAATAATTGTATGAGCTAGTAATAAAATAATCACCCAGTGCCCAATCAATTCAACAAGGGACTAAACAGAACTCCAAAACTTGTTAATGCAGAGCCATCTGGATTAGCTCTAGGCAGTAAATAAATATCTCTAAACAACGTCCCAGCATTTCCAACTTAAAAATAAGAAACAGATAAAGATATGGTGTAATGACAAATCTTTACTGTTCAAGACACTGTGTAAATTATTCTAATATAATAATATACAGAAGAATTAAGATAGAAAGCTAACCTAATATGACATTTTTGGTTAGAGGTTTGATTATAACATACGCTCTGTACAAAAACTTAATTATAGTGATTTTAAACCTCAGACAAAGATTTTGTATTTTGTCTATGGTGAGGTAATGTGGTAGAGGTCTTTATTCTGTAGATAATAAGCAAAGCATTATGGGCCATTTCTATATTTTAAGACAGCAGCTTGAATCAGAGATCTTTATTAACAGACTCTGTGACTAATTATTCACCCCATCAGAGATTTCTTGTGTTGCCTAATAATATGGAGCAACAGTCTCATACTTCATGTACATTTTTCATTCCTGTTATTTATAACCTTTATTACCAACATATTTATAACCTTTATTACCAACCTTTATTTTTCAACATATTTATTCATTTATTGCAAGAAAATAAATGTGGCAGCACAGTTGCCGTTTCATAAGCATAAGAAATAGAAGTCAGTCTGAAGAAAGTTGAGAAAGAAAATGGTAAACTATAATTTTCATAACAGATTAGGCACAGTGTCATAGTGAATATCTGTATGAGTCACTGACACTGAACAGAGTTTGTTTAGACTGGGCAAAGCAGGAACAAGGCAAAGTCTCAAAACTCTATTATAGCATTTTGCAAACAGCAACAACATTTATGATTCAGCCCAACTGGGATTCACTACTCGTTCATCATTCTCACTACATGTACACCTTGGGACGATATATATTTTTTTTATTCAAAGTGAATTACAATCAAAACAGTGTGCAGTCCAAATATAAAGGTGGAAAGTTGAGAGGAGTCCTGAGGTTTAAAAGATAAATCATTATATTGTTTTTAGTTGCTGTGTTGTGGGTTTATTACATTTTTATTTCAATTAAATTTTTATTTGTATAGCGCTTTTAACAATGGATTGTTAAGGCAGCTTTCCAGACATATTTAAATTCCTGATATAAAATTTAAATGTACAAATTTAGGTTTATTAAATAACAAAACATCAGTTTCTTCAGAGCACATTGCTTTTTAATGATATTTCATTGTACAAAATACTGGTGAGATGGTGAGATGTTAAAATAGCTGTGTATTATTTTTAAGCATCATTCTATTGCTGTTTTTAGTTAGTGTTCAAGGAATTGGACTGCCTTTATTAAAAACACAGATGTGAAAATATTGTATCCTAAGTTCCAAATTTATCATTATGAAATCAAACTTAATTTCATAGAAGTGAGTTTTTAATTGTTAAAAGTGTACTAATGTGAAGCAAGAGGAATAAATTATGAAGGTTTTTGGTGGCAAAATGTTACACACAAAAAACTTGAATAAAGCTTGACATGAGGAAATAATTCATTATTTGTACTAATTAATGTGTTGCACAAAGGATGATGGAACTCATAGAGAACTCATACTCATACTTGCTGAAGAAGTCACATATTTTCTGAAAATACTCAAGGTTGAATTTGTATTGCTTTCAAGGTTGCAGATTAATTAGTATTACTGAGAGACTGTGGGAGAAGATATATAATGTTGTATATAACTGATGCGTGGTTTGTTATACAGTATAACAGCTGTTTACTGATAAACCAGTATGGTATATAATACAGAAATCTTTGAAACAGACTGAATGAGTTGAAAGGTTATAGTAGCCTATATGCCAATTATAGGTTTTGTTTAATTTATGGCCACTTGACTTTTCTAGAACTGTATCCATTAGCAATAATATCAGAGAAGGCAGCCTTTCAGGTAATTTGTCATTCTTCCATGTCTTCTGTCATCTTTCAGCCTTTTTTATTCTTTGTGTTCTGCTCCAACAATGGCACTCCAAAACACCTGCCTTCAGTGATATTTTTTCTTTGCTAGTCCATTGGTCTAATATTTTTCAGGTCCTATGGTTTTGTTTGTGTTATGGATAACCCATATTTTAGGAACATATCATTATCATCATATTCCTTTTAATAATATTCTATTATGTAAACTGTAGAATTTATATGTTTAATACTGTCTTACTAGATTATGAGGTGGTGGAACTGTACAATAGCATTGTTATAATGGAGTAATATGTGTTTATGAATTTTTGGAGACGCTTAAGATTTTATAACAACTAAATAAATTATCTCTCATTCCTTTCTGGCCTGCCTAATCATCCATTTTCTCATTAAAAGTTTACACATTTATTGGGACATCGACTGACTTCAGTCGTGAATCTGTGTGTGCCTGTGTGTGCCTCTGAGGTTTTTGGGCTCTATTAAACACATCTCAGTAGATATCTGTTGCATTTCTGTGTTGGTTCTGCTAAATAAATAATATATTCTATGACACCTGGATCGAGGTTCCCTAAAGATTATTTTAAGACTACCACAAACTTTATCTTAACTTCTTGAGCAAAGTCTGGACAGACAAGGCTGAAATAAACTCAGACATTATTTTAACCATACTTTACTGCACTGGTTTGGAAGCTTGGCCAGGTTGATGCATTTGGTGTTATGATGTATTTGCAGTAAGGCTGTGTCAGATATGTCTCTGCAAGTCTCACGAAGGTATTGATTTAAAAATCTTACCAATTCACCATACTCACAGATGAGTTTGTATGACAGTCTTGTTTTATACTGGTGTCTACTGCATGTTACATCACTCAGCCTCTGGACATTATTCCTTTTTTTTAAGCCTGTTTAAAATGGTTGCTGTTTACAACCTGAGCTCTGCTGTGCTGCTGGTCCATTTCTGCCTCTGTGGTAGTTTATATTGTTTTACAAAGCTGTAAATACTGACCTAAATGTCTTCTTGTTCAATCAGGTCACAGCTTCTCAGAATATACTTGCTTATACAATATACTTGGATAACTTTGATGGATATGACAGGATTTGTTGACACATAGCCTGCCTTGCTCACTTCTGCTTTGGATTCCAAACCATTTCTCAACGCCATATCTTTTGGTCAGTAGTTCTACTGCTGGATTAACTCCAGCTGTAGAATATCTTTAATCAGGCCATGTGGATGAATACTACTTTCATTCACTTCCACTATTTTTGAATGTAAAATCATCTTCAGTCATTTAGTCTGTTCTCATATCTTCAACCAATGTATACAACCTTTTAGATGCAGTGCCCAATGTTTGGCATCTAAGAGATGAAACTTCAGGAACAAGCTCTTTGCTTGCATGATAGCATGATGAATGTACATATTGTTTATTTGTAAGGTATTGCATTCATTGCAATATCACATTTTGACTAGGGTGTTAGAACACTCATTTTCTCTGCTAAGTAAAAGACCCATATACTAGTAATAAATATGTTCCATTAAACTTTGCTATCCTTCAGTCTAAATTCGTAATACAGAATGTTTCACAATATTAATCTGGTGCAGTAATTTAAGATTATATTTCCAAATCATGGTATACATGATATACATTTCTCAGTTTGTGTTTGTTTAATTAGTTTTGATGTACTGTACATCTAAAGGCTTGAAAGATTAACTTTTTTGCAAAATGTTTTAGCCATGTTTTTAACAAAATGCAATGTATACAGCGTTAACTGATTTCTGATCCTAATGACAAAATATTATTCATTATTATATTAAATTTAAACATCTAAATTTATATAAAAAAAGAAAACCATGCAAACTGTTCAATATCATGGGATTGTGTAGTTTACGATAGATATTTGAAAAAAGAAATGTAAAAATGTGTTAAAATAATGTGATCTAATACATTTAAACTTATGACATGAAAAACTTGTCTGAAGTGCCTAATTTAAAAAATACCAAATAAAAAAAATGGATATACTCCATTTAGAAATAAAGCTATCATATTGTTCTAGGTTCTGAATAGATTTGGTGGATTCTCATTAAAAACCACTGGTTCACTTATCATTAGTAACACACTCTGAACTGTTGGAGCTTATCACAGAAATCACTACTGCACCCAGCAACAACTGTCATAAAGTCTGCTTTTGTCAATTTTGATGTTACACATAACACCTGAGCTAAGTGACAGATTTTCATTGACATACCAGTGATATGACACTTTCTGTGTTGACTTGCATTATCTCATCATGTCAGATGTCTTTGTAGGTCAGTGCAACTGGCAGGAACATAAAAATCTTTCCAATTTAGGATAAGGGGAAATATATAGTATATAACTCTGTTAATAATGCTATTGACTCCACACAAAATTTCATTAAAAATGAATTAATAACAGTATAATACATATTGGCTAAACATATTGCAGTGTCACAACATAGGAATGAGTATTCAGAAAAATCTTATAAGCAGTAATGTGTAAATAATTTACGTAAGGGCCAGAGAAACTGCATTTTGTTGTTTAAATGTGATTGTCACCTTCAAACCTTCACTATGTTTCAGTGTTATACAGCTGAACTTTATGTCAGTCTTATCACCAAGTGTTCAGTTCAGGAGTCACTGAACAGGCTGTTCTGGAATGATTCAGTACAATCATTCCTCAGCACCTGATTGGAAAGCTGAACCTGCTGGGTCTGAACACCTCCCTCTGTAACTGGATCCTGGACTTCCTGACTGGTTACCTCGGTCAGTCCGGATCGGGAACAGCATCTCCAACACCACCACACTGTGCACTGGGGCCCCACAGGGCTGTGTGCTCAGTCCACTGCTGTTCACACTGCTGACTCACGACTGTGTAGCAATGCACAGCTTGAACCACATTATCAAGTTCGCCGATGACACGACCATGGTGGGTCTCATCAGCAAGAACGACGAGTCAGCATACAGAGAGGAGGTGCAGCGGCTAACGGACTGGTGCAGAGCCAACAACCTGTCTCTGAACGTGGACAAAACTAAAGAGATGGTTGTTGACTTCAGAAGAGCACAGAACGACCACTCTCCGCTGAACATCAGCGGCTCCTCCGTGAAGATCGTCAAGAGCACCAAGTTTCTTGGTGTTCACCTGGCGGAGAACCTCACCTGGTCACTCAACACCAGTTCCATAACGAAGAAAGCACAGCAGCGCCTGTACTTTCTGCGAAGGCTGAGGAAAACACACCTCCCACCCTCCATCCTCACCATGTTCTACAGAGGGACTATCGAGAGCATCCTGAGCAGCTGCATCACTGCCTGGTTTGGGAATTCCACTGTCTCGGATCGCAAGAAGAAGAGAAGATCATCGGGGTCTCTCTTCCCTCCATCACAGACATTTACACCTCACGCTGCATCTGCAAAGCCACCAACATTGTGGATGACCCCACACACCCCTCTCACACATTCTTCACCCTCCTGCTGTCTGGCAAACGGTACCGAAGCATTCGGGCCCTCACAAACAGACTATGCAACAGTTTCTTCCCTCATGCCATCAGACTTCTCAATACTTAGAAACTGGACTGAAGGAACACACACATACACTATATTACCAAAATTATTCGGTCACCCATCCAAATGATCAGAATCAGGTGTCCTAATCACTTGGCCTGGCCACAGGTGTATAAAATCAAGCACTTAGGCATGCAGACTGTTTTTACAAACATTTGTGAAAGAATGGGCCGCTCTCAGGAGCTCAGTGAATTCCAGCGTGGAACTGTCATAGGATGCCACCTGTGCAACAAAT
>CM040986.1:16178721-16192242 GCA_022985145.1 Pangasius djambal | reverse complement strand
ATTAGAGCGGAGACTGAGAGCCAGGCCTTCTCGACCAACATCAGTGTGTGACCTCACCAATGCGCTTTTGGAAGAATGGTCAAAAATTCCTATAAACACACTCCTCAACCTTGTGGACAGCCTTCCCAGAAGAGTTGAAGCTGTAATAGCTGCAAAAGGTGGACCGACATCATATTGAACCCTATGGGTTAGGAATGGATGGCACTTAAGTTCATATGTGAGTCAAGGCAGGTGACCGAATACTTTTGGTAATATAGTGTGTATATGTAAGCACACACAACTGAGCATCCTCCATCCTCTCTGCAAGTTTTTGCACATGTTTATGCTGCTACAAATACTTATTACTGTACATAGGCTGCTACACTTATGTTTACACTATTTCAGCTACTTACTCTTGTAATATTTGCACTATTGTCACTGGGTCACTTTTAAACAGAACTGCGTACTGGTCGGCGTTGTAGTCATTGTACTGTCTTGTTCTGTCTTGTGCTGTTTGCACATGTTTGCACTTGTGCACTTTATGTATAAATTATGTAGTAGGGAGTAGTTCTGTGTTGTTCTGTGTTTGTCTTGTGTAGCACCTTGGTCCTGGAGAAACGTTGTTTTGTTTCACTATGTACTTGTATATGGCTGAAATAACAATAAACTCCACTTGAACTTGAACTTGAACTTGAAGTGCTCACTAGCTCACTTAATTTTTTTTTTTCAATTAAACACACTTGGCAAATATATGATATGTCATGTCATCAACATACCAGAAGCACACAGTCAGCCTGGGACATGTCATAAAATAATGTCACTTCACTAAGAGGTTATCCCTGTTTGACATCAACATAGATAAAGGCAGCTTTCATAAATGTCAAAGCCTATTGAAGAAATCTATTTATTTATTTATTTATTTATTTATAGTGATTGAAAATAAGTATACATCTTGGATGTATAAGTATGGTGTATGATCAAATAATATATGGTTTTACCAGCACAGAGACTATGAAAGACTATGAATGACTATCAATTATTAGTCTTCTAATGCACTGATGCATAAATGTATACATCAGTAAAACAACTAGTTCAACATAATGCATGCTTATTTTACGTATACCTTCATTTTATGATTTTATTAGCAAAACTTTGGAAAGCAACATGAAGTGACCATGCGCAGTTAATGTAGCCATTGCCTCAGTGTTAGTGAAAGGACAAGTGTTTGCTTCCATACAAAGCTGAGCACTTGGCAGTGAAACACTCCCTCAGTCTCTTACTGATGAGCAGCAGGGATTTCTGCCCATGGCTTGCAGTCAGGAGTCCTGAACCAGTGCCAATCAATTACATATTGATGAACTAATGTGAGTTCATGTGTGTACTCATACACCACTTTTGGCACAGACACAGATGAGCAAAGTCTGATCTCGGTGGTTCTTAAACCTCCTACTAACTCACACACTTCACCTTCAGACCAAAGTCAGGCGGTAGACACTCAATCTCGGAAGTCTGGACAGAAAGATGCCCCACTAAAGCAGAAGTCTCTGCTGGATGGAATATGAAAATCCCGGGTGACTGTGACAAACCGATTTTGGAGCAGCTGGGTAACACAAGATTAATCTATGTAATTATAATAGCTTATCTCCCAAGGAGAAATTTGTTCATTGCAAGCAGGGAATATTTGCAGAGGATGCAAGCACATTTTGCAGACTCCTGATACATTGGTGACATTGGCTAGTGCTACAGCAGCAAAACACATACACAGATTTTGATGTCTTTCCAAATGAACACTTTACTTCAAAACTATTGCCAACTGTGCAGCAATAGAAAGACTTTTCCCTCTGCAATACATCCACACTGCAATCACAGGCATCATACTGAGAAAATATTATTTTAATCTCTGGCTTATTTCATAATTGTTAAGATTCAGCTAAAGTGCTGTTGATTTTCAGGCACAATTGCTGGCTCTTTTTCTGTGGCAATCAAATCGAATCCCAGAAGAGACACATGGTGTTGATATTTCGCATCTGTTGTGTGATATCTTTTCAAACCAAATAACCCGGCTACACCAGCAGAGACTATCATGTCCCCAACCATCTGTTCATAGTACCAAACCTCACCTGATGGGAAGCACTGATGGTTTTGATCTAACACATTCTCCTGATGATTCGTTTATTCTGCATTTGCAAATGAAGACATTTATTTACTGGTTGCATGTTTTTTTCAGTCTGTACATATTTTACTTTAGCAACAATGTTAATAGACATTCCATGATGGCATTCACACACACGCAATCTTCTTTATACAATATTATTCCATCTAATTGCTTCCCATTAGCTTTGTGTAAGCATTATGAGATTCATCGGGGGTTTAAGTGTTTGCTTTCACTGCTAATGAAGCATTAATTTCTAACTTTAAACTCCTTATCTGCCTAAATCTCTGGAAATTAACTATAAATAGATGTACAAATGACTTTCTGTTGTTTTTGTTTTTTTTCTGGCAATTACAATGGATATAAAAATCTACACACCCCTGTGAAAATGGCAGGTGTTTGTGAGGTAAATGAAATGAAACCAATATAAATCGTGTCAGAACTTTTTCCACCCTCAATGTGAAATTATAACATATGTATTAAAATAAGTGAAAAACACTCAGAAACATTTTAGAGAAAAAGGGGTTAGGGGTGCACACCCTTAAACTAATACTTTGTTGAAGCACCTTTTGATTTTGTTACACCACTCTGTCTTTTTGGCTAAGAGTCTATCAGCATGGCATACCTTCACTTGGCAATATTTTCCCAATCTTTCTTGTAAAAGCATTCCATCAAATTTGAGGGCATCTCCTGTGCACAGCCCGCTTCAGGTCACACTGCAGATATCTAGTTGGATTCAGGTCTGGCCTCTGGTTAGGCCATTCAAAAACATTGATCTTCTTTTGGTTAAGCAATTCCTTTGTTGATTTGGATGTATGCATTGGGCCATTGTCATGCTGAAAGGTGAAATTCCTTTTCATCTTCAGCTTACTAGCAGACACCTGAAGGTTTTGCAGTAAAATCGACTGATATTTGTAGCTATTCATGATTCCCTCCACCTTGATAAAATCCCCAGTTCTGGCTGAAGAAAAGCAGCCCTAAAGCACGATGCTGCCACCACCATGCTTCACCGTGGTATGGTGTTCTTTTGGTGATGTTTTTTTGCACCAAACATACCTTTTGGAATTATGGAATTGTTCTCATTAGACCAAAATACATTTTGCCACATGGTTTGGGGTAATTTAGTTGGGCTTGGATGTTTTTTGTGAGTAATGGCTTCTGTCTAGCCACACTACCCCATAGCCCAGACATGTGAAGAATACAAGAGATTGTCGTCACATGCAGAAAGTAATCAGTACTTGTCAGATATTGCTACAGCTCTTTTAATGTTGCTGTAGATCCCATGGTAGCCTCCAAGGGAATTTTCTGTCTTGTCCTTTTATACATTTTAGAGGGACTTCTTGTTCTTGGTGATGTCACTGTGGTACCCCATTTTCTCCACTTGTTGATGATGGCCTTCATGGTGTTCCATGGTACATCTAATGTTTTGGAAATTATTTATATAACAGTCTCCTGATTGATACCTTTTGACCGTACATGCTTTGTAAGCTCTTTGTGGACCATGGCTTCAGGAGTCAGATGAAACCAAGGAGATGTCAAGAAAATCCTTCAGAAACAGCTGGTTTTTATTTGGGGTTAATCAGAATAATTTCATTGGTGACAGCTGTATGATAATTACTTTTGAACATGAGATTGAATGTGATTGGTTCTTTCTGAACACTTAACTTTCATTTGTCAGTATTATTCAACTCCCTACTTAAATACTTAAATTAAACTCATTTAACAACAGCATCACATCATTAATTAGCATTTCTACCCTATTATAATTTATATTTAACAAGCTTTTATTCACTAACATTTCAATAAGTTTTAAGAAGGAAAAAAATGTAATGTTTTATATTAGAAATAAAAGTTTGAGTCTGGTGTACTTACTGATTAGGGATTTATTGACTCTAATTGGAGGACAAAATTGGGTCTTTTGTGCTGTATTATGAGTTAACACAGGATGTAATTGCACTCTAACCTGGGATTTTCAAGTGTTTGATGTCATTGTATCTTGTGTTATATATCCAAAAAAGATTGCAGAAGCAGAAAGAAGTGATTAATTTTCAAGTGGATAATTCTGATTATCCACTCCTAGATAAATTGCATTAATGTGATAGAGCTGTTTAGAGCATTGCATCAGTGATTCAATTTAACACCGCCTTGAAACATTGCATAACAAACTGTAAACATAATAAATAAAGGTTAAATAAACAAGACACATAAGTAAGATTAACAAATAAAAGGCAATGAAATATAAAATATAAGACAATATTAGGAGACTATATTTAACCAGTCATCTGAACCAGACAAACCCAGATACTATTACATAGACCACTGGTAACATGAGTGTAAACACAAGACATGGCTAGTCAAGGCAAGACAGAGTACTAAAAAGTACTAGACAAAGCAAGGCTTCATAACTTCAGTTTCTGGAAAAGATTGATTTAACCAATCCCTGAGTATAGATAGGATGCAGGTGTTAAAAAAAGGTTTGTCTGAGTGCTTTTCTATTACCTCCCCAGCAGAGTTTTTGGACTGATGGTATTCCTAGTTTGTGACCTAGTGAGCCAGTATCAGAATGTATTTCCGATAGACTTCAAAGCACTTTTTTAAGTCGCGTCTGCCAAATGCCATAAATGAGGTCCCCCTCTCCTGAAAACCAACACTTTCTTCATCACCCATCAAACACTACTGAGAGCCAGTTCAAACATTCAGTCAGAACGAAATCTCACCAACTTTAACTTTTGTGTAAGTTTGTGACTTAGTTAGCTATTACCTGGTCTATTCCTGAATTTTTGCATTTGTCCATTGCCCATGTTTCTACTCTGATTTTGAATTCTGTCTTGCAAATAAACCTCCTGCATATTGATTCTCTCTCATCTTCTTAGTCCTGTCCACTACAACTTGTGGTTAATAGATTTATTACTTAACTCTTTATTAACTCCTAATTAAATTGTTTATTATTCCTACCGTATTAAGTAATGTTTATTAATGTATCCTAATTGTAGTGTTATCGAAGCAACTTTTGAACTTAAGTTGCCCATTTAATCATCAGCTCTGAATACAGTATAGAGTCCTAAGGCAATAGAAGTTGATGCAGGATGACACACTTTAAGCTGTCCATAATTCTTCCACTCTCTGCACGGAGCAGTTCATGCAGTTCATTTAAAATTCTGCCAGGTGACTTGATCAGCAGCATCTAAAGCAGATAATACCGTTTAGAGAAGCTTTTTAGATGCAAAGTCATCTGGATTCACCTCTACTAGTGCTGACTGAAATGCTACAGCCAGCTGAAAGCTGCATGATTGTATTTTTAACTTCACTTTTGCAGAGAATTTCTTTTTAGCAAAGATAAACAACTACCAAGTCAAGTCAAGTCAAGTGCACCAGTGCACCTCTGTTCAGGTGCACACTTTATCTGCTGCCCTACTTGCATTAGACCATGCTGGGGCTCCTGAGTAGGCCTGTTATAACTGATATGGTTATATATATATCTTGCCTGATGAATCATTTGGATTGAGCTATCTGCTGTTCTTTTGTGTTCTCCTTGCCATCCATCTTGTGTAATGGCACGGTCCTTTCTAGCATATGGGTGAGGACAGGATGATATTAGTATAAATGAAGAAGAGTAACTCAGTGTCTTTCCAGCAACTGCTGAGCTGATCAGTCTGTTCTCTGTATGATATGCCCTCTGTGAACCAGCAAATATGTAAACACTTAATAATAGTACTGACTCAAGATGGCGGAACACAATTAAAGTTTAGTAGTTTTCACTTATCTTTAGCAAACTTCCATCTGACTTTTCTTTTGAGAACAAAGGTCCAAAGGTGATTCCAAAGATCATGAGGTTATCAGACTAAAAAGCTTAAAAATAGAACATTATACTAATTACAAAATGTACATTATATTGACCTGACCATCACACTCATATGTGCTTTTTGAACATTCCATTTCAGATTTATTCTCCCCTGCTTTTATCATAAGCTCCACTCTTCTGGGAAGGCTTTCCACTAGATTTTGGAGTGTGGCTGTGGGGATTTGTGTTCATTCAGCCACAAGAGAATTAGTGAGGTAGGGTACTGATGTTGGGCGAGGTGTCCTGGGGTACAGTTGGTGTTCCAGTTCATCCCAAAGCTGTTCAGTGGGTTTGAGGTCAGGGCTCTGTGCATGACACTCAAGTTCTTCCACTCCAGCCTTGGCAAACCATGCCTTCATGGACCACTGCTTTGTGCACAGGAGTATTGTCATGCTGGAACAGGTTTGTTCCCCTTAGTTCCAGTGAAGGGAAACTGTAATGCCACAGCATATAAGGACATTCTATACAATTGTGTGCTTCCAACTTTGTGTCAACAGTTTGGGGAAGACTCACATATGGGTGTGATGATCAGGTGTCCACAAACTTTTAGCCATATAGTGTAACTAAAACTCCATCAAAATTAATAGAATATTAAATTGTATTGACAAACATTTTATTAGAGTGATAAAAGCTTTAATATATTTGAACACAATTATTAATACATTTTTAAACATGTTATGTGTTGAGGTTGTGTTGGATTGGCAATATTATTATTATTATTGTTATTATTATTATTATTATTATTATTATTAGTAGTAGTAGTAGTAGTAGTAGTATTTTGTCTATTCCATGTTCTGAGGGGAATTTATTGAATAGGGGATAAATATTTTCTTATGTTTTTGTAAAATACAACAATATTTGTGTTGAATAATGAACCATGTTGTAATTCAAACCATGCAAATCAATAAAGATATCTAATTTAAATATCTAAGTCATTTAGATGATCTAGATATGTAATTAATTTATTTTCAAGACAGTGTATGAATTACATAAGGCTGGTTTTATTTCAGGTTATAAATACATATACTGGGTATTGACAGGTAATATGTAATTGATTCACAAAAAAACAGTGTGTTTCTGTTCTTAGCATCATTCATAAATTAATGCAGTAAGCAGCATTGAGTCAGCATTTTCTTCACGTCATGTAACCATTTTAATCACATCCCCTCTTTTCAGGGTTGTAACAATAGCTGAACTATTAATTTGTTCTTGAAGTCATGAAGAAACAGCTACTTCTGCTTGATACTGTCTCAGGAATGATAGTTTTTTCCTCTACATCTTTGAAATTCCTGTTCCACTCCTGTTCCTATATTACTTTGAAATTTCTATGCTAATAGCTCATATTTGTGCACTAAATAAAAACATTTTGAAAAGCACAATATTCATCACACCACAGAACAAACAAAACAATTTTCTCTTTTCTTTATATCTAATAATTGTCCAGTCATCTCATGTCAATAGATCCTTACATGCTGTAATGCTGTAATGGTGGCACTCTTAAAGCCGAAAGTTCATATCAGAACTTATGGACTAATGCTATTTAATTCTAATTTTAAAGTATACGTTACCTTTCACCCCCCTCTGTGTTTGGGGTAAAATCACACTCACAGTTAATCTATCTTACTCTGAAGTATGAACATGTTTCATTGCAAATGACAGCTCTTCGGGTGATGCACGGTTGATAGAGGGCATATTCATTCATTACGGGTGGGTTTGCATGATGGATATTCAGCTAGCATTGCTGGACTTCCATCATCAATCAACAGCATGGGAGGCCAGGTTTGAAGACATGCATCCAACCACAAAAAAGGAATGTATAAAAAGTCACCTTTGGTTTAGAAACCTTCAAAAGGCCTCAGCTCAGCGGTGCTTGACCCGCATTTCAGCGCAGGATTTCTTTGAATTTTCTACCAAAGTGCTGTGCTGTGCGGAGTGTGCATTAATATTTATTTTCTGCTCAGTTCTCCATCTAATCAAGAAACAGTAGCAGTTTCAGTCCATGCTCCAGTACATTGATAATTATTTCTAAAGCTGATGCAGAGGATCTTTTGAGTTGCTCTGAGCATTTTAAACATTATTTTATAGTCCTTAAAACCTTTTTTTTTTTATAACCTTATTAATCCTCTGTCTTTTTTCTGTTAATGATCTTACTTTGTGACCTTGGGTGTTTTAAAGAAGCTAAATAAATAAATAAATTTAAGTAACTGTTAGTAAACTTTAACTGTTGGTAAACTACTGTATGCCAAGCATACATGATGGCTTAAATATTACTTCAGGAGTCTGGATGTACAACAGTTGAAGGCCTTTTTATACCCTGTCAGACATTTTGTTGAAATATACTGAATGCACAGACTGATACTTATCAGTACCAGGTAGCCATATGGATTAATCTTGCAAATATTGAACATTGAATATTAATTTTGGCCATTGATGGCCCCCTGTCATGTTTGCTCATGGCATGCCTGATCTGTTTATCCTCACCATTCCTCCATTAATGTACCTGCTCTTCTATCTCCCCCCCTCATTTATATTTATATTTTACATCATCAGGCTTGAGGCCACACAATAGAATTTCATTTAGACTGTGCTCTGTCAATAAATCAAGACCTTTTGCACTGTAATCAGTGGTCTCTTTCAGTGGCCCAATGGTACTAATATCCAGCGTGTAGTAGCGCTTGCTCTGTTATACAGAAAAGACAACATTAAAATCTTTAAAAACAAGCATATTCTGATACTGATCAAAACGTTCCAATGCTTCAAACTGCATTTTAAAATTTCCAGTGAATACTTAAAACACAACTTTCCTATTGGCTTTTCTATTGAGGTCATAAAAACATTTTCAGTGCCTCAGAGATCACACTATTGTCAGGTAGCAGAGATGGTTGCAGTTGCAGGTGTTGGCTTTATTTAAAAAACATGCAGACAAATCCAAAATGTGATGCAGAAACGTGGTCACAAACAAGCACAAGGCTGGGCAATCAGCAAACAAACATAACAGGGCAAAAACCAGAATAACAAACCCAGAGAACAAAAACGAGATCATTAACCAGAGAAGCATGCACAATTAACAAAAGGCTCGGTATGCCAGGCTGTTGTAAGTATGCCTGAGTTGCCATTCCTAAATACCTAGCCTACAGCTAAGCATCTGTTAGCACCCACAATTCCTTGCAGACTGAGCATACACATATATCTCCTTTCAGTGGATTTTCTGAATTAAAACAGGCATATTTCCGGGGTGGGAATCAGAATATTGCCTTAATCTGAATCGGGCAATTGGATTGCGGTGTTTACAAGACTACATTACAAATTAATCTGTAATCAACTATTAATCTGTAAATTAACACTACTGTCCATGGTTTATTTTAGTTAGATTCATAGTACTGTTAATCTGTTGGAATTAGGAAAAAAATTTTTTTTACTTCATATACATTAATAAAATTACACCAGAAGGAGCATACTCATCATGTAATTAATGAAATCAGTGACAGAAATATGATTAACCAAAGTTAGAAACAGATATGACTTCTTGCTCCTTCTGACTTAATAATGACCTAATAATTATTATTATTAACTCTAGAACAGATGCACAAATGAATAGCTGAACTACAATAATGAGCATTCATCTATTGTGCTGGGTTTTATGTAACCTTTAGGCAGTAGAGCCTATTGACTAAAGATAAAAAGCAGACAAGCATAAAATCTGTGACCTTTAGTTTATGGGTGTTTTGTGGCATGTGCTTTATAGTTTGGGAATTACAGCACTTTGTGTCTAGACCCCATCCATGTTAGTTGGCACCAGAAATTGTTATTGACTTGATGCTCTATAACCTAAAGCCTTAAAACAAGTAAGTTCTCAGTGACTATTTTCTGGTTGAATATAAGATTTAGAAAATGCTAGATATATCAAAATATACTACTTCATCAATGAGCAGTGCTCAAAGATAATGTCACAAGTATTTTTTTGGTACTCATCAATACTATTACTAAAATCTAAATGAATAACCTATTTTATTTTATAAAATAAATTAAGCAATCAGGAACACGTTATTTAGCTCTGTTTTTGTGTATGTTGTAAATGAGCACAAGATGCCCTGAATTGCATCTTGGTTCACAAGCAAAGTGTAAAATGTGGCGAGTGAGGGGAAAGGGAAGGCACATGTCTTGGTGCTCAGTGCTCGCAGAACTGAAGAACTGAAGAACTGAACTCGCAGAACTGAACTTGACAGGTTCTCTGCACTCACTTCACAGGTTCTCTGCAATCACTTCACTGTTCCACACTTGCCAATACCATTTTTGCAAGCAAGATTCCTGTACTAAATTTCAATCACATGTCATTTCATTTCACATGTACTAAACAGTATACTTCCTTTTTGCTGGGGTGGTATCTTCAATTTTGTAACTTTATTATCTAGTACCTGTCAATGGACATGTATTTTACCTTTATAGCTGTGCTCTAAAACCTATTTAAAGGTACAACAGCGGTTCTTAAGGTCCTTTTTGTGTGCATGCAATTCCTGGCACCTTGCACTCATTTTTAATGAGCATGCTTGCTGATTCTGCTCTGTACACTCTGCTCAGCTTTTAAATCCGTTTATCATATTATCTGCTTTTAAATCCGTTTATCGTTTAAATGCCATAAGATGTTTTATCAAGTTACTTGTATTGTAGGAAGATGTTATAATACTTCCTCTTGACATTTTCACAGAGCACAGGTTATAGTCTGGTTTGTTTGATAATTAATTGTGAAATACATCCTGATCGCTGTTATTTCGTGCTGCCTGTGCAACAACGTACACAAGGCTTACATCATTATAGTAACATGTGATATTGGATTTTGGAGTTTTTATGAGTACAAGTATGAATTTTAATGTTTATATTTAATACATCATATATTCAACATTTAATCTTTATTTCAATCCTATATATATAACACACTGTATCTCTTTAAATAATAGGTTTGCAATGGCCCATTTGTGTAGAAACCAGATTTTTCCACAAACTGATTCTGGGTTGATTGTAAGATTTTCATGGCCAATCAAATAAAGTCTCATCTTACACAATACTGTTATTGGGAAATTCAAACAATACAATTAAATTGTAGATTTAAGTCAACATTCTGTTTTTGCAGCACACTTAATAAGTAGGCTTAAAATAGGTATTTACATATTAACAAAGCAAATGCCTCATTAATTGCCCATTATTTTGATAATTCTATTCAAAGTTTTGGAAGTTTGCAAGTAGATTAAAAATATAATGGTATATGATTGGTAGTGGAGTTCATACAGATTTTTTTCAAAAAAATTTTTTGAAAGCAAAGATTACTGAAGTACTTTATACAAGAAAATACTATTTCAGTCTTTCTACTTCAAAATGTCATGCTTATTTCAATGTGTTACTTGGCATTTCTTTGTAATTATTTGTGCTCAAATACATACGTGAATTTGAATTGAAATGCCAAAGTAATATTTATTTTGTGTTTTGTTTAATCGAATCTATTTAATTGATGCCAAAAAAACCCTGACAAATGCAAGCAAAATGTACTCAACACAACCTGGAAATAACTGCGCGTGCACTCTTCTGACATTAGAATTGGCACGCAGAGACCACAGGCAAGCTTGTCCAGTGGAAATTTTTCTCAGTGACTGAGGAGATTAAACTTTGGTAAATGGTGAAATATTTGCTTATTAAGCCGTTTAGTATGTCTGCAGCAAATTGCAGGCTTATTTAACTTTCTGCAGTCCTGGTGGTAGTTGCTGCTGGTTTCTTATTATCGAGTTGATGTATAATCAGTTGATGAATAATGTTTGTGTGCTCGTGAATGATAACAGGTTTTTGGATAACATTTGCAAACACAGTTCTGCTTTATTATGCAAAAAGATAACCAATGTTTTCAAGTTAAACTATAGATAACAGAGTTGAGTATATATGTTAACGAAACAATTAGCACACTCAAGTTGTTAGCAAACTACATCTGTGTTGAAAATTATTGTCTTGTAAGTATATTTTTTTTTCACGTATTATAGGCAGAGATTTAATGTAAATATGAGCACTACATCAGTGTGAACTTTGGTTGAGTATTTTGCCTTCTACCTCTGTAATTATAACTATGACTATGATCACTATAACAATGACTGTAATGAGATAATGCTTGTGGAAGGAAAGCCTACCAAAAGGATGGCACTCTCTTGAACAATCCATTTCTATTTCATTACACTGCAAACTCAACAGGTATCCAAATTATTAATATATGTGTATGTGTGTGTTCATATATTATATATAGTTTTCAGGCCATCTTACTGCTCTGACATTATGCTGCGTCCTCTCTCTGTAGATACATACTGATTTTCTTAAAGAATTTGCACATTTACTCTCAGACCTGCTGATCAATTTCGACAAAGTGTTGATTGTAGGAGACTTTAACATTCATGTTGATGATGCTAATGACGACTTAGGACTCGCATTTATGGACTTATTAAATTCATTTGGGGTTAAACAAAACATAACTAGACCAACTCATCGTTTTAATCATACGCTAGATTTAATTATATCACATGGAACAGATGTCACTGACATAGATATTCTACCTCAAAGCGATGATATCACAGACCATCACCTCTTAGTGTACACTCTACCTGTAGAACACATCAGCCAGGTCCCTCCACGTTATCGATTCGGTAGAAATATTATTCCGACCACTAAAGACAGATTCACATGTAATCTGCCGGATCTGTCTCAATTTCTCACTAGACCCCTAAATGCAGATGATCTGTATGAAGCAACTATCAGTATAGGCACTATTTTCACCAGCACACTAGACACTGTTGCCCCCGTCCGATTAAAAAAGGTCAGAGATAAAACACCTGCACCATGGGACAATAGTCATACTCACGCCCTCAAGAGAGCAACCCGTAACCTCAAGCGAAAGTGGAGAAAAACTAAATTAGAAGTTTTTAGAATTGCTTATAAAGACAGTATGTCTAGCTATAGACAGGCTCTAAAAGCTGCTAGGGCCGAGCATCTGAGCAAACTGATAGCAATAAACCAAAACAATCCCAGATTCTTATTTAGTACAGTGGCTAGACTAAGAAAACATCAGATATCTGAAGAGAGTATTACATTACAGTTTAGTAGTGAGGACTTTATGAAGTTCTTCACAGAAAAAAAATAATAATAATTGATAGTATCAGGAACAAAATACTGGATGTTCAACCTTTGACAGCATCCTGTGATCTAGTCCAGCCTAAAGCTCCACATTTAGTGCTAAAATGCTTTACAGGTATAGGACAGGAAGAGCTTTATAAACTTATCAGCACGGCTAATTCAACAATGTGTTTGTTAGATCCAATCCCAACTAGATTGCTGAAAGAAGTGATACATACAGCTGGAGAGCCTCTTCTCAACATTATTAATTCCTTGTTATATTTACGCCACGTCCCAAAACCTCTCAAGTTAGCAGTTATTAAGCCTCTTCTTAAGAAACCTAAACTAGACCCTAATGAATTATCAAATTACAGACCAATTTCAAACCTTCCGTTTATATCTAAAATAT
>CM040986.1:16162493-16178621 GCA_022985145.1 Pangasius djambal | reverse complement strand
GCTGCCATTTTGAAAAGAAAGTCTGTGTGCTCTGTTAGCCACACCCCCACAACTGTGGCATCACTAGAAAGCCCAGGATGTCCTCTTGACAGCACAGTAGGACCCAAATAGATTGCATTAATTGTGCTTGATTTAGAGGTATCAGACTCATGTCCCCCATGGAGGACAAAAATGAATTGCTGGGTCTCAGGAGGATATATATATATATATATATATATATATATATATATATAAGTGCATGTGCACAAATACATAATTTATACACAAAATTACCAGCTGATCAATTCTGCATATTATTAGTGTCTATTTGTTAACATTTATCATTATCTAATGTGAAATCAAATTTTTGGTCATGAGTAAGCCTAGTGCATAATTTTACACAGTGGCCAAATCTTGGAAATGTGTTGCATTTGTGCGCACATGTTGTAAAAAATGTTGTAAAAACAGCCAAGAAAAATAAACAGAACATTTGGCCATATTGTGTCAGAAATGTCAGTTACTTGATATTCATTTCTTATTTATAGACCTGTTGTATAAAACTCAGAATTATGCGGTTATACTGAATATCAGTACAGCTGTGATTAGCTATGGCACTTGCCCTGAGGGATCATGCCTACGGCCGAATCACAGCTGTGCCGATATTTAGTATAACTGCACTCTTGCTCTTGTGATATTGCTTATCTGTCTTTCTTTTCAGCTTTCTTTTTCTGAACAGTGCCTTTTGCAACTCTATTCAAAGAGTCCTAAGCCAAAGTTTAGTATGCTTAAAATAATCTGGAACTTTTTTTGACTATTTGATAATTGATTGGAAATTAGTGAGTAAATTAACATAAAGAAATGAAAGCAGTTAATTTCACTTTTCAGATAACCTTTCACGACAGTCCAAAAGTTTGGAGAAGGCAAATGTTTTAAAGTTTCAAAATATTTTTTTATTTAAATACAACTAGCACATGTACATTAACTGTCTAATTTAGTCTAATAAACTTTAAGAAATATCCCACAGTTGTGCAGTGATGTACTGTTAATCAAATGGATTAAATGAGAAAAAGGCTTAATGGTCTTTGTTGATAACAAACAAACAACCTCCAGGAGCATTTTAACATAAGAATCGGATGTAAATGATTAGGGCTACAATAAAACCTATTTTTTTAAATGCAAAAATAAACTGATAATAATTTACTTTTATACTATTGCTACAAACATTAGTCAAACCCTTTTGTTCTATTTTAATAAATGTAATACTGTTGGTTAATTGTTTATGGAAATATGCAACACTATAGCAAACTGTTTTAATATGCTACTGCTTTTCTTCACAGTAAATGCTTTGTTTAGTGATCAAGCTAAAACAAACAAGATATTTTTAACCACAACACGGCTATTTAGTTACAAATTGCCATGTGCTGTTAAGCACTCTTCTACAAGCTGTCATTTTAATTTTTGATTAAACTTAGCAGCCACTTACTTTATGTCTAATGTGCATGTACAATAATTCTAAATAAAATGAAGCAAGTTTCTCAAAAATAACCAAACAGCTTCTATGTCATTCATGGAGAAGCAATCTTTCCACTTATTTTAGCAAGGCATGAAATTTCATGAAAGATCACTTATTGTGTAACTTGGGGGAAAAATTGCAACCAGATTACTTTTTGCTCACTTTTCTGGCATTTCTTTTAAAAATTCTTTTTTCCACTCCATGTAGCCAGGATTGTGGTCTATTGCGCAGACTTCAATGAAAACATACAACTTCCTTAAACCCTGCCTAATAATTTCATTCATTCATTCATTCATTTATTCATTCATTCATCTTCAGTAGCTGCAGTATCCTGTTCAGACTGATCAGAGTTAATATCTGGTGTAAAAAAAGATATAAAGGTTTTTTCTTGAGAAATACTCTAATGTTCAGCAACATTATATGCACAGCAATGGTAGTGTATAGTAACGCCATTAGAATGAATCATGCAGTCAGTGATGACTGAGATTTAAATATTAAATATAATAAATATTTAATTTAAATATTTACATACAAATCCAATGTGCATTTTCACTGATAACAGTAAATCCTGGGACATCACTGATCATTGACACTTTAGAAACAGAAGCAGCATGATAACAATAAGACATATTTGAAAGAAACTCAAACTGCAAATATAAGACAAGAAGCAATGCTTTATATGCTGGATGTGCAGAATTCTTCTCTTAAAGCTCTTGTACAGGAATGTCATCTGTCAAATCTCAATCACTACTTATATTCCCTGATGCCTGTACTTGTGTCTCCACTGCTTTGAAAACTTTTTTTAGACAGTCTTTAATCAAATGCCTCTCCCCTGGTGTGAAGTAATGTATCTCTAAGGCAGTGGTCTGCAGGCACATCTGTCATCTGTCTTAATGATAACCTTTAGATTAGTGAGACGAATTATACGCTTGCCTGTGCTCTTTTAGGACATGCTTTCATTTATCTAAAAATGACGGAGACAGAGGAGGTGGGTTTACCTTCTATTTTCATGCTCTATTGATGACCTATGTTTTAGAAACCATGCTATGTTTGTCTCTCTTTAGTACTGATGTCATCAGTGGGTGTGCTTCCACAAGTAAAACATGGAAAAAACCAATAATTCAGCAGTATTTCCAGACTGTTCTCATGTAAAATTCTTAAGGATTGTCCAATAAGGTCTCACACATTAAAGTTCTGTTCTCATTCATACGAAACATTCACAACAAAAGTTATGAATACAGGTTCATCATCCTTATTTGTTACAAAATACAGCTTCATCATACTTATTTGTTCATTTCAGAGATCAGTGGAATTATCAACCTGATATCAAAACTATGTAATACCTAAGGAAATGAGTAATTTCTTTGTTTGTTTTTGTACTGATTAAGTCTTAAGAAAAGCTATAACTCTCTTCTCTTCCTCTATTCATCTGCAGTCACAGACCCATGACTGCAATCAAGATGCAGTGTGAGCGAGTGCAAATCAAATGAAGGCAGAGGCATTTATTTGTTCCCCAAAGACGACATTGACAACCACATTTAGAGCATTTGGCAGATGGCATTATGCAGAGTCACCTACAGAAGTGTTTTGTAGTCAAAAGACAAAACGTCCATAAGCTCTATTTAAAGTTATTTGTACTCAACTGCATTATGTTCGGGTGTACAGAGCACATTTCTCACAGTATTGAGAAACCAAAGCCAGAACAACTGGAATAAAATGTGTACGTGTGCATGTATGCATGGTGTCCAGTAATAGACTGGTAATCCCAACCAGGGTGTATTCCCACCTCATGCCAGTGTTCCCGGGTTAGACTCTGGATCACTATGACCCTGACCAGGACAAAGCAGCTACTGAAAATGAATGAATGAAGGGAACCAATCCTCTTCTGGGTGACACCGGATAGAGAGATTATAAATCATTACTCTTCTACAGCTGTACACTATAAAGCCAAACTGTACTGAATGTGATGAAAGGTTGTTCATTATGATCATAAGGAGCTTTATTTATGATTGTTCATTATGATCATAAGGAGCTGTATTTATACCACTTTATTATCCACTGAAGAATGGGCGAGTCTTGGGTATAAATCATTATTGGTAAAATTTAAGGTATCCATATTGGACCATCCCCAGCAGTAGAGAGTGAAACTACTGTATTAACTCCCCACGTTTAATTGGATTGTTCTGCACAGAATTAACTGTTTCGATCCTTTTATTCTTCATATTCTATGTCAGAATCAAGATTCAGTTTTGGAAGGTACAGTATCAGTTAGTGAGGCCTAAATGAATGATCATGTGGCAGACACCCTTGTCCAGAGCAACTTACAGAAGTGGCTAGTAGTATATTTCAAAAAATATGTTCTCACAATAATACAAATAAGTCAGGGTCTAAGGATCTATTTTTTTTGTTATTTTTCCATATTCTTTCTTCACTCCAGAGTAGGTTTAGTACTCAGTGGTTCTTTTATAACTTGCTGTATCGACTGTCTCATATCCACTAAAGAATAACAAAATCATCTGAAATAAGTACAGTAACATATTTAACTCTTATTAATAGTACATACAAATTTGTATGAGTTAGCAAGTTGGAATTATTAAAAAAAACTGCAATAATGAAAAATATCACAACCATTAACTCCCCTTTCCCTGTAACTAAATGTTTTAATCTTTTCAGATGAAATCCATTCATTCAGTAACCATGTTATGCTGTTCAGGGTCGCACTGGAACACTGTATGAGGTGGGAAACACCCTGGTTGGGATACCAGTCTATTGCAGGGTACCATACACACATTCACATGCTCGTTCACACCTTGGGGCAATTTATTGTAGCCGATCTTCCATCTACTGGCATTTTTGTTGAAGTGGGAGGCAACTGGAGAACCTGGAGGAAACCCACACAAACATGTGGAAAACATGAGAAAATCCACAATCTAACTTGAGCTCTGGGTGGAATCAGAGACCCTGGAGCTGTGAGGCAGCAGCGTTACGCACTACACCACCAGGCCTTCCTTTATATTAAATGCTTCACGTAAATTATTTTAATTTGTTTGATTCAGAGACCATATTGGTCCCCCTCTCCCTTAAGTAGTTTTCTACCTTCTCTCTCTGCTCTCACTTTTCAAAAGTTGTTTACTTTTCCTCTCGTGTTCATTCATGATTAATTTGATCTCTTTTTACGAGTGTCAGCTAGAGTGATCCAAAAGGACCACTGATCAGCTGCTTTTAAGAAATACTTGAAAAAAGTGAAGGAAATGGATAAAAGACCTGCATCTGAGGCATTGAGACCAATTCTAACAAGTCAAGATAGCTACAGTTCTAAAGATACTGCTGGAGAGAGAGAGAGAGAGAGAGAGAGAGAGAGAGAGAGAGAGGAAGAGAGACAGGAGAAATGGACAGACATAAAGAGAGGGATGAAGAAAGAAATGGTAGAAGATTGCAATAGATGTCAATGGCATTCCATTACTGAAAGACTCCTCATGAAATATGAACTTGTGGAAGGATGATGTGATGTCCACAGCAATCTGATCTGCCTACAGTGACAGCTCTTTGGAAGAGGAAGAGCCCATAAGATGTAAATCAGCAAGGGGTGGGAATAGAGAGCAAAAGGAATGAAGGCTGTCATTCTCCCATTCACCCCTGCTGTGGGATGAAAATCCTCAGTAGGACTGGGTCCAGGACTTCACTCAGTCCTTTATTACCAACTCCATTCTCCAATGCAGATCTATAAATCATGTCAAATATTCATATTGTCACACAGGGAAGTGATATATCTTTGTAATTTGGTATAAGGAAATTGCAGGACATATATCAGGGGACTACATTATAGTATCTGGAAATTCAAATAACAAGAGATTGAGAGTCCTGTGCTTTACACCTCTGTCAAGTATGAGACTGATAAACTATCTGGTGATAGTTGTAATGATATTACAAACAAGAAATCTCAGAGCAAAGTCTCCACATCCTATTTTTGCACCATATAGGCTTTAAATCTGCAGCATTTATAGAGTGTTAATGTATTTTGGAAGAGATAAGTGAGTGTTGCATGTTTTTCTAACAGCATCTCTCACACCTCACAATTCAGTCACACACACACACACACACACACACACACACACACACACACACACACACACACACACACACACACACACACACACACACAAACGTTTATCTTATTAGCCTCATGAAGGTATCATAATAGCATAATGTAGTAACAAAAAGAAAACCTTTTTGCTCTTTTAGTTTAAAACATTTTAAGATATTTTATCACCAGTAAAGACACACAAGGACACACAATCAAAGATATTAAAAACAAGTTTTCATTTTTGACATTAGTAAGAAGTGCATTTGTTTCATTTCAAAGCTCAGCAATTCTCGTATTAGTCAGGTGGACAATGTTTCTCTCTTGTATACCTTTGACACTATGACAGTATCACATTCCACCAGAGGGGGCACTGTTTACTTTAAAATTCACTGTCCATTTTAATTAATGGACTTGCAAACCATGAAATTAAAGTTTAATGACAAGCAGTCAAAACATTATCCTAAAAAGTACAATTTTAATGTAGGAAAGACATCTTTACTCTTTGTGTGTGTGTGTGTGTGTGTGTGCGCGTGTGTGTATATACATGTATGTGTGTGTCCGTGCATGCATGCATCAGCCCATCTCATTCAGAGAGATGGACTGAACATGATGGACTGATGCGGTGAGAAATTGCCTAATTACTGGAACTCTGATTCATTATAGCTCTATGTTAACTAAAACTCTAGTCTTGAGATTACCTCTATCTGGCCATTAATATGCATCAGTGGCTAAGCAAAGAATAGAAAGGAGAGTGAATTGGATAAAAGGAAATAAGCAGATATAAGCAGAGTGTATCTGTCACAGCTACATATATTATATAGAGCTTTTAAACTCTAGCTTACCAGCACAAGTTTGAGTCTCTTTCATCGGCCTGCTTCAAACTTCATTATTTCTGCTGAGGCTGATGCAACAGAATATTTGACTGATGAGCACAGACACAGGCACTTCACCCACTTGTGTAATGCAGGTGAAATCAGAAAAGACATTGTTACATGACTATATAAGTGTGGATTTTTATCTCTTTTGTTACTATATATGACTACAGGATGGGAATTAAGAGTGACACTATCACACTAGCAAGCTGACACCAGAACAATTCATTTTGTCTTATAGAGTCCAAAATATAATCGAAACATAGACCACTAATAGTTGCCCCAAGTGCATCTTTTGAATGCTTGTTTGTATTATATTATGTCTAATATGACATTGTGAATGGCTCTACAGCTCAGTATTCCAACCTCTCATATCATTATGGGATGAAGGGAAACTGGAGAGAAAGAGAGAGAGAGAGATCAGCTCTCAGAAGGTCACTTGGCATCTGTGACTGATTTATGATGGGTTGTGCAGTCCCTAGACCAACAGCAGATATTACAGGAAGGCCTTAGAAGAGGCAAAGCATTCCAAAACTGTGAAGGTTTTGAGATATACTAGATTCCTAAGGCTGTATTAATAATACATTATTAATAGACATATATTATACATGATTTTTCAGTAAATGCTCAAAAGTATGTCCTGGATGAAGAGTGAATGCCAGAACAGATGTGTAAGAAGAACAAAACATTTAAGGAATCCACATTAAGAAATCTGATATCAGTTGTGCTGTCCATTAGGTGTGTAATGCAGTGACACTCTGTCATTCTGTATCTGTGGGTGTAGACTAAATTGAAAGTTTTTTTTAGTTTTTTTTTATTTTATTTTTTTTTACCAAATTTAGTTGGTTCTATTCCCCAAAACCTAAACAAACTAATAGCCTAATTTAAACCACTGTGACCCTGACCAGACAGTTACTAAAGATGCTGGACATACCAGCCATGCATGTTCATGCTAACGAACATGGTCTTTCTTTGTCCCATGAGCTGGACCACTTGCTTGCGTGCACATGAAAGTAAATGCTATCCGATTGTGCACCTTTTTTGTGGTGTTATTGTGGGATCCCAGTCCTGATGCACACTTCTAGTCTCAACCAGATGTCTTGTGAACCATTCTGGCAAGCTTTTTATGAAAAAAAAAATGAATAGTGAACCTACTATAAATAAATGTATTTGCATTTGGATAGAAGATATTTTTTGTTAATTCTGAATAATGTATAGTGTGTTCATATTTATATCGTATTATATCATATTATATCCCTACTGTACATATACTACAATATTACACCAATACAAAATTAGCTCCATTTCTTGGTGAATTATTATGATATTTTTTACAATTGAGAATTAGAGTGTAACACAATTGAAACGAGATACAGTTCTAGTAATGCTCCCATTTCATAATCTATTTCCACAATTCTCAAAAATATACTATGACCTTTAAAGAATATGTCAGTTATGGAGAAAGCAATTAACATTTTGTCCAGGAAAGTTATTTTCTCCTCTTTGTTTCAGTCTTTCTGTTTTTGTCTCTACTGAGGCCACTAGGAAGAGCAGAGGTGCCAGAAATTAGAGGTGTGAGTTTGATGACTCTATTACCTAGAAATAGTCTTTGGAGACATTTCTGTCTGCAGCACATGAGTGTACAGCTATGGGAGGAGAAATATTCTGGGCGAGTGCTGTGGAAGACATGAGTTCGCTCTCTGGCCTGCATCTAAAGAATTCATCATGATGAGGTGGAAAGGGTACTTTCCCTGAAGAACCAGTCCACTGGCCCATGTAACTAATGTGCCCATACATTCAGTGTGAAATCTTTTGGCTCTTCCTATATTTCTGTCCATACCTTATTTAAGGTGACTATTCAATGATTTTTATTGGAGAGTGTTTTATTTTCCATGGAAGAGCAGATGACCAAGCAGCATATGTGCACTCTCCATAGCTGAATTAAGAGTCACTTGTATGTGTCTTAGCATGTTCAATAACCCCTGATATAAATCCAACACAGGGCACACATGCAATATATGTGACAGAAAGCTAGAATGCTAGAATGAATAGAATATGCTTTCTTCTTCAGGCAGTGGAAGAGATGCTTGCAGTGGAAAAGGTTTTTATTGTGCAGAACTCTAGTGCACAGCAATAATATTCTAGCACTATTAATGCAATATATAGTTACTCACACACAGCCACAAACCGACATGCATTTAGAAATAACATAATGAAACATGGTGAGAGAAAGTATGCAGTGTGAATGTAGCCTGTGAAGACCTGGATGATGTTTTTTTTTTTTTTTTTTTTTTTAATGTGGAGATGAGAAAGCTTCAATGTGAGAAGAAAATGGTTCTTCACATTCCTAAACAGAGAGATACAATGTCAGTGACCTTTAATTAATGCTGATCTTAAACTGTGAATAAGGATCACTCATAGTTTCAAGTGCAACCTATTCATTAAATATTTCAATGCTCACTTTGGTATTCCCTGTTGATATTAATTCAAGCACTGTCAATAGTAAGTGGAACACATTTCTTTATCTTTGTCAGGCAGCTGTCTGAAAGCAAATGAGATGAGCATTTGAATTCAGCATTCACTTTAATATAGTTGCCTTAGAATGATGAAAAAGCCAGGTCACCTATTATTCCCCATATTGATATTCAGATATGCTTTATGAACAAGTATGGACAAGATGCTAAGGTTAAAACCATCCCAAATATGACTGAAATCTCTCTCACAGAAAGAAAATTATCAGATGATCCTAAACTTGTTGTAGTAAATGGTAATTAGCTCAGCATGTCTGTACAGAGTGATATAAAGTGGCCATAAAGTGGCCAGTGATATAAAGTGGCCAGAGTGATATAAAGTGGCCAAAAAAAAAAAGCATAAAAAGAAAAACACAGAGCATATGTCATAATGATCAGAGTTCAAAAGTGCATGTTATAGTTTTATAAGCATTGCTGTGGTATGCAAATTAAGTTAACCTAAAACCAGTGGTGAAAATATATCCAGGTGAAGGTTAAATGCATTTGTTAATTGTGAATATCTGACTCCAATTTATTTTTTTATGAAACCAAATTTTCTGACTCCAATTTACAAGGTTAATGTAATTAAAAAATGTTGAAAAGATATTCTCTCTCTCAGTGTTACTGATGTGCGTCCAGCTTTATAGAAATCTGTAACACAAAAGTCTTTACACTAAAATATAACTTTCCGGTCTCAAAAATTTTTCTTTAGGCATGTACCATATACATCTAGTCTCATAGACTTTTCTTTAGGTCCTACGCTTGTACCAGTATCCAGTTTTTTTCTAAAAATGTATTGTACAAAATATTGTTACAAAATCAGCAGTTTATTTTAAAAATGCAAGCAATAATTTTTGAGTCTCAGAGGTTCATTAAACCATGTATAACAAAACATTATAATCAGTTATGTCTGGGCATTGATTTAATTTATTTTTCTAACAAAAGAATGATTGGATGCTTAAGGATTCAATCAAGGAAAAAGAACTTGCAAAAGCAGTGGATGAATGGACCCAAAGCAAGCATAAGATGCAGATGAAATTGTATACTCAACAGTTTGGGAGAATGATGGAAGTCTCTCTCAGACGTTTCTATGTTGTCATTGACTAGGATAACCAACCATGTTGGTATTGTTCTAGAAACAATTTATGAAGGGCATCTGGGGTAGACCAAATGTGATAAGAAGTTGAGGGGAACAAAGAACAAATGGCAAATGAGAACAAATGAGTGATCAAAGGAGAGTGATGGAAGGAGAGCACAGATCACCTTGAAATATGTGTGTACATGTGTGAGGTGTCTCACCACTGATAAAGTCACACAGCAGAATATAAAGTCATATTGTTTATCAGCAATTTTCTGAACCAGTATCATTCATTCATTCATTCATCTTCAGTAATTGAATTATCATGGTCAGGCTCTCATGGTCGATCTATCATGGTCGATCTGGAGCCTATCCTGGGAACACTGATCACAATGTGGGAGAATTCACAACTAGGGCCAAATTAGAGTGAAAAATCTACCTAGCTGCACATTTTTGGGAGGTGGGAGGAAACCGATATGAATACAGGGAGAACTGCAAAATGCCACACAAAACTAAGAATAGAGCCAGGGACCCCAGAGCTGTGATACAACACTACCCACTGTACCACATTGCTGCTCCTGAACCAGTATGTTCTTGAATCCCAAAATCCCCACATTGTTCACCATTATATATATATATATATATATATATATATATATATATATATATATATATAACCAAACATGACAGAAAATATATTGATATGACATGAATACAATAGATTTACTTCATTTGATACAGGAACTTCAACTCCTCTAACCCATTTTCCTGACTGCATTGCTCTGTCTAGTCCAACATAGAATTTCTTCCAGCCCCTAAAAAATATCCTTTCCTCTTACTTTTCGTATTCACTGACTATATATGTAGAAAGAATTCAGACAAGAGGCTGAAAGGCTTTTTAATTTTTCACAAGTTTAATTTGTGAACGATTCAGTCTTTTTTCCAATCTTTTTTGAGTCACTAATAGTTCTTCTCTATTGAGCTGCACAGCTTGTCAAGGCTCAGTATCAAATCCAAACTCAGGCGTAGATTATGGCCAAGTGCATTTGTCAGTTTGCCATAACATAATGCTACCTGGGAATATAGGAGCTTCTCAGGAAGTTATCTGGTGATGACTAGCGATAGGCAGGAACAGTAAAATACTACTAAAAAAAAAGTTGTTGAAATGGCATTTAATATGTGATTTGTGGCATTACTGTGTTTCTCTCTCACAGACTGAACTAGTAAGCAAGAGACACAGAAGGTTTGTTTTAACCGCAATGCATGCACCCAAACACAAGCATTATAATCCTTTAATCTTTACCAAAAAATAAAGAGGAACAAATTTTCATTTAATGACTGCCAGTGCACCCACACAGAAATGTAACAATACTGTAAACTTCAGTGAAAATACAGAGAGATTTAAGTGCAAACATTACCAGATGATGTTAAAAAAAAGCATATGTAGGGCACAAACAAATGAACTGGAAGCCATTAAGGATATATCTTAAATAGAAGATGGTGAAGTTTACATGGATCACAGAAAAGAACTGTAATACATTTATAAAGAAATAGAATAAATGTTACCCAGTTTAAAAATGTCAAGGCACCTCTTGAATCTTAACTACAAAATGGCTTTTTAGAGTAAGAAACTTAGTAGTCAGTAGTCACTACATTATTGAACATTTTTGTATCCAGTAAACTTCCATTAATTAGGATGATTCTGTCAGGTTTGCATTTGGCCAATTAATTTTCTGCATTTTTAGCTTGCCTTGGCCCACCTGGTTCCTGGGCAGGAAGCATAACCAAATTCATCATGTGTACTTGGGTACATGACAGTGGAGATAGAGTCAAAATGCAGGATCACAGGCATTTTTTTCTGTTTTGTTTTTATCTGCTCTGTGGACCCCAGCTCTCTTTCTGGTGATTAGATCCTACTGAAAGAGGAAAGGTACATAAATAGACTGTAGGAACAGGTGTAGGCACTCATTACCCACTTTCTACATCACTTCACATTCAACACTTGACCATACGTCTGCTGCCACAAAGGACTACAGTGGTACTATATGGTGAAGGATTTACATGTATTTGGGTTAATTAAATGAGCAGATAAGGAACACACAACTAGGGGGTATATAATGGGAATTTCTTTCGGAGAGTGTTCCTCCAGCAGGGATACAAAACAAGTAAAAAAAAAAATAGCATAGTGTTACATGATGTCATCATGATATGTATGTATATATATATATATATATATATATACACATACATACATACATACATACATACATATCACGATGACATCATGTAACAGTTTATTACATGCATCAAAATATAACCATAAAACATTACCATATGGCCTGAAAAGTCAATTAGCAAGGCATTCTAAAATGTGCTCATATGAAAACTGTTTCATACAGTATGCTATGATTGTGTTTCACGATGCATTTAGAGGCTCCCTCAGTAACATTTCACATCTGTTCTCACATACATAACTTTTTGCCACCATGAATAAGACAAAAAAAAAAAATGTAGACTGCATTCAGCTGGTGCTGGGAGATAATGCTTCTAATACTGGATACATGAGTACAATAACCAACAAATATTATTCTGGAATTTAAACAATGTTGACCATAAATTATTTATACAAATCACATTTTAAGTGTGTTTTGGTGTGAGCAAATAATTTGGCTTCACTAATTATAACTATTATTAAATAAGTATTTTACAGTTATTAAGAAATAACAAAAACAGTTATTATTTTATTTCTGTGAAAATCCAGGTCTCTTGTAGATATTAAAATGAACATTTCCTTACTTTACCGTGAGTGTTAATAAAGCCAAGTTACAGCAGTGCAGGAAGCCACCACCTGGCACTGATGTTGCTAAAATTATCTAAATTTAATGTATTAAATTTAAATCTAAATGTAGCCTAAAGTGAAACAGTAAAATGATTCTAGTAGCTGTAGCTGCATAAATACCACAGACATGTGGTTAGTCAAATAGCAGAGTGACTTTGAAAAAGCAAAACATTGTTAGATTAATGTGAATATGTTTTTTGACCAGTTTGTAAAAGCAAAGGGAAAAAAAATAAAAATTTATGATCAAGGATCGAGGTTGGATCAAGGATCGAGGTTGGGATCAAGGTTGGATAGTTGGATTAATTCCTTTTCAAATAGAAGGATGATAGGAAGGTTGTGAGTTCAAATCTCAGTGCTGAAACGGCTGGGAAGCCTCAACTGCTCAGTTGTATTGCATCTCAGTTGAAAGTTTTTTTGGATAGAAGTGGCAGACTAAGGAGCACATGCAAATTATAAGAGGTAAGAATGGGAACCCAGCCCCTAATCCTACCCTTAGTAACTTTTCAAATGAATGTATTTGTGGCAGTTAGTACAGAATGCATTGATCTTAGTTTTTCATATATCCTGCACAGTAAACCCCAGTGCAAACTTTCCATGTGCACAAGTGTATTCATTAAAGTTGTGTAGAAATGAGTGAAGATTTTAATATACAGTAATGTATGGCCAAATCTGGGTATGATTCACGAAAGTGTCAATACGTGTCAATATGTAAATAGTGAATACGTTACAGCTGTGTGGACACACGTTCCCTCCCACTAGGCCCATATTTACATTCCATATGCATACAACATGCCCAGACTTCCATACATCTAATTTACATTAACCACACCTTAATTTATGCAAATGTTGTGATACTGAGTAAATAACAGGAAAGCGTCCAGCAGGCTATCAAGATCTGAGGAAAGAAAGAGGTATCTAAGATCTGAGGAAATTTTAAGCATGCAGAGAGAAAAAAATACATTTCAGTGAAACAAAGTTAGTGCTACTGTCTAAGGTTGTTGCAGATAAAAAGACATATTTGGAGGTTATTTTATTATAACCTCTTTTCAATGGCACAGTCATTTTCAACTTGTGTCCTTAAGTGTACTCTATAGCTATTTATAGCTTTATTAATTTTAGAACTTGAATAGCTCAGATTTAATTAAACAAGTTAATTAATTATATGTGAACTCAAAATTCTTTCATATGAACAAAACTATTGAAAGAAATGAATCATACACTGAAAAAATAATGAGCAAAATGAATAGATCATGTCTGGCATGTTTCAGTGCTGATGAAATGAAATAAATTCAGTTGCATTTTCCTGCATGCACATTGTGATGATCAATGTTGTTTGGTAATTTTTATCAGTAAAAGTAAAGTATAGTACAATACTTGCTATACTAATTGCTAATATTTGATTTAATTATGCAAGTGCAAATCAAGCATTCTTTTTTAGTTTGTAAAATGGTACATTCAAATTTGGACTCATTGACCAGACATGATCGATCAGACATGCCAAAGACGAAACTGACGAATAAAAAAATATTGAAGAAATTTGCATGCATGTGTTTACGTATGTTACATGTGATATCAGATTTCACTGCACTTGAATTTGATAAATAAGGGCCACTGTCCAGGATCCAGCAGAACTATGGATAATCAACATTCAAACCAACTGCAGTCCAATCCAAATAATTTAAATGGTATTTTTAAATAATGTACTAACTGGATTTTCTTTTTTTTTTTGTCTAGTTCTACATGTCAGGATATAACATTCCTCTCTTGCACTAACCTGCAGTATCTGAAATAGCAGAAATATAAACAGATCACGTCTTACAACTGAATAAATTTTTGAATTTTTTTTTTAGGTCACCTCCCTGTAGATAGTGGAGTAGTCGGGTGTTCAACTGTCCTTTTCAATGCTCTAAACCTCAGTGCTTTCTGTCCAAACACTTTGACAGATTAAGAACAGTCATAAATTCACATCCCACTAGAGAGCGTTTCCACTTTTAAAACATTGGGGCAGTGTGGCTTGGCCATTCTGTCCAACATAAATCTTCCATCAACAGATCACTGCCCAGAGACCCTTTTCAAAAATTTGTAAAGATGCACAATGTACTGTATGCATATACTATCTATCTATCTATCTATCTATCTATCTATCTATCTATCTATCTATCTTTAAGGAAGGTTGAGGTAGTATCATGGCTTAGGCTTGCATGGCTGCTTCTGAAACAGGCTCACTAATCTTTACTGATGATGGAACTCATGATGGTAGCAGCAAAATGAAGTCTACAGAAACATTCTGTTTGCCAATTTAAAGAGAAATGCATCCAATCCAATTGGGAGGAACTTCATCATACAGGAAGACAATGACCCAAAACACACTGCCAACACAACAAAGGACTTCATCAGGGGAAAAAAGTGAAAGATTTTATATTGGCCATGTTAATCACCAGACCTTAACCCAGCTGAGCATGCATTTCGCCTCCTGAAGAAAAAACTGAAGGGAGAAACCCCTCAAAACAAACAAGTGAAAGAAGGTGCAGTACAAGCCTGGAAAACCATCACAAAAGAAGAACGGTGATGTCATTCTTGGTGATGTCAGAGGGTCTTAATGAAGTTATTTTAAGCAAGGGATATGCAACCAAATATTAAGTGTTATTTATGACTATCTGTTCCAATACTTTTGATCACCTAATAATATCAGAAAAAACTTTCAGATGGGATTGTATACATACATACAGTACACATATATGTAGTACATACATGCATACACATACTGTGTATACACATACAGTGGCCACTTTATTAGGAACACTAATTTTACACTAGATTTTAGCCATTTTAAGTACAAATAAATGTGGGGGTGTCCTTAATTTTTCCTCACAAGAAATTGGATTTTTTCTTTAATTATATTTTACAGATCATTTAAAAAAGACTTTTCTTTGGTTTTATTTGTTTATTTATATTACTTGAATCTCCCAATATTGTTAAAATGAAGATGAAATGTCCATACTATGTTAAAAAAAAAAAACACCAGCTTTCATGGGGTGTCCTAATTTTTTCACATGACTGTATATACACTATATTACCAAAAGTATTCGGTCACCTGCCTTGACTCACATATGAACTTAAGTGCCATCCCATTCCTAACCCATAGGGTTCAATATGATGTCGGTCCACCTTTTGCAGCTATTACAGCTTCAACTCTTCTGGGAAGGCTGTCCACAAGGTTGAGGAGTGTGTTTATAGGAATTTTTGACCATTC
>CM040986.1:16112203-16155035 GCA_022985145.1 Pangasius djambal | reverse complement strand
ATATATATATATATATATATATATATATATACAGTCAGGTCTGGAAGTATTTGGACAATGACAGAGTTTTTGTGATTTTGCCTTTATACACCACAACAATGGATTTGAAATAAAACAATCAAGATGTGATCAAAGTGTAGACGTATAGCTTTGTTTTAAGAGGTTCCCCAAAAATATGGCATTTACCATTTAGGAATTACAGCCATTTTAAGCAAAGTACCTCCATTTTCAGGGGCTGAAAGGTATTTGGACAAAGTGACATAATTGTAAATATAACCATAATTTTAATACTTGGATGAAAATCCTTTGCAGTCAATGACTGCCTGAAGTCTGGAGCCCATGTTCTCAAAACTCAAATTCTGAGTTTCCTCCCTGGAGATGCTTTGCCAGGCCTTCACTGCAGCCACTTTCAGTTGCTGCTTGTTTGTGGGTCTTTCTGCACCTTCAGTCTTGTCTTCAGTAAGTGAAAAGCATGCTCTATTGGGTTGAGATCAGGCGACTGACTTGGCCATTGAAGAATATTCCATTTCTTTGCCTTCAAAAAGTCTTGAGTTGCTTTTGCAGTATGTTTAGGGTCATTATCCACCTGCACTGTGAAGTGGCATCCTATAAGTTTTGCAGCATTTGGCTGAATGTGAGCAGAGAGTATAGCCCCATACACCTCAGAATTCATCTTGCTACTTCTGTCAGCAGTCACATCATCAATAAACACCAGTGAGCCCATTCCATTGGCAGCCATACATGCCCATGCCATAACATTGCTTCCACCATGTTTGATACATGATGTGGTATACTTTGGATCATGAGCTGTTCCTTTCTTTTGCCATATTTTTCTCTTCCTGGTACAAGTTAATCTTGGTTTCATCAGTCCAAAAAATCTTATTCCAGAATATGGGAGGCTTTTTTAGATGTTGTCTGGCAAAGTCTAATCTGGCTTTCCTGTTCTTGAATGTTACCAGCGGTTTGCACCTTGTTGTAAACCCTCTGTATTTACATTCATGAAGGCGTTTCTTGATTGTAGATTTTGACAATGATACGCCTACCTTCTCCAGAGTATTCTTGACTTCTGTTGATGTTGTGAATGGGATTTTCTTTACCAAGGAAAGGATTCTGTGATGATCCCCTTTAGTTGTCTTCCTTGGTCTTCTAGGCCTTTTGATGTTGTTGAGCTCACCAGTGCTTTCTTTCTTTTTAAGAATGTACCCAACTGTTGATTTGGCCACACCTAAGGTTTTTGCTGTCTCTCTTATAGATTTATGTTGTTTTTTCAGCCTAATGATGGCCTCCTTCACTTGCATTGAGATCTCCTTGGACTTCATATTGGTAGCTCCAGTCTTAATACCAGATATCAACTCCAGACCTTTTATCTGCTTCATTTGTCTTGAAGTAATGAAGGAATGGACTGCACCTGGTCAGTTATCTTCTTGTCAGTCAGTTGTCCAAATACCTTTGAGCCCCTGAAAATGGAAGTACTTTGCTTAAAAGTACTTTTGCGTAATTCCTAAATGGTAAATGCCATATTTTTGTAGAACCTCTTAAAATAAAGCTGAAAGTCTGCACTTCGATCACATCTTGATTGCTTTATTTCAAATCCCTTGTGGTGGTGTATAAAGGCAAAATCACAAAAACTCTGTCATTGTCCAAATACTTCCGGACCTGACGTGTGTGTGTGTGTGTGTGTATATATGTATATATGAGAGAGAGAGAGAGAGAGAGAGTCTGTTGTTTAGTTAGGGATATACTGTGTGTACTGAAAATATATACTCTATTTTGGAAAAGATATATGTGAAAAGAACGTATGTACTGAATGTTTTCAGAGTAGTTGTAATGCTAAAATTGATTTAAAAAAACATCACTCATAAAATCCAAAAGCAGGATACAGGTCATAGAGTAGAGAAGGGCAAAATGCACAGTGTCTCTTGTAAAGAAGAAAGTATAAAACCCAAGCACTATCTCCCTTTTCCTTGAATTGTTATAGAACTCTTAACACTGTATTCTTATTACAATTCACACACTGTTTCAACGGAAGGAAGAAAAATGAGCCAGAAAAAAACTGCTCCTGATATATAATGTAAAATATCTCTCCATTGCGAATGCTTCGAGAGTCAGACACACAGGTGCCCCTGCTCCATAATTCATGTGACTTTCAATCCTCACACTGGCCTGATTTCCTGTGAAGCCTCATCTGCTGAAATTGGTCCACTGTTTTCTGATTGCTCCTCTTGCACCCACACACAGTTAATTTATGTCCTGAATTTGGCCACAGAAGAGAGAACTGTGATTTAGTCACTGGGTTTTAAGTCAAGATCATTACTGGTGAGACTGAGTCAAGCACAGAATTGGACAAGTAGAGTCAAAAAGATCAAGCCTTTGGTAGCCAAGTCTAGACTGAGACAGGGGACGGTGTGGCAAACACTTGCTTCCTCCAAGACGTGGCCAGTTCAGTTTTTTCTCTTGGCTTCTGGCCACAGATGCAATTGAATAGTGAATTTATGTGTACAAAATGCCAATGCAGCAAGATATCATAGTGGTTAATATTTATTAGCTATAATAGTACCTACGACATGTGCAGTTAAAAGTTTTTAGTTACCACTTAGCTGCTTGCTACAGTTAAACACCAATTAGCCTACTGGAAAGCTGAGCACAAAAAAATGCAGTAAAACTGAAGTTTAATGCAGTGCAAGAGCAGTTCTGTGGAATACAACTACAGTACAACTGTAGCACAGTGCAGCAAAACTGATGCATTATTACTGCAGTACAATGAATGCAATACAACTGCACAAGTGCAGTAAAATGGATACAGTATGGTTGTGGTATTACTACGTTGCATGCAGTAAGATTGAAGTTTTATATATATATATATACACACACACACATAAAATAATGGAATTAGGGAAATTAGGGAATACCGTTGCCATGAAGATGTGTACTTGGTCTGCAGCAGTGTTTAGGTAGGTGGTACATGTTACATCCACACAAAAGCCTAGACCCAAGGTTTCCCAGCAGAACATTGCCCATAGCATTGCTTTGCCTCTGCTTGCCTTCTTCCCATAGTAAGCAATGCACATGCACTCAGCTGTCCACATTATGTAAAAGAAAATGTGATTCATCAGATCAGGCCACCTTCTTCCATTGCTCCATGTCCAGTTCTGATGCTCATGTGCCCATTGTAGATACTTTCAGTAGTGGACAATGGTCAGCATGGGCACTCTGACTGGTCTGTGACTACACAGCCCCATACGCAGCAAGCTGTGACACAGTGTGTGTTCTGACACCTTTCTATCATAGCCAGCATTAACTTTTTTGGACCACTTTTGGTAGGTATTAACCACACGACCTGCCGTTTTGGTCCTCCTGCTCTGACCCAGTCATCTAGCCATCTCAATTTGGCCCTTGTCAAAGTTGCTCAGATCCTTACACTTGCCCATTTTTCCTGATTCCAACACATCAACTTTGAGAACTGACTGTTCACTTGCTGCCTAATATATCCCAATATCCCACCCCTTCACAGTTGCCATAACGACATAATCAGTGTTCCCCTTCAGGAACTCGAGCTGCGTTGAAACGCTATGGGAACTCCCTCAGCGTGACCACGCTCTGAATCACATGTGTCATCAGTCCAATGGATGGGCGAGACGTCACGGTCGGGGTGATGTAGCGACTAGGAAGCTTAAGAGTATGTGCGGTGGATATAGCGGCAGCTTTCTGTCATTCAGCAAGCGCTCTGTGTGTCAGTCTGATTTTCCCCACTTTCACACGTTCACTCAGGTTTATCGACGGTGGAGTGGCTGGCTGCCTTATGTCCCAGGGTACCCTCATGTCTGTGTTAGCTTCTGGCTCTCCCTTTTGGTTATGCTGTCATAGCTAGTCCTGCCGGAGTCCCTGCTTGCACTCTGCATGCAAAGTATATTGTGCTTAACCATTAGAGGACAAAGCTTACCTAACATTCTCTTCCTCTCTCGCCATCTCTCTCTCTCCCTCACTCTCTGTCGAGCTACACATGCTACTTCTGAGATGCCAGTGATCCTGACCCCTTCTGTTCCTCCTCGCTGTCTGACCCATCCTGATGACCCTTCTGCTCCTCCTCGCTGCTTGACCCATCCTGATGCCCTACTTCTGGTTGGAGTTCTCATCGGTTGAGTTCGCTCGCTGCTGCTGGGGGTGGCCCCATATGGATGGCCTGAAGAACCGTTTGGCCACCTGGGGGCTGTGGAGATGGTTTGGGGATCACATATGGGGAGCTGTACTGTAATGGCTTGGGACTGCGATTGCTGTAGTGGCTTTGGGGCTGCGGTTGCCACGAGCAGCTTTGTACTCAGGACTCCATCAGTGGACAGTGGATAGATTTTAACCAACCGGACTTCTTGTGGAAACTGTGATGAATTTATTGGTTGCACAATTGCACTACTTGTCCTTATAGCACACAATAATAGAAGGGATTTATTTATAATCGCACTATCCGTTGCTCCCAGATGAGGATGGGTTCCCTTTTGAGCCTGGTTCCTCTCAAGGTTTCTTCCTCATATCATCTCAGGGAGTTTTTCCTTGCCACCGTCGCCACTGGCTTGCTCATTAGGGATAAACTCACAGTGTTAAATTCAAATATTTACAATATATTTTTTGTGAATCCATTTATTTCTGTACAGCTGTTTTGTGACAATATCCATTGTTAAAAGCGCTATACAAATAAAACTGAATTGAATTGAATTGAATTGAATCATACGGTGCCCGTCTCTCCTCAGTGTGCTCAGGAGATCGATCTGCCAACCCTGCCACCCATAGTGCTTCAGGGTGCAGCGGTCTCTAGCGAGCGAGCACTTCTCTCAGTTTCTGCCCGGGAACATAGTGGTACTGGGAGGCTCGCTACCTCTTCTGAGGTTTCCAGAGCAGCTAGTTCGGCCGTCCCCTACCAGTCCGCCACTTCAGAGCACCGAGCTAGTCGCTCTCATTACACCAGAGGTCAGTCTCGAGAGACTGATTCCCTTAGTAGACTATTTTTGCGTGGTTCTTTCCACTCTGGTGGGCCCCGAGCAGGCTCTGGTAATGGAACAAGAAGTAAACACTCTCTTGAGGAAGGAGGCCATTGAGGTGGTCCCTCCTCACGACAGAGAGTCCGGGTTCTACAGCTGGTACTTCATCGTTCCAGAGAAGGATGTTGGGTTGCGCCCCATTTTAGATCTGCGTCAATTGAACCGCTCAGTCATGCGACTGGAGTTCAGGATGCTCACAATCAAACAAGTTGTGTCTCAGATCAGCTCCGAGGACTCTTTTGTCACAATCGATCTAAAAGACGCATACTTCCATATCACCATCCTTCCCCAACACAGGAAGTTTCTGAGGTTTGCTCTCAGGGGCGAAGCTTGCCAATATCGGGTTCTTCCATTCGGCCTGGCACTCTCACTCCGCACTTTCACGAAGTGTGTGGATGCTGCTTTGGCTCCTCTGCAACTCCAGAGCATCCACATACTGAATTATATCAACGATTGGTTGATATTATCTCAATCGGAGCAGGCAGCGGTTCGGCATCGAGATGTCGTTCTTGCCCACATGAAAGAGCTGGGGTTAAGTTTAAATGCCAAGAAAAGTGTGCTTTCTCCAGTACAGAGAACCCCTTATTTGGGCGTGGTGTGGGATTCGACCACGATGCAGGCATGTCTGTCTCCTGCTCGGCTCGAGTCGATCCTCGCAGCAGTCACGAGAGTAAGAGAAGACCAGTCACTCACTGTAAAGCAGTTCCAGATACTGCTGGGTCTGAAGGCAGCTGCATCCAACATGATATCTATTGGCCTGCTGTACATGAGACTCCTACAGTGGTGGCTCAAGACCAAGGGTTTCTCCCCGAGGGGAAACCTGCTTCGCATGATCAAGGTCACGCAGTGATGCCTACGTGCCTTAGACATGTGGAGGAAACCTTGGTTCTTGTCTCAGGGCCCGGTGCTGGGCGCTCCTTGTCGCTGCGTAACACTAACAATGGACGCATCTCTCACTGGTTGGGGAGCAGTCATGAGTGGCCGCTTAGTCCGCAGTCTGTGGAGCAGCCTCCATCTCACGTGGTACATCAACTGCCTGGAGATGATGGCTGTGTTTCTAGCATTGAAACACTTTCTCCCGGACCTAAGAGATCACCATGTGTTGGTGCGCACCGACAACACAGCGGTGGTCTCTTACATCAACCACCAGGGAGGTCTGTGTTCGCGCCCCCTTTACAGGCTGGCGCACCAGATCCTTGTGTGGTGCCAGAGGAAACTCCTCTTGCTGAGAGCAGTTTACATCCCTGCACCGTCCCCTCTGGTTCTCTCTGACTCATCCAGCTCCTCTTGGACTGGATGCCATGGTACAGACATGGCCGAGGCTTCATCTGTACTCCTTTCCCCCGATCGCTCTGCTCCCAGGAGTTCTGGAGAGTGCGCCGGGACGGGGTCCATCTGTTGCTAGTAGCCCCATTCTGGCCGGTCTGAGTATGGTTCTAGGACCTGATTTCCCTTCTTGACAGCTCTCCATGGGAGATTCCCGTCAGGAGGGATCTCCTCTCACAGACAGGTCCCGCCCCCGCCCGGAGTGGTGGAAGCTGTGGGTGTGGCCTCTGAGTGGGCACAACTCGTAGCTTCCGTCCGGTCTCTCAACCAAGGCTGTTGGGACCATTCTCCAATTCAGAGCTCCCTCAGCAAGGAAACTGTACGCCTTGAAGTGGAAACTTTTCACTTCTTGGTACGGAGACCGCCAGCTCAACCCAGTTAACTGCCCAGTTGGTACAGTGCTGGAGTTCCTGCAGGCCCAATTCTCTGCAGGGTTGGTCTGTGGGCAGACACCCCCTCGTTACACATTTCCTCCGCAGTGTGCTGAGGCCTCTGATAAGGTCTTGTGTCCCGCCGTGGGACCTGGCTGTGGTGCTAGAGGCTCTCTCTAAAGAGAGTTGGGGATCTTCGGGCCCTTTCAGTGGCCCCCTCTTATTTAGACTTTGCGCCCAGTCTGACCAAAGCGTTTCCCTGCCCTCGAGCGGGTTATGTTCCTAAAGTTCCCTCCTCTACACCATGGAATGTCGTACTCCAGGCCTTCTGTCCTCCTCCCTTTGGGGAGCCCGACCAGCAGAAGCTTAACTGTATGTGCATCAAGTTCTATGACCTCGATATGCGAGCCACTCCGGACTCTTCTGTTCTCTCGCTCTAGCTGTGCTCTTCCACACTGGGCAGGGATTTGTAAGTCTGGCGGCATGGGCATATTTGTTCCTATAGCGTTTCGACGCAGCTCGAGTTCCTGAAGGGGAACGTCTCTAGGTTACGCATGTAAGCATGGTTCCCCGAGGGAACAAGACGCTGCGTCTCAGTGCCATACTTCTGGCATCCCTGTTAGTGCTTGCTTCATTTCTCAGAAGCTGCCGCTGTATCCACCGCACGTACTCTTAAGCTTCCGCCCGTGGCGTCTCGCCCATCCATTGGACTGATTACAAATGTGATCCAGAGCGTAGTCACGCTCCCATAGCATTTCGATGCAGCGTCTCGTTCCCTCGGGGAACCATGGTTACATACATAACCTAGAGACGTTATTCATGTTTTAATGTTATGGCTGATTGGTGTACGTGTGTGTGTGTGTGTGTGTGTGTATATATATATATATATATATATATATATGTAAGGTCCAGAAGTATTTAGACAATGACAGAGTTTTTGTGATTTTGCCTTTATACACCACCACAATAAATTTGAAATAAAACAATCAAGATGTGATCGAAGTGTAGACTTTCAGCTTTATTTTAAGAGGTTCCAAAAAATATGGCATTTACCATTTAGGAATTACAGCCATTTTAAGCAAAGTACCTCCATTTTCAGGGGCTCAAAGGTATTTGGACAATTGACTGACAAGAAGTTAATTGACCAGGTGCGGACAATACTTCAAGACAAATGAAGCAGATAAAAGGTCTGAAGTTGATATCAGGTATTGAGTTGGCATTTGGCAGCTGTTCGACTGGAGCTACCAATATGAAGTCCAAGGAGATCTCAATGAAAGTGAAGGACGCCATCATTAGGCTGAAAAAAACAACATAAATCTATAAGAGAGATAGCAAAACCCTTAGATGTGGCCAAATCAACAATTGGGTACATTCTTAAAAAGAAAGAAAGCACTGGTGGGCTCAACAACATCGAAAGGCCTGGAAGACCATGGAAGACAAATAAAGTGAATGATCGCAGAATCCTTTCCTTGGTGAAGAAAAACCCATTCACAACATCAAAAGAAGTCAAGAATACTCTGGAGAAGGTAGGCATATCATTGTCAAAATCTACAATCAAGAGATGCCTTCATGAATGTAAATACAGAGGATTTACAACAAGGTGCAAACTACTGGTAACATTCAAGAACAGGAAAGCCAGATTAGACTATGTAAGAAAACATCTAAAAATGCCTCCCATATTCTGGGATAAGATTCTTTGGACTGATGAAACCAAGATTAACTTGTACCAGAATGATGGGAAGAGAAAAGTATGGTGAAAGAAAGGAACAGCTCGCGATCCAAAGTATACCACATCATGTTTCAAACATGGTGGAGGCAGTGTTATGGCATGGGCATGTATGGGTGCCAACGGAACGGATTCACTGGTGTATTGATGATGTGACTGCTGACAGAAGTAGCAAGATGAATTCTGAGGTGTATATGGCTATACTTTCTGCTTATATTCAGCCAAATGCTACAAAACTAGGACGCCGCTTCACAGTGCAGGTGGATAATGACCCTAAACATACTGCAAAAGTAACTCAAGACTTTTTGAAGGCAAAGAAATGGAATAATTTTCAATGGCCAAGTCAGTCGCTTGATCTCAACCCAATAGAGCATGCTTTTCACTTACTGAAGACAAGACTGAAGGCAGAAAGACCCACAAACAAGCAGCAACTGAAGGTGGCTGCAGTGAAGGCCTGGCAAAGCGTCTCAAGGGAGGAAACTCAGAATTTGAGTTTTGAGAACACGGGCTCCAGACTTCAGGCAGTCATTGACTGCAAAGGATTTTCATCCAAGTATTAAAATTATGGTTATATTTATAATTGTCACTTTGTCCAAATACCTTTGAGCCCCTGAAAATGGAGGTACATTGTTGAAAATGGCTGTAATTCCTAAATGGTAAATGCCATATTTTTGTGGAACCTCTTAAAATAAAGCTGAAAGTGCACACTTTGATCACATCTTGATTGTTTTATTTCAAATCCATTGTGGTGGTGTATAAAGGCAAAACCTGACTGTATATACATACACACACACACACACACACACACACACACACACACACAGAGCTTTACAAGTTCAGTGAAACTGCTTATAGGAGGGCACGGGCAGTAAAATAGACACAGTACTGCAGTAGTACTGCACTATAGTGGCATTAAAACCCTTATAATGGCAGTAAGGGCAGTAAAATGGATGCTATACAATTCTGGTATTACTGAAGTAGTACTGTAGTTTTTAGTACTGCAGTAGTACAGCATTCATTTAGCTACATTTGTACTGCAGAGCTAAAACTGCATGTTTTTTTTTTTGTAAATGTATTTTTCCATCTGTTTTCACTGTAGGTGTAGATAAAAATAAAACATTCCCTGCAGCTTTGTTTATGGAGATGTGGTAGCTTTAAGTTGAATGTCTCAAAGGTTTTATACACATATTTTCTGTGGTCCAGGTCCAAAAAGCAAAAATACAAAGAAAAAAAAACCCATAAACAAACAAAAAAACAAAAAGAATTTTATTGTACATTTGATAGATATAGCAAAACATTTTTGTCCCATGTGAGGTGAGAAAGCAGAGCATGCTTTTTCACCTCACAGTCCAGGGTCCCAGGCTCGTTCCTGGTGTTGGGTGAATGTGTGGAGTCATGCATATTCTCTGCATGTCAACATGGAGCACCTAGTGGGTTTCCTCCAGGTGCTCCAGTTTCCTCCCATCACCCAAAAACATGCCAGCAGTTGTAGGATAAATTGTCCCTAGGTATGAATGAGGGCAGGCTCCATAATTGTGAAAAAATATGTAAGTGTAGCAAGCCAAGAGGGCTTGCAGTTGGCATGGTTTTCAGTTACAATATAAGGGTTCTTATCTCATTAATTCTTTCTTATCTCATTAGTTCACTTAAGATCCCATTAAGTGAACAGATTTTGACCAAAAATATGACACTCTTTAAAGTATAGAGCATTAAAGACAAGAGCATGGAATTCCACTACAATGCTGTATAGTTCAAAGAAAATTTATCACATGTCTGTATATCAGTAGGAGTAGCACAATGGTGCAGCAGGCTGGTTCCTCACAGCTCCAGGGTTCAATCTTGTGCTCCAGTAACTGTCTATGTGGAGTTTGAGTTTTCTCTGGGCTCACACTTTCCACCAAACTCTCAAAAACATGCCAGAAGGATTGGTTGATTGGCTACTCTAAATTGTCCCTAGGTGCAAATGAGTGTGTGATTGTGTGAGGTATGATGTTTTTTGATGGACTGGATGGTGTCCCATCCAGGCTGTATTCCAGTCCTACAGCCAATGTTCCTATGATAGGCTCTGGATCCACTGCGACTCCTACCCTGAGGATAAAGCAATTACCAAAGATTTGAGCGGGAACCCTAAAGATCTGTGCTTTATGCTTCAGCATGATTCATCAGCTAATGTAATGCAAATAGATTTTGCAAGGAAGGTCAAATCACAGAAATTGAAAATGACAGCTATTCTCTTTTGTATAATTATTAGTCTTACAAAAATGAAGCAGTGACAAAAAATGCTCTTTTTACATAAAGGAAGCAAAAACAATGAATGAAATTCTACTGACCATTCACACTGGGGGCATAGAACATCCAGTGATGCCATTGCTGGTTTTGCACAAAACAAACCATCTGTCCTAATTCATTTCAAAATATTGAAGGTCATTGAATATGACAGTAAAATATTCCCCATATGTAGCTTTAATCATGAGCTTCTTCTGATTAGTGTTTCCAGTCGCAGTCTCTCCTAATCAACATAGTGCTCAACACACTGAGAAACATACTACATTGTGAATCTCTAAAGTACACTAATGAACTGCTGAGTGTCAGTCAAGTGAACTTTTCTCATCAAACACTCTGATTGTTATTCCATTCTCCTCGTTACATTTACACAATACCCTTCACAAAACACCTGATACCACACAGTTATTTATTTATTAGTTTAAATTAAACGCTTCTTAAAGAAATTAAACTGGAATCAATGCTCCCTACTCTCATTTCCATAATCTAATGGTGTAGTTATGAGTGAGTGTGTGGGTGTGTGCATGTGTGTGTAAGGGTGAAAGTGTTTATGCTGCTGTGTGAATAGAGACCAATCTTGCACAGAGACTCAGAGTCTGCAGAGACAGACATTGTTCATGTGAGTTATTGTGTATTAGTGGATGTCTGGCTCTCCAACGTTTCCCACTAATATCTTGGTAGGCAGACAGCACAGAGTGTCTCAGCAGACAATAAACACACGCATTACACAAACACACACCATCAATAATTTATCAGTGATTTCTCATTGGATTCTTGGTTTAAACACTATTTCCTTCGATCAGGCATTTTCGGTGAGGCAGAGAGCAGAAAATTCCTATAGTACTTTACATATTTATCCCTACATGGGCACTGAGCCTTCAATTTACTACCATATTTACACTATATGGCCAAAAGTATGTGGACACCTAACCAATCACACCTATATCTGCTTTTTGAACATCCCATTCCAGATTTAGTCTCCCCTCTGCTGTTATTTCCTCCACTCTTCTGGGAAGGCTTTCCACTAGATTTTGGAGCATGGCTATGGGATTGGTGCTTATTCAAAGACAAGAGTATTAGTGATGTTGGGCACTGATGTTGGGTGAGGAGGCCTGGTGCGCAGTTATACATACAAAGACATTGTAGACAATTGTGTGCTTTGTGGCAACAGTTTGCTGAAGGCTCACATATGGGTATGATGGTCAGGTGTCCACATACTTTTAGACATATGTATAAACTATACAGCATATATTAAAACATATGGAGATACATTACCAGGCAAAGGTTTTGAACAGCCTATATGTGTGGCAGCCTGGGAAAACCCTTCCCATAGTGACAGTTTTACATTTTCTACTACATTAAGTTTTCCTGTACTGAAACGTGTCCCCTTTTGTGTGTATTTTAACTAGAGGTAATATTATAGCATTTTAAAGTCCGGTTACTGCAAGTGAAAAAAACCAACTCAGACAGGGTTGTCATATGTGTACTCTTATACTGACAGCTGCTGTGGCCAACTTACACCTCACAGGATGACTCCATTCACTCAGCAAACCAATCAATACAACAAGCTACAAAACCCAGCTTCAGTACTGTAGGTTCAGATATTTTTTTGACCAATCCATGTGATGAGAGTGGCAGAGCTTGCCTCCACTTTTGTAATTAATATCACTAGATTGACTATTGTTTTGAAAAATCTAAGTGCCTAAATACATGGCAGTGTATAAAGTATAGGGCAGTAGAGGTAATACCCACATGAACTAAATAGCTAGCTAACTAATGTAATAGCCTAAATAATGATACATAGCATTGCTTAATTAATGTGACTTATTATTGCCTAATTAAATATTTAAACTTACTACCTGTTTCTGCCTTCTTTAAGAAGTTACACTCAATCTTCTTCTAGTGAAATGCATTTGTTTAGTTTGAAGCTGCTGTGCTTCAAGCTTAGCTGCAGTCTGAAATATAGATTGACAAAGAAGACCATAGTGCCTTTCATGACCAGTTGTGAGTAGGAAAATAAATCTTTTCCCCTTACAGTTCTACTCTGGAGTTCTACTTTTAAGTAAGTTCTATTTACTCTAAAGGCTCTCCCTTTTAGTTATGCTGCCATAGCTAATCTTCCGGAGTACCTGCTTGCACTCTGCACACAATTAACCATTACTTAACCATTACTTGACAATTAGCATGCCTAATAATCTCCATCTCTCTCTCGCTCTCTCTCTCCTAAGCTACACATGGTACTCCTGAGATACCAGTTATCCTGACCCCTTCTGCTCTCTGGACCTACCTGATTCATCCTCATGCCCTACTTCTAGTTGGAGTTCTCACTTGGAAATCATTCGCTGCTGATGAGGATGGCCCCACACGTACAGCCTAAAGATACATGAGATTACTGTGGATCGTACCACTGAAAAAAACATGAAGATGGCCTTGGACTGCAATTGATATGAACAGTTTTGCTATGATGGCTTAGGACTACGATTGCTATGACAGCTTTAGTACTGCAACTGCCACAAACAGTTTTGCACTCAGGTCTCCATCAGTGAACAGTTGATAACTTCAACAAAATAGAGTTCATGTGAAAAATGTAACGAATTTCCTGGTTACACAATTGCACATTTTGACTATATAACACACAATTATAGAAGGGTATTATTTATAATCACACTATCCGTTGTCACCCAGATGAGGATGGGTTCCCTTTTGAGTCTGGTTCCTCTCACGTTTTCTTCCTCATATCATCTCAGGGAGGATAAATTTATAAATTCAAAATATATATCCTAAATTTATATATTTCTGTAAAGCTGCTTTGTGACGATGTCCATTGTTAAAAGTGGTATACATTTAAAATAGAATTGAATACTTTGAACAATTAATTGAAACAATTAATCTATGTACTTGTAAATTGATTTCTATATATTCAAGTGCTTGCATACTGTATGTATAAACAGACCATCTGGGGTGAATTCTCCCACCTTCTCCTTTGCTACCCACTGTGACCCTAACCAGGAAAAAAATGTTTCCTGAAGTGACTGAATGAGGGAAAGATTGTTAAAATAATGTAAGTAGCTGGAGTGAACTCAGAGAAAGGATACTCAATGTAGTCATTTACTGCCACAGAGACTGTTGTCTTCACCAGGTACGCTTATGCCTAAAGTCGAGTGAATGAAATGTCCATAGTGAGGAGCTAGTTATTTATTTGTAAGGATAGTGCCACAAATTTGCTTTGGATGACAAAACCTAGCCTAGCTACATGGCATGCTAACACCTACGAAAAGCCCTCACAATCCAGTTAGCACCAGAAATGCATCCTCCCCAGACTCCCTTATCCTCTGAGGAGCTACTTTATTCAGACTAATACTGAAAATGAGTAAGTCAGTATGTGGGTGAGTGAGAGAGAGGGGGTTGGTCAAGCCTCATCTGTCTGTCAATACATCAGCAGTAGAATTGAACTGCTCTCAGCTCAGTCACACTTTAATCTCTCCTCCTCTATTGGGAACGTTCTCCCCTTCTGTCCTATTGACAATGGAAAATAGCTTTGCCAGCTTGACTGACAACTTTGTCTACCCGACAAAAGGGGTAATGCAGTGGCAGAAAGAAATAGAAGCAACACTTTTCAGACCGTAATCACAAAAGATTACATTTTGCTATTGCAACTGACTTCATCAGATGGGGCAATACTCATTGTGCATGCATGTCTATACACTCACTGAGCACTTTATTAGGAACACCTGTACACCTACTCATTATTGCAATTATCTAATCAGCCAAAAGTGTAGCAACAGTGCAATGCATACAATCATGCAGATACGGGCCAGCAGCTTCGGCTAATGTTCATGTCAACCATCAGAATGGAGGAAAAAAATGTGATCTCAATGATTTTGACCATGCCATGATTGATGTTGCCAGACCGGTTGGTTTGAGTATTTCTATAACTGCTGCTCTCCTGGGATTTTCACACACAACAGTCTCTATAGTATACTCAGAATACTGCAATAAAGAAAAAACATCCAGTGAGTGGCAGTTCTGAGGACGGAAATGCCTTGTTGATGAGAGAATTCAATGGAGTATGGCTAGACTAATGAATCTTGATTTCTGCTGAGGCACACAGATGGTAGGGTCAGAATTTGGTGGCAACAGCATGAAACTATGAATCCAACCTGCTGTGTGTCAACAGTCTAAACTGGTGGAGGTGGTGTAATGGTGTGGGGAATGTTTTCTTGGCACACCTTGGGCCTGTTAACACTAATCAATCATCTCTTGAATGCCACAGCCTATTTGAGTCTTGTTGCTGACCATGTGCATCTCTTCATGGCCAAAATTTACCATCTGCTAATGGTTACTTCCAGCATGATAATGTACCCTGTCACAAAGCAAAAGTCATCTCAAACTGGTTTCATGAACATGACAATAAGTTCAATGTTCTTTAGTGGCCTTCCCAGCCAATAGATAAATCAGCATGAAAGGACACCTGAAAAATCTACAGGAATCGCATGATGCAATCATGTCAACATAGACCTGAATCTCAAAGGAATATTTTCAACATCTTGTGAAATCCATGCCATGAAGAATTGAGGCTCTTTTGAGAGCAAAGTGAGGCCCTATCTAGTATTAATATAGTGTTCCTAATAAAGTGTTCTTTGAGTCTATTTGTGTTTGCCAGTTTTTCCAGGCCTTTTTCTAAAGTTTTATTTTATAAAATGTGTTTGGTTCTCCACTCAACAATTCAAATATTGTTGAGTGTACTCAAATACTCAAATATTACAACAATTATAAATCTCTTTTGCCTTTTTAAATAAAATGAATCTTATAATGTAAGCTTTTTTGTTTAATCAGTATAGTCTCACCTACTTTGCCAATTCACTCTGGCATAGCTGATTAAAATATGCAGTAGCAGCATTATGTAGAAATAAAGCCTTTGCTAAGAGAACATCAATAAAATCATAATTTGTCTCAAATGACCTATTATGGGTCCTCAGTGTAATTAATTTCAGAGACCATGACTCTTCTAACAACCTCTATCAAGTGTCCTGATATAACAGTCATTATAGTGCTGATGTCATATCTGTGTCTGCTGAAACTCTGAACTAAATTTGACATGATTTCCAGCCAGTCAATAAACCACAAAACCTGTTACATGATCAACTAAAAGTAACATATCCATATTCACAATCATCACACTTTTAATCAACAGCACATTGCAATCAAGACCACTTCTTTAATAACTTTACAATATATTCTAGTCAGTGATTAAAAAAAAACCTTGCCCTTCCCTCATGTGCACTGTTAACACAGTTTTGACTTTAGGTTGTTTTGTTTAGCTTATTTGCCTCTGCCTAATTTATCCTCTTTGATCACCTGACTCTCTGCCTGTTTACAGATTACAATTATTGTTTTGCCCCTTTGGTTTGTCTGCCTTGGTTTGCTCAATAATATCTGACCCCTGCATTGGCATCCAAACCTGTGTGCTCAATGACAGAAGACTTTGTCTAACTATGGTGCAACAGGCTAAACAGAGTTACAACAGACAATTTTTTGTCCATGGAACAGTAGTGCGGGATCAACACCATCATTCACTCCATGTTGGATGAACTTTCCATTTGCAAAAGCTGCACCCCATCGCAGTCCCACCAGCCATGCCAAGCCAATGAAATTGATCTGTCAGTAGTCAGCCTGACAATTACTACCAAGATCTCACATCCAAGAACAACTTTTCTCTGTGATTAAAGTGATTTCTCTGCTTACAGCCAAGGCTTTGACCTGGCTACTGCAGTGTAGTCTGATAGGGGTGAAATCACACAGTAATATGTCCACTTCATCACACTATTTTGCAATATGTTTGATCATCATCTTCTTTACCAGAAGATAAAGAGGCCAGCAAAATAATCTTCACCCTCAAGCAAGGTCAAAGTACTGGAGCTGAGTATGCCCTAGAATTTAGAATGTTAGCAACTGGATGCGAATAAAACAAAGTGGTTCTCGTAGCCACTTTCTGCCAAGGGTTATAAAAGCATATCATCACTGAGCTAGCATGCTGAGACAGCCACCTGTCATTAGAAACCTTCACTGACCTCACTATTCTTCTCTATAAATTGGTATTCAATAGAAGCAAAAGCACCACTGTGGAATGCCCCTTTTTTCTTCAAAAATGCAACAATCTCCTAAATACATGCATATTGGCCATGCTTGACTTACCCTGCCCAAACCTACGCAATGCTAGGAGAGTGGAATTTGCTTTTACTGTGTGGAAGTGACCCATGTCATAGCTCAATGCTCAATTCCCCACAACCTGCCTCAGGAGACTCACCAAGAAAATGGAAATTGCATGGTTTACCTCAGTTCCTTACTCTAACTCTCACCAAGTCTTTAGAGCACTGATTATACAAGAGGTTCATAGATCAAGATCCATCTCAACAACTTCGCCTTAAATTGTAAGCCCTGGCCTTACCTATACACAGTTAAGTACTGAATGATTATCCAATAGGGACTGGGCCTGTAAATCATTCCACATTTCTGATTTTCCTTGTTACAATTTCACACACACACACACACACACACACACACACATACACACACACACAGTTGTTCTAGGACCTCCCCTGGCAGAATGTCTTTAGTAAAACCAAAGCCTGTACCCTTTGTCTTCATTATCCATATAAATGTACTACAAAATTGTTGTCAAATACAACTGCTTCTTGCTCAAGTCTACCCTTTATCCTCAACCATGGATTGAAGAAGCCATTGCAGAAGCCCTTATGCAAGGACTTTGTCCAGCTCAACAGCATCCACTGGCTTCTTTTTCTGCTTGACAAAAAGGGAGGAAAGCTTTGACCATGAATAAGTTATTGATGTCTAAACCAGATCAGTGTCAAATGTCATTATTCCTTGCTCCAGTTTCATTGGCCCTAGAGTAGTTAAAATCAGCATGCATGTTTTCTGACATCAGATGGTTATCCATATTTGGGAAGGGGATAAGTGGAAGACTGGCATCAGTACCATCTTTGTTCTGCAAGTCTTTGTAAATGACATCCTTATAAACATGTTAGGAAAATTACCACTGCTTATATTGATGACATTCTGGTCTACTTCCATTCCCTGCAAGGCCATGTCAAATGTGTCCTGTCTCTAGGAAAATAATCTGTTTGAAAAGGCTATGAAATTTTAATTTCATGTACCCTGTAAAACCTTTTAACCTACATCATTCATCATGATCAACCTCTAAAACTGTAACTGTATTTACAGACGTTCCTGGGTTTCTGTAGGTTCATGAAGGGTATTAGTTCTGGCTGACCCTTCATAATTGGCTCCACTCAGTTCATTCTTCCTTGGTTACATGGTCAGGCCCCTCAAGCCAATGATGCCAGTACTCCAAAGCCAACTTTACTTATATTAACTCTGGATTTCCAATATCATAATATCTCTCAGCAGGTCAAAAGAAAGCCATGTGGTACAGTTTTGGATGGTCCCTTAATTGCTGAGATATTACAGCTTCCACCCCTGTTTTGAGGGTATTTACTTCCACCACAAATGGGAGTGATGGATCTGGATGTTTCAAGATAGGGGCAGTGGTGAACACCTCCTTTGTGGCACATGCAAACAGACTTTTAATCTCCTCAAGGAGCTGTTCACCATCAGGGATGTGTCCACCACCCCAATAATCCAGTTCCTCACTCAAGAGGTAGACTTAGTAAATTATCGCAATCAATGGAGTTTTGTCTTGTCTGTGTCCTCACTGATGTCTGCTGAACCTCTGAACTACACTTCCCATAATCCCCAGCCAGCCAACAAACCCAATCACAAGCAGCCCAGTTCAATACCCTTGAACTTCAAGCACACCTGTTTGCAATCTACACCACTCCTTACCTGGATTTCCAAGACAGATTTTTGGAAGTCTTGCTTCTGCTGTAGTCAGTGATGTTACTTAGCCTTTCCCACGTGTACACTGTTATCCTGTTTATGTTTATTGAATTCTGCCTAGTTTAGCCTGTTTACTTATCACCTGACTCTTTGCCTCTTTAGTTAATTATGATTATTACCTTCTCCCTTTGGTTTGTCTGCCTTGGTTTCCATAAGAACCCATGATCTGCATTTATGTCCAGATCTGTGTACTCAGTGACAGTATGATAGTTGAACACAAAATGAGAAAAAGAGGCCTTGCATAACACCTATGTTGTATGAGTAATATCCTTGTCTGTCTAAATTGTTCTATTTCATTCTTTTCATTCATGTCCTCTTCACTTGGTTTTGTTTCCTTCAGTATGGTTATAAAAAAGGACAATTGAGCTTGAGCTTATGTGACCTTAATCACAGACATTTTATAGGAATTTTAATAGATAATGTTTAACCATTTGCTTTATTGAAAAAAATAAGTATTTATAAAAGCCACATCATCATACTTAGGCAAAAGTAATAGGTTTGATCTAAATCTGCATTTTTTTTTTTTTTTGACAACCAGGATTTAGACTAAGCAGGACATTCCACAGCAATTTACACAGAGGGAAGAGAACAGATGTGCAATACAATTGGAAGGAGGAAGAAAATTAATGAAATTATTATAAAATATAGTCAAGGTGTATATGCTAGGGAACTAATGGTATGCTAAAAACATCATGCTCAAAATATTTTCAGTCAGATACCAATATTAATATATTTAATGATTATTGAGCAACTGTTCCTTTAAAATGCAACCTCAGTTAGGATTTAACCAGGTTTCTTTTGGCTCTACTATCACTTGATTGTTGGTGTAGATTGCCTATATTACATATGTGCTTATTTTAGGATATTGTTAATATTTTACTTAATATAATATTTTTCCCAATTTTTTTTTGTTTAAATTATTTAAGATTTATTCCAGGAAGCCGCAACTTGAAAGTACAGGTTGTCCAAACACATAACAATTCTTGTGTTCCATTGATTTTGATAAGTACATTTTACTTAATTTTCTTTATCCTGTGTACATTACCATGTCCTGCATTAACAATGAAAAATGAACTGTAACCACTAACAGTGACAGAAACTAATTAATAGTAAAATGGAAGACATCTTGCATAAGATGATCAAAAATATTGGAATATGTGACTGCCAGGTGTTTCTTCTTGCGAAGGTGTGGCTTGGTAGATTGTTTGTTTAACAAAGGCTTTCTGTTCTAATACTTTCGAAGGGGACTGTACAATACTGTGCAAAAGTTTTAGGTACAACTAGCAGAAATTCTGTAAAGCAACGATACCTTCAGAAAGGTATCAAAATAATTACTGCATTGAGCAGTAAATGACAAAACATTAAATACAAAATCAAATCATAATTTGTCTTTGCATTTAAAACTGCATAAATTACCTGCATAGGTACAATGGTATGCAGTTTAGTTTTCTAAGGGAATTGGCTTGTAGGCTGTTCCAGTTTCTTCTATATCTGCGGGTAATCCTTGATGATTATCGGAAACATGATCTATTACCTAATATAGTTAATTACTTAACACAAGAATGTCTTTGTACCACTGAACAAAAACATTTGGAAATGCAACTTTTTTTTCTACTGACAAATAAATGTAGAGGGCACAAAATGGGTATCCGAAGCAAGAAAAAAATCAAAGATATATAGCCAAAAATTTGTGGACACCAAGACTCAAATGTGAGTCTTTCTCAGACTCTTGCCAAAAAGTTGGAAGGACACAATTGTATAGGATGTCTTTGTATACTGTAGCATTACAATTTTACTTCACTGGAACTAAGATGCCCAAACCTGTTTCAGCATGACAGTGCTCCTGTGCACAATGCAAGCTCCATGAAGACATAGTTTGCCAAGGTTGGATTGTAAGAACTTGATGACCTCAATCCCACTAAACACATTTTGGGATGAATTGGAATGCTGACTGCACTCCAGAGGATGTTCAAAAGGCACATGTGGCTGTGGACATGTGGTCAGGTGTCCACATACTTTTGGCCCTATAGTCTAGTTTAATTTGAGACTACATGGTTCAATAAGCATTATGAACTTTATATTGTGAAAAACTAACCAGTGCACATTTTTGTTGATCTCTGACAGACACATCTTTATGCATTTGTCATAGATGTGTATTCACATTTATATTTTTTTATTTTGTAAAAATTTAAACTGCACTTGCTTCTTTGAGTCAGTGTCTATACTGTCATTATAGCATTAAAAGAAATTTTAATAGAAAATGACAGTTTGAAGAAACTTTCCACTCCTGTAGTTTGAAAGGACTTCCTTTTTCCCTTTTCTAACATATTACTTATTGTTAGAGCTTCCTGCCCAACCAAAACACAATAAAATCCCCCTTCATTGAGTCAAGACATGATGGTGTCAGAAGAATCTTAGTTCTTTGGGAGTAAACAGGACATCCTTAATATTCTCTATGAAGTGGGATCAGAGAGAGAACAAGCATACATGAAAAATAAAGCAGCACATCCCTCTACTGATGCAACAGGAAAGCAAGAGGTGTTTGAGCTTTGTGTTGGGGAACAGGAGCTAATTACAAAAATCTATGAGATAGAAAAGGGCACAACTTGTTATTGATGTCACTAAGGAACTAAATTGGCTCATGTTTTTCAAACTCATGACTTGCTGAGAAAACATATTACAATGAAATAAGAGCTGGAGTCTGTACCAGGAAGATGGCTTAAAAAGTCTAAACTCAGTCTTGAATCCTGAGTTGAATAAGCCATATCTTACACCTGCAGATTTGTCAGTTCCAAAAAAAAAAAAAAAAAGAAAAAAACCTTAACCCCAGGTATGCTGAGTCAGGATTGGGTATATTTAAAACCCTCCAGTCAGGCCCTGAAAATGTGTTTAAGTATTGCTTAAAAAGAAGAAAATCAGATGTACTTTTTTTTAAAGCGTTTTTGTGATTTCTTATGAAGTCTACCAATATAGTCTCTTTTGAGACAGTTAATTGACAGTTAATACTAAAGATTATTATGTTCTGTAGCCTATTTACCTTGCATTCAATATTTATACCAAGTAGAATATGAAAACATAATTTAAACAGATACGCTTCATGTAATAGTCTGTGTTCTGTGATCAGTAATAAAGCTAGGATCTCACATAATGAGTTACTTCACTTTGATTCTGTATGCAATGGGAAGAAAGACCCAGGAAATGTGGTAGTGCTTCCTTATGACCACTTCTGAATCCAGAAGAGCAGAATAAAGTCCTGGCATTTATAGAAAGCATTCCAGAAGGTCTCCCATCACAGCTGCCCACCAGGGCACAGATACCTATATAATGACACAAAATGGCTAATCATGATTGAATAATAGCTGAGTTATGTCTCTGAACAACAATGAAAATGTATAAAAACACTGTATGTTATATGTATATATTATATATGGTCTGTGGGCCTGGCATAATCTGTAGTTTTATAAATTATAGTCTGTGCAAGGCGGCATGGTGGTGCAGTGGGTAGCGCTCCTACCTCACAGATCCAGAGTCCCAGATTTGATCCCGAACTTGGGTTACTGACTGTGCAGAGTTTCACATGTTGACTCCATGTCCATATTGGTTTTCTCTGGTTTCCTCCAACCTCCCAAAAACATGCCAGTAGGTGGATTGGCTACTGTAAAGTGCCTAAGGTTTGAATGTGTGTGTGCGCATGGGGCCCTACAATGGCACATCCAAGGTCTATTTCCTCCTCACAGCCAGTGTTTATGGGATAGACTATGGACTTTCTGTGATCCTGACCAGGATACAATGGTTACTGAAGACAATTAATACACTACAATTTAGTCTAATTGCACAAAACATGTTCATGTTTATGTTACATGTTCAGCCAAACTCTTTTATTCATGCTATGCAATTAACATTTGTGTTGCTGTTGTTGTTGTTGTTGTTGTTATCATCCATTATTTTTATTCTCATAGTATTTTTATTCTGGCTCTCTCTTATTGGGACTCTACTTCAGTATGAGTGATCTCACATGACAGTTTAACTCCGGAGAATGACAGAAGTAAGAAGGCCATTAGGAATCAAATATTGGAGAAAACTAGAGGGGACAGAACAGAACAGACTGATTGAGGCTCAAGAGCATGCTTCAAATGCAAAGTACCATATACTGTATGTACTTTATGGAGAAATAAATGTTCCTAAGTGAAACATTACAATTTGATGGATTTGCGAGAGAGTAGAACTTGGACATGAAGGGCAATTCTGCTGCCTCCGTCCACAGATGACTACAATACAAGGCCCAGGTTATTGGACAATTTTGCTCTCTCTCTCTCTTTCAGTCTGAAATGTCAGCTTGATGCATCTCAATTAGATAGTTGGCTGCAATGTCGCAGGAGCTGTTAATTGTGAGCAAGACCTGACCCAATTCCACTTTCATCATTTTTGGCCTATACAGCAAAGTAAATGAAGTGCTATGCTTGAATTGTTCTGTTTTATGATGTTTTTCCTTCAGTATAATAATGGGGCCAATCTGACAGGAATAAGTTAGCAATTTCTGAATTGCAAGTGCTGCATTATAAATGAAATTAGTCAGCATTTACTGAGCAATGTGGCATGTCCTTGGCATTCTTTTTCACTCTTTTCTGCCCAGATTTGAATACAGTGTTCTCATCAAAAGATGATGTTGACATGCATCACACGAACAGTTGCACTGACACTGACAGAATGTTAAATGCTTGCATTCTGCAGAGATGGCTGAAATTTTTATTTTTATATGTTTCTGCATTTTCTTGCTTTTCATCATCCCACTGCTGCAGCTTTTGAAACTCTCACAGATTAAAGAATGCTTGGTGTTCAAAAGAAACTCCTGAATTGCACATCCAAAAGTGAGAAAAAGCGGGAGAATGTAACAATCTGTATTATGCAAAGTGCCATGCAAGAAAATGGATTGCATTCTTTGAGATCATGTGTGGCTTTCATGAAATAGAGAGTCAAAATATACTGTATTTTAGAAGTCTGTGGGCCATCGGTATGCCAGTATTTGTATGCATTCAAATGTATATAACACACACACACACACAAACCCTCTCTGGAATATTCTTATTGCTGATATATGCTATATACACTTCACACTAAAATTTCAGAAAACAAAACAAAACAAACAAACAAACAAACAAACAAACAAAAAAACTAAGCACTATTGTTATATTTTATTGGTAAAAATGTTTAAAAATTGAGTTTACCAAATTTCATGCAAATTTAATTGGAATTGTATTGAGTGTCAACAATAACCTTTTCCCTATGTAATTCACAAGATTACAAGGTTGTAACTAGCCATGAAGTTCAATTCCTTAGACTAAGTTTGTGGTACTCTCTGAATTCAGTGAAATTTAAATATTGGCTGACATTATTGTATCCTACAAAAATAGGGCACAAATCCGCTACACTGCAAACACACGTACACTTGAATCTGAAAGTGACTGTTCCTATTATCTGACCATAAGAGAGGAGTGGCTACAGTTTTATCCTGCTATTAAACACATGCCACTGTGTTGGATGGACAAAGCCCTTGATCTTCAAAGAAGATCACAGCTGTAAAATAAAACATGAAAAGATATGTGCTAATGCTGAAACATTGGGTCTCTCCTCCAATGAGTTGGAAACCAATTGAGAAATCAGTATAATAGAACAAAAGACAGCAGAGGAGGCAGCCCGAGGCACAGAAAGAGAACAGAGGCAAAAAGACTTAACACAAACCACAAACCAGCATCTTCTAGCCCTAAAGCAGATGAGTTGACAGAAGAATGGGGAGAAGACAAGGACCATGAAAATGAATTATCAGCTATACTCCCACACATAAAAAATTAACAAAAAAGCATGAGTCATTACATGGCCTTCAGCTAATAATTAAGACATTAATACATGTGATAAGTAAGGAAGACAATATCAAAAGCTATAACACTGCAATCAGGTGTTAATTCAACTATAAATTCTTACTTCAGTGTCAGTTACTTCAGAAACACTTGTCACACTAATGAGCTAAACTATTAAGCTAATCAGCAAAAATCTCTATGGTATTACAAATTAGATGGAACAGGGAAGATTCATGGGAAAATTTGAAAAATCCTGATATATTTTCCAGCTAATATGACTACTGTAACACACTGGGCATCTTATAACAAGTTAAACAACTGCTCATTATCAAATCCAACGTAAGGTGTTTGATCAACGAGAACTGATCACCTAAGGCTAAATGCAGATACTGTAAGGGTGAGATGGCCTATGCCAAAAATCACTATTTTTAACGACACATTAATTATTGTGTATTATTAAATAGTGCTAACAAGGACTTTGTCTACTCCATACTTTAACATAAAACTCATTGTGTGATTATGCAAAGATGGTTGTTGGGTTGGAAAATTTCCAACACACCTTGGAAAATTTCTATATATTTTTTTTATTAAGGTTATATGGGTACAGAAGAGGTCCAAAGGTACCATAGGCATGGTGTAGCTGCACTACATGTCACAATGGTAGTTTTTTAAACATTATTTATTTATTTATTTATTTATTATTATTATAATTTTTTTACTCATAGCAAAAGTTGAGCAAACACACAATCCTGTCATTATCTATTAATCTAGCCTATCAAACAGATATTTGTTCAAATGACTGAAATTGTATCACTACCTGGCTTTAGTTTGTTTTAAAGAATAGTTTCTACACTGGTAGGCTTACTGTTCCATCACAATCCCAAATACATTAAGTCAGCTATAGTCATGTTCAACTGAAAACGTGCCTGGATCTTGTTTGACCAGTGTCCTCATGAATGTTTGAAAAAGTAATTACAAAAGACTGAGAGTAGGTACGTAAAGATTAGTTATGACACTGCAATATCCCAAGTATGTACACTGCTCAAAAAAATTAAAGGAACACTTTGACAACACATCAGATCTCAAGGGGGAAAAATATCATGCTGGATATCTATACTGATATGGACTGGGTAATGTGTTAGGAACGAAAGGATGCCACATTGTTTGATAGAAATGAAAATTATCAACCTACAGAGGGCTGAATTCAAAGACACCCCAAAAATCAAAGTGAAAAAATGATGCAGCAGGCTAGTCCATTTTGCTGAAATTTTATTGCAGCAACTCAAAATGGTATTCAGTAGTTTGTATGGCCCCCACGTGCTTGTATGCATGCCTGACAACGTTGGGGCATGCTCCCAATGAGACGACGGATGGTGTCCTGGGGTATTTCCTCCCAGATCTGGACCAGGGCATCACTGAGATCCTGGACAGTCTGAGGTGCAACTTGGCGGCGTCGGATGGACCAAAACATAATGTCCCAGTGGTGTTCTATTGGATTCAGGTCAGGCGAACGTGGGGACCATTCAATGGTATCAATTCCTTCATCCTCCAGGAACTGCATACATACTCTTGCCACATGAGACCGGGCATTGTCGTGCACCAGGAGGAACCCAGGACTCACTGCACCAGCGTAGAGTCTGACAATGGGTCCAAGGATTTCATCCCGATACCTAATGGCAGTCAGAGTGCCATTGTCTAGCCTGTAGAGGTCTGTGTGTCCCTCCATGGATATGCCTCCCCAGACAATCACTTACCCACCACCAAACCGGTCATGCTGAACAATGTTACAGGCAGCATAACGTTCTCCACGGCTTCTCCAGACCCTTTCACGTCTGTCACATGTGCTCAGGGTGAACCTGCTCTCATCTGTGAAAAGCACAGGGCGCCAGTGGCGGACCTGCCAATTCTCGTGTTCAATGGCAAATGCCAGTCGAGCTCCACGGGGCTGGGCAGTGAGCACAGGGCCCACTAGAGGACGTCGGGCCCTCAGGCTACCCTCATGAAGTCTGTTTCTGATTGTTTGGTCAGAGACATTCACACCAGTGGCCTGCTGGAGGTCATTTTGTAGGGCTCTGGTAGTGTTCTTCCTGTTCCTCCTTGCACAAAGGAGCAGATACCGGTCCTGCTGATGGGTTAAGGACCTTCTACGGCCCTGTCCAGCTCTCCTAGAGTAATTGCCTGTCTCCTGGAATCTCCTAAATTCCTTAAAAAGGGAATTTAAGCAGACCGCATAAGATACCTCGTTAATTACATCCTATTTGACTTCAAGTCAAACAAAATAAATTATTCATAAATATTGTACTATAATAATTTTCTTAATAATTACTAAAGATAAACTAACAATTATATACTCTTTAATAGGACTACCTGCAATTTTTGAATCATGTAGCAACAGTACAATGCATAAAATCATGCAGATACAGTTTAAGAGCTTCAATTAATGGTCATAATACCAAACATCAGAATGAGGACAAATGTGATCTCTGAGCATGGATATTGGTGCCAGATGAGTTTGTTTGAGTATTTCAGAAACTGCTGATCATAAGATAAGTTTACACAGAATGCTGAAAAAAAGGAAACAAAAAAAATCCAGTGAAAGGCAGTTCTATGGGCTGAAACACCTTGATATAAGAGGTCAGAAGAGAATGGCAAGACTGGTTCAAACTTACAGGAAGGCTATACTACCTCAAATAACCACTCTTTGCAATCATGTGGAGCAGAAAAAACCATCTCAGAATGTAAAATACAAATCTTGGATATACGACATAAATCTTGAGGAGATGGGCCTCGACCGAAGCCCACATTGGGTTCTACTCCTTTCAGCAAAGAACAGGAATCTGAGGCTACATTAGGGCACAGGCTCAATGAAACTGAGCATTTGAAGATTGGAAAAAGACCAGGTGACCAGGTTTCATTTCACCAAACCACAGCCAGTGTTTTCCTTTCTTTCTCTCATTTCTTTTTTTTTCATGTGTCTTTGAGGTGAGTTTCACTTTGTGATTAGTGTTTGTCAAACATTTAAAAATATTTTACTGCTGACTTTGAAACTTATATGAGGACTATAACCTTCATTAATGTCTGCTGCTTTCTAAACTTTTCTGCTTGTCCTAGTTGGTTTCTCATCCTTGGCCATGAGCTCCTGCTGGATGCACCTCCCTCACAGCTGGACTGGTTAAGAAGGGCTGAGCACTTTTCTAGGTCAGTAATAACTGTAACTCTTGTGCAAAAAAAAGAAGAAGAAAAAAAGACCCAGACTGATTCACCAATGGAACATTAAACTATACCCAGCTCTTGGGATTTCTGCTTTCAGTGGCCTTTTTTTTCAGAGTGAATTGAGTTCTCAGAGGAAAAGGGACCACCTTCAAATAGGAACTGCCTCTCTGTGCCTATAGGGAACTCTTAGTTCTGAAAGCCTCTCCTTTCCCCTTTCGAAAACTCCTCTGTGGTATCTCTAACTCTGTATTTAGCCCCTCTTAGTTAAACGAACTGTTATCAGCATGGCTATGCTGAACATGGGATCAGGTGAAGTGACTGAGCCTACTTTAAATTATGCCTGTTTGCTTGGCAAACTGATGTTTAGAAATGAATCACTGCAAGTCTCTTTTTCTCTGTGAGTTTGTACTTCACTTTTTTGCCCTTAATCTTGAGGGAAAAACATAGTTAGATGCCCGATTTTCCTGTGTATTGGTTGCTGTCCCAGGGTCATTTAAGTCATTAACAATTTGCTAAAATACTAATTGTAATCTCTATAAGACAAACACTTCAAAGGCTAAGATTATGTGGATGGAACAGAGGTCCAGAGAGAGACAGTAGAAAGAACAGTGATTGAGACAGAGACAGTGGATGGACCAGAAGGTGTGACAGAACTACTGGGAAGATCGGAGGGCAAAACGGAGGCAATGAACTCAACAGATGTTGAGGCACAGGCAGTGGATGGAACAAAGACAGACATACTGGGACAAAAACATGGGACAAAGACAGATGTATGAAGTGGATGGGATGATAATTAACACTTCCAAGAACAAGGTCAGGGTTCTCTTCTGGAAAAGAGTGCTATGATCCTTTCGGGTTAGGGGAGAAACCTTTGCCACTGGTGGAGAAGTATAATTACCTGGGGATCTTATTCACAATTGACAGAAGAAGAGAGTGTGAGACTGACAAATAGGTCAGCACCCACGGTGTGTGGTGGTGAGACAGGAGCTCAGTTTTCAGATGAAGTTCTGTGTTTGCTGCACAACCTATGCTCCGATCCTCACCTATGGTCACAATCTGTGAGTGAAAGAATATCATTGGCAGAAGTGAGGTTCATCTGTAAGGTTGTTGGGCTCCTCCTCTGAACCAAGAGTAGCCATTAGAGGTTATTTTATAATTCTGCCTTATCAGGCATGTCCCACTGGATGGAGACCCTAAGGCAGACCCAGTAACTGCTGGAGAGATTATATCTCCCAGTTGGCTTGGAGCTGGAATCTCAGGCAAGGGATAGAAAAGTCTGGGCTTACCTTCTCATTCTGTTGCCACTGTGACCCCCATCAAGAAAAGCAGAATAAATGAATGAATGAATGAATGAATGAATGAATGAATGAACTACAAGAAACCAGACCTTCATAAATAAGTTAGCTCTTCCAACTTATCTTGTTGACGGTGAAAACTATATTTGATGGATGACAGGTGATAAGGTGCCATGACAAACATATTAATTTCAGAAGCATACCATTGCAGTCAAACACAGGGATTTAATAATCAACCTGTCAGTAAACAGCATTATGCTTGCCAAGAAATACAAATACTTAAATAGCCATAGGCACTCTGCAAATGTCTACTGACTTGTTCTCATTACTTTTGACACTGTTTTGTCAGCACTATATTGCTTATCTCCTAGTATTTCCTCATTTTCTATTAATGGATGTATACTGAATCTGGCAAAAGCAAAAAAAAAAAAGGAACAAATTTGTTTGACTGCTCAGGGAACAGTAAATGAAAATTAAAAAAAAAAATCCATAAAATCATACTAATGACTGTGTGGAATTGGAATCATTTTTTCACTTGAATTCTATTTCTGCTCTGTGCTGGTATCATTTCCAGTTTTTGGCTGTAGCTGTCCTTTCATTGTATGATTTTGACCTTCACTTTTTTCAGGACCTGTTTCACTTACTCCCTGTTCCTTTGATGAAAGGCCTCTACCTATTCAAAAGAACCTTAATGCCTCTGTTAAACAGTTTGTTAGACCATTAATGTCCTCACCGCATGGACTACAGAATACATGCCAGTTTGCCATCTCAAAATAATGCTGCAGGGCCTCAGTGGTATACTGTGACCATTTCCTTGGTCCGTTATGCCAAATGGTGGAAGGGCCCCACTTCTCCTCTTGTCATTCTTCATGTGTTTCCTGTATGCCTGTACATACTGGAATCTGTCAATACTTATACTGGAGTGCGAAATATTTTTGTGCAACAACGTCTCCATAAAGCATATTATGCTGGGCTCACAGTACTCCTTTTGATGAGTAAAGTGAGGGAAATAGAGAAAAGCTAGAGAGCAACTGCAGTAGGTAGCTCTACAGTAGAAGTGCATGGATTTTATTTTTATTTTTTGGTGGTTACAATTCATTCTTTGTGACAGTTCTAACTGTCAAAGAGTGTAGAACTGCAACATTACACACAATGCATATTAATGCCTGTTTATTATAGTAATCTGATGGTTATTACATATATAGTATATACCGATAAACCATAACATTAAAACCACCTGCCTAATATTGTGTAGGTCCCCCTTGTGCCACCAAAACTGCTCTGACCCGTCAAGCCATGGATTCCACAAGGCCTCTGAAAGTGTGCTGTGGCATCTGGCACTAAGATGTTAGCAGTAGATCCTTTAAGTCCTGTAAGTTGCTCCCATGGGTTGGACTTGTTTGTCCAGCACATCCCACTGATGCTTGATCAGATTGAGATCTGGGGAATTTGGAGTTCAAGTCAACACCTTGAACTCTTTGTCATGTGTATATATATATATATGTATGTATAGATAGATAGATAGATATACATATACACACACCGGTAACCAATGCAGGACAGCACTGCTCAAACCCTCCTGGAGGAGACCAACAATCATATTTTTCTGTTGTGCTCCAATAAACCTAATGAGGAAGAACAATAACTTTTACTACCTTTGAGTGAAAGCATCATCATCATAAGTTACGCACTTTGACATTAAAAGTGTTTCCACTTGAAGTTTGACAGAGAAGAAAAACAAGTTTCATTCATTCTTTGTTTAACATCTCTCTCAGAACTCGACTTTCTTTGATAACTGAAAATGAAATTGGAGAACCTGCAGAAGCTGCAATAGGACTACCACAAAGGATGTAACCTTTAGGTCTGAACAGCTTCTATTGTGTTTTAGCTATGTTCACAATATTGTGAGAGTAAGGAATTGTAAAAGAACATCAAATACAGCTCTAACTGGCATTTTAATGAGGGTAAGAATGCTGTACTTAAAACTGCTCCGTAAATGCTGTAGAATTTGGTTAGCCCACAGAGGCTCTGGGTAGATGAGTAACATGAGACGTGCTTTAATTATTACTCAGTATTGGATTCCATTCATCAACTTATAATTCAGGACATACCATCAGTAATGATAAACTGAAAAAGAAAAAATTTAGTAGCAAATATTGTAAAAAATGTCTCAAGGGGAAGGGAAATTTGTTGTGCAGCAAATATAAAAAAAAACAACAAAAACATCATCACATCATGGCTAATTTTTATTTATGTATTTGTTTATTTATTTATTTAGTTATTTATTTATTTGTATTGCTTGTATTTCCTTCTTGTGAAACTGATATGCTTATTTGCAAAGTCATGCAGCCACCTGTGGCATCAAACTGAATTACATGAGAGACTTTGATTAACGAGAAGTCTTGCCCCAACACTATAAGCAGTACCTTTAAAGTGGCAGGGGCATTTTTGTGTGAAGGCAGTGCAACACTGACTAAAAGTGCTGCTGGCTTCAAAAACATGTCTGAAGCACTGCCTTGGCAGCAAGACCATGCAAGACACTGGGGCTTTGTAGTAGGACAAGTGAGCTTTAAACGGCATTTGGAGGTAATTGGGTGGTAATGGTTGGTCAGAGAGGGACGTGGACAGGGATCTCATAGGATCACTCTGGAGGATAGAGATTTGATCCATCTGCCCAAAGTATTGATTGGTTTTGCTGAACATAACTAAGGCTATTGCCATATACAGTCTGATTGTTTTGGCCACATTTTTTAAAATGATGAAAAATCAGTTGTGCACAGAATTTCATCTCAGTCCTAATAGGATCATTGGAATCTGAAATGTTTGATCATTTGAGAAAAATGAAAAAGAAAAAAATGGTTCAAAGAATTACTAAAATAAGACTTATGAAAGGAGAAATTATCTGTACTTACTCTCTCAGGGCTGATGGATTTAATCATATTTTTTAATATTACTTATTGAAAGCTTACACTGCACAAATCCAATGACTACACAGTCTGTGGTGAAAATTCATGAGCTGTTGATTTCCCAAGAAAGTAATTTTTTAGGAGTGTACCCATATTGTGTTTTTTAAAGTTGTTTTATAATCGTTTTATAAGATATATTACTTTATTCTGTTAATTTTCTAGATTTTTGACTATAGCTTTTTAATTTGTTAATTTTGTGTAAACTGGATAATCTAGCTAGTTGAATTAACTGGTTTGTGTGAATGTGCAGTACAACAGTAGCTTGTGACCTTTGTGTGTTTGTCAAGTAAAACTTTACCATGTTACATGTAAGTTACTTTTCTGCCATACAGAGCTCAGTAAGCCATGATATAAGTCAGATAAGCACATGACATTTTCTTATGTGCAATTATAATTTTATAATTTTATTTTAATAAATTTCAAGCATGACAAGCAATAGCAAAATTAGAATGAAATATATTAAACATATTAAAAAACAGTAGACTATAATAGTCTTAAATGGTGGTGGTTAAAAGTGGTCAGTTCAGTGAGTGAAATATATAAAATTGGCCAGTTTTGAAATTTCATTTATTCTTAATTTCACGGGTGTAGTCACACCGAGACTACCCAATTTTTTTCCCAAGAAAACACACATAAAAAACACTGAAACATATACATGTACATAAACACTATTAATCTCACAAAGGTCTGTAGTCTTACCATCTGGAAGTCATGCCTAGGCTTTGCAGTATTACACAGTAGAATGATATATAGTTGAAAATACAATAATCCCTAAAGACCACTACTTATTTTAATAAAACCACTGACATGGCCTAAATGCATAATACCAGTGATAAGTTGGGCTAAATACATGCACACAGGCTCCACTGCCAGCTGGAGTTATTACAGTTGTATAGATTAGATCAATTGTAAAATAATTGTGAGCATTAGATCTTTGCCAGCACACAAAAAAGGGTAAAAGTGCAGCATCAACAGATACAGTAATTGTCATAAAAAATTGCACATCATATTTCAGTATAATCTTTCCGATTTAGCTTCCAATATAAATGACATGGAGTATGCTTCAGAGTCACTGCAGCTGTCATGGTTGGACTTAATCCAGAACAAGGATATCCAGCTCATCTCCCTCTCTGTACTGCCTGCAGTGATCAATTAATGAACTAACTGCATCACTGCTGAAACTTCAGGATGCTGAATACAAGTGGAGGTGTCGATGAAATGAAACCCAGTGGGTCTCTGTAAATGATTAATATAGAAATTCTGTTGCTGCTGCTGTTTAGCCAAATGTAAAAAAAATGCTAGTGGTTAGCAGACTTAAAAGTTTAACTGAATAAAAGAAAAGTTTGAAGATTCAGTGCTGGCGTACCACACCTACTTTGAATTTTACTGAGTGTCAGTAGGGCTGAGAGAAGATAATGTTATATTCATCAACTCTGTTATTTTCCTCGTACCCTGCCATTTGAATGCATTATTTACTTTAAGGTCAAGGCATTTACCACTCAGCTCCCCCAGTGCATGTTGTTTTTACCTTGAAGGTTGAATAGTAAATTCTACATAGAATGGTCATTTTAGAAAAGACAGTTTCACACAGACATGGCCTCATTGGGAAGTGCTGTTATTATGATTTCTTTTCTGTATTCATGAAAAGGCCTTGAATTATGGTGTGCTGACAAATGGAGCAGTACCATTACACTGCATAGGGTACAGAGTTTATTTTACATTTTGTGTTTTAAAACATAATTCATAGAGATGCATCTGCATCTACAGTATTTGTGCAATAATAATAATAATAATAATAATAATAATAATAATAATAATAATAATAATATGTACATATAAAATGTATATATAAATGTCTCCTATGTCTGTATCCAAAGTACCAGACAATAGTAAAATAGTAAAAGACTGTAAGCTGTTGCTGTGGTTCAATCAAACTTTTATTTTCTTTGAAGGGAAATCCCACCATTTTCCCCCTGAATGCATTAGCATAGTTTGGTTAAGTAAGTAAATAAACACACAAAACAAATAAATTCACCATTTTAGAAAAAATTTACAGTCAGAATTGTTCACAGTCACAGTGTCAGGTCTACTTTTCAACACTGTTTCAAAATGCTTGAGCACTGCATTAGTTTATACTAATATACAAAGAATTGCAGTATATTGAAAAATAGAGAGCTAGAATGGAGAGATAAAATGGAAGTAGTAGATGCAGCGTCTGAATCCCTGCAGCTCTGCTAATGAATAGGAAGCATCAAATTTTGTGTACTAATTTGTTGACATTGTATAATGAAACACCCCTATACTTGCTGAAAAAATGCATACAGGCTAAACAGGTCTAAACAAACAACAACAACAACAAAAAAAAAACTTGACAAACAAACAAACAGCACCTCAAGAAAAGCATGATCATTTAAGCATGATCAACATATCTCAGATGACAAATGTAGAGTGATTGATAGTTTGAGCAACAAAAACTATTGCTATCACGTGTTCACATGACCCCAGTTGTCTATCCTAAATACTGTAAAGAAATCCAAACAGATACATGTCTCTAGGATAGACCATTTTTCTGCAAAACACTCTGAATGTTTATCTTCCAACGTGCATATTATACTGTAAATAAAACACAAACGAAAATGGTGGATTTCCATTTTAAAGCTAAACTGACACTTTTATGAGTTACTCTAAAGCCAGCAAAATCATTCTCTGCCTTAAAACTACACCCAGATGGCTTTTATTTCAGCTGCCTTGGTGAACAACTGATGTGTTCTTGTGGAAAATTATGACCATTTTCAAATATAGATTTTCTGAAAATAAAATAGGAATGGTAAAGATTTTCTAGTTGAGAGAACACTAATCCATTAAGGTGTAAGGCTACCATTCCTTTAGAAATAATAACATGCAGATACATGCTACAACACATGTCTTTGGACTGGGGGAGGAAACTGGAGTATCTGGAGGAAACCCCCGAAGCACAGGCAGAACATGCGCACTCCGCACACACTGGGCAGAAGCAGGATTTGAGCCCTCAACCCTGGAGGTGCGAGATTAATCACTAAGCCACCTGCCCTGTAACTTTAGTCAATTAAAGATTTTCATCACACACAAGAACAATCAGAAGATCCTAAACCTGGACATTTGGAGAGCTTTTGGAGTGCTATGGGTTCTCCCATGAGTTACCCCCCATAGAATTATGATGAATGAATGTCATTGTCATTATGTTTTTGGAGAAAACCATTTTGATGTTTTTTTTTTTAATAACAATAAAAAACACCAGTAGTAGTCAACATTTTTGCAATATTGCCATGATTTTCCTCAAGACGATTCTATTATTCACCCAGATGATTAAAGTGTATATCTGGAAGGTATAGTATAACAATAGAACATTTGAGGCAAAAAACACTCTTCAAATGAACAAATTGCATGACTACAAATATTCTGTATGATAATCAGTATGGCTACAAATAGTGTGCATGATGACAGAATCAAAGTCCTCCAGCCGTATGACAGTTGTTGAAAAGTTGATGGATATCACTTGAATATCTGTATTTCTGAAGCATGACAATCCAATTCATACCTAGTTCTATAAACCATATGTGAAACACAAATAGAGAAGGAGATGATAAAAAGAAGCAAAAGTATGAGATAAAGGCAAGAATACAGTGCTTAATCTAATTAACACCAACTGACATTAAAAACACTGACAGGTGAAGTAAGTAATATTGATTATCTTGTTACAATGGCATCTCTGAATGGGTAGGATATATTAAGCAGCAAGTGAACAGTAAGTTAATGAAGTTGATGTGCTGGATGCAGGAAAAAATTGGCAAGCGTAAGGACCTGAGCGACATTGACAAGGGCCAAATTGTGATGGCGAGACAACAGAGAATCTCCAGAATGGTAGGTCTTGTGGGTTGTTCCTGGTATGCAGTGGTTAGTACATACTAAAAGTGTTCCAAGGAAGGACAACTGGTGAACCATTGACAGGGTCATGGGCACCCAAGGCTCACAGATGCTCATGAAGAGTGAAGGCTAGCCCATCTGGTCCGATCCCACAGAAGATCTACTGTAGCACAAACTGATGAAAAAGTTCATAGAAACACACAATACATCGCAGCTTGTCAGAGTGCCCATGCTGACCCCTGTCCACCACTGACAATGGGCATGTGAGCATCAGAACTGGACCATGGAGCAATGTAAGAAAGTGGCCTGGTCTGATGAATCATGTTTTCTTTTACACCATGTGGACGGCCAGGTGAGTGTGTGTCATTTACCTGGAGAAGAGATGGCACCAGGATGCACTATGGGATTAAGACAAGCGGGCGGAGGCAGTGTGATGTTCTGCGCAATGTTCTGCTGGGAAACCTTGGGTCCTGGCATTCGTGTGGATGTTACTTTGTCACGTACCGCCTACCTAAACATTGTTGCAGGCCAAGTACACTCATTCACGGCAATAGTATCCCCTAATGGCAGTGGCCTCTTTCATTAGTAAAAAATGTTCAGGAATGGTTTGAGAAACATGACAAAGAGTTCAACGTGTTGATGTGGCCTCCACGTTCCCCAAATCTCAGTCTGATCGAGCATCTGTGGGATGTGCTTGACAAACAAGTCGGATCCATGGAGGCCCCACTTTGCAACTTACAGGACTTAAAGGATCTGCTGCTAATGTCTTGGTGTCAGTTACAAAAGCACACCTTCAGAGGTCTTGTGGAGTCCATGCCTCAATGGGTCAGAGCTATTTTGGCAGCACAAGTGGGACCTACACAATATTAGTCAGGAGATTTTAATGTTATGGCTGATTGGTGTATCTCTCTCTCTCTCTATCTCTCTCTCTCTCTCTCTCTCTATATATATATATATATATATATATATATATATATATATATATATATATATATATAAATATATATCGAGAGAGAGAGAGAGAAAGAGAGAGATGTGGACATGGTGTGTCTCATGATGAGAAGGAGTTTGGGAGAGAGAAAGAAGTCTTAAGCCAGAGAGGTCCACAGAGAACCAAGTGTGAGAAATTGCCTCTGTCCTCTTCATCTTTAATATACCTATTTTGTTCAAAAGCAAAAGACATCAAAGGGTTGGACAGAAATTCATGAGTGGCAAGATTTCATTTATTTCATTTTGAACAACGAAAAGTAATGGCAAGTAGGGTGGGGAGAATGTAGAAGGGGTGGGATTGCAGGAAATCTGTGTGAATTCAGCAAAACAATATAGCCTGGATTATATCAAATCAAATCAGCTCCTTTCCTTGAAGGATTTTTGTCAAATACTGTATGCTTTATTTAAAAAGCAGCAGACTTGACAATCTCTTTTACTGAACCAACTGAATGATTTGATATACCTCAGATATAGGAGAGATGCACATTTAATCAGTAACTGATTAGTGACCATTTTAAAATGACCATGCCCACAAATTCTTATTTGTGTTGCACACTAGAGAGCAGTGGTAAGTGGTGACAGGTAACACAAATATAGCACCTTTGGTTTGTTGAAATTGTGTTTTTGCAATTAACAATGGCAGCAGCCTTTTGCACTCTGCTTTTTCAACAATGTCTGTCCTCAGTAGAATGGATTTCACACTTGTCTGATTGAATGTTGAAAATGTGTGCACTTGAGTAGGTTTTGAGCAGTTATTGCTTCATGCATGGAATGCCTTATTTGATTTTGAGAAGCATATTTTCTGTGTTCAAAGCCTTATGCAATGTAACAAATATATACTGTGTCATCAGAGTTTTTTTTTTTTTTTTTAAATTTCATACTTCGGATATAAATTTAGCTCTGGTATCTGATTTAAATTAGGTTAGATCAGCCTTAAGCACTAATTATACATTGAAAAGAAATTTAAATTAAACAGCTTGAGTAGTTTTCCCCCCTTACATTTCCCATCCATTCATGCTGATCTCTGCTTATTCTATGTAAAGAGTAAAAAACAATTAACATATTCAACATCCAGAGTCATAACACAGAAGAGTAGTGTCTACAGTAAAATTGTACAACGTTGATAGAACATAGTTGTTTCCCATGCATGTGACTTTTCAGAGTATATTCTAAATTTCTTCTAAATAAGTATCTTTTTAATGTATTAATGCATTAGATTACACGTTTCTTGCTGTGGAGTCCTCTGGGAACAGTAAAGATCAACAAAATGTTGCGTTTCTTGAAGATATGGTTTATTTGCAGTACTACATCAGCCAACGGATAGACAAAAAACATGGTGTCAGGCTCACCATTGTACTACTGAGCTCCAAACAACAGGCCAAGGAGAAGAGGTTATATTGAATACAGATCAAAGAATTTTGTAGTGAAGTAGACAGGCAAAGACAGAAAAAAATATTGCGTGGTCCTTTTCCAATCTTCAGCAGTCTGGTTTCAGTGAGCCTTTGTCCACTGTAGCCTCAGATCCCTGTTATTTCCTGACAGAAGTGGAATCTGATATGATCTTCTGCTGTTGTAGCCCATCTGCCTCAAGGTTTGACATATTGTGTGTGCTGAGATGCTTTTCTGCTCATCGCAGTTGTAAAGAGTGGCTATTTAAGTGACCATATCTTTTTTGCCACCTCGAACTAATCTAGCCATCCTCCGTACTCATCAGCAAGGCATATTCACCTGCTGAAGGCCTCCACTAAAAAGACTGATTTTGTTGTGAGATGTGTGACGGTTGTGAGATTACACTAGCCAGATAACATCCTGCTTCAAAATAACATTAGACAAATTCAAAATCTAATAGTTGATTGATTCTCTACTCACCACTAATGAAATAAAATACTGTACATAATACATAACTGTTCTGAAGCAATGCAATATAGTATTCTGCTCATACTAGACAATTTACATGACAACATACTTTATCTACTGACTTATACCTGGTAAGATTGGCAGTGGTGAGGAAAAACTCCATATTATATTTACTTATCTTTATTTATGGAGAAACCTCAGGAGAGACCAAGCTCTATGAAGAGCTGTTCCTCTCACTGGGCAGCAACATGTATTTATCATTGCACCCTAAATGAAAGACATGTGCAATGCTTTTTCCAGCTTATACATATATAACCAGGAGCAAAGACACAAGGCAGAAACCCCACCAGCATGAAGTGACCTGAATAAAACTGTGAATAACTCAAATTGTATTAGACCCTGTCAGCCACTGAGTTACAACCATTTCCATTTCAGGAAGGAAAAAAAAAAAAAAAACACTAAATACTTACAGGGACATTGGGAGATTACTAGTTAATGTCAAATGGCAGTGAAAATGCCAACAGGACTTAATTGCAGTACAAGTTGTTAAGGGTTAGAAGAAATAAGAGGTTAGGGGTTAGATATTCTGCTTTGGCCACTTTCATGGTCCCCCTGTGAATTTCCTGTTGACTATTAATTACCAAACAACATCACTGCTTAGACTAGTGTACATTGAGCATTTATTATTTGGCCTTAATATAATAACAGCTTCACCTTATACAACATATCAATAATATTGCAAATAATGCATATTTGATTTGTATAATTGGTGCATGTTTTTTTTTTTTTAAGTTCCAGACTTCTATTTTGTAGTTATACAGAATGTAAAATTAGTTCATCAATATTTTAGTACAACTGTTGTCTTAACATTGACATTCTGCTGTTATGACATTCCCCAATCTAATAATGACTGTAAATTAAACATAAAAACGTCAGCATGCCACTATACTTTAGTTTGTAACCTTTTAACCATTGCAGTACTTTACTAAACATGTTAAATATAGAGACAGTTTATAGACTCTTGCTTAGCTATGTGCATGTGGCTAAAAGCCTCCTGCAGGTTTAAAAGTGATTACTTACATATCTGTCTGAATATTGCAGAGACTTTGTTGAAAATCTGTTGTTTAGCTATTGAGGAACCTACTGAAAAACCCTTATGTAGCTGTTGAACTATTACTGATAACTGTGAATTTGTGTCACATCTGGATTTCGACTGCTGATACAGTGAGTGCCTCTAACTCAAATTTACTATGTCACTGGCAATATTTATGCCTTTTTGTAAATGAAGTGACAGTATTTAAAGCATTCATTAATGCTTCTATATACTGAGTTTTTTTTATGCTACTGAATGTAAGTTGCCACTAACTTATCACTGGGATACAAAATTCAGCACAGACCAATAAATTACCACTGGAAAAATACTGAAAAATGTCTGTGTTTGACCCTGACTGCTTTTGATTCTGCCTTGTCTGTCAATAAACCTTTGCATATGAATCCATATCTCAGAGAGTCCTGTGTTATGCTGGCAAACTTTATTTCAGACTGCACGCTCATGTACTTGAAAATAAAAATCTCCTGATCATGCAACTTTTCTTGCTGTGTCCCTCAACCTTTAAAAAAGTGTGTTCCTCATTTTTATATCTGTTTAGAATATATTATCTGAATAACACACCAGAGTGTGTTATTCTGCTCGAACAAGGCTAAAGAATCATAAGTGAAGGTAAATCCATGTCGATTAGCGTCAGAGCTCAGCCAATGAGTGTGTGCCTAAGACTTGATACAAGTATGCAATTCCCAGTTATACACAGCAAAGCAGACTCCCCAAGTCTGAGGAGCATGTCAGAAAGTCATCCATCTTTGAAAGAGCTCTATGTTTGTGTACAAATGTTTATAAGAAGTCTTTTCCAAAATGTTGGCTGTAAAAGATTTTAATGTGCTAGTTTGAGGATGTATAAAAATTAGTGTAGGCAAGAGAAAAATGTATAGGTGTTTTTTAAATTTTTTAAGTCACTTTAAGTCAAGTCAGGTTGACATACTATAAAAAGTACAGCATTTTAAAGCTTTCTTGTCAGACCTTGAATGTAGTTATTAAAAAGTCTGAGTAACATTAAATGGTGTCTAGGTAAGATTGACAAGAAGAAGAAATAATTACATGTTGGAAAATCAACCAGGGTTTTAATCTATCATCAATGTATACATGCAGTATGTGAGGGTATGTGTGTTTGTGTGTACTTGTGTGTATGTCAGAGAAAGACAGAATGATAGAATGTGCACATATCTCAAGTCTGATTGCCTGGGGCTCAGTAGTTTCTAGCAATAGCCGAGGCTGTCAACAGTATTGCCAATCACACTCTTTACTGTCCATCAAAATACAATAACAAAATATCAGAGAAGAGACTGGGGTGGGAAGAGATGTAGATGACAGGTGGGGCAGATCTGGAAGTATAACAGATTGAAAGATTAAGAGGAGACTAAAAGCATGCAAATCTTTGGGAAACCAAACAATAATACACCCCTATTGGTTCTGCAGTGACTTTTTGAGCAGACATATCTGATAGGTTACAAAACTCTATTTATAACTAGGAGCTTTGTCATGGTATAAAGCTTACTACAGCAGTAGTTTGAAATGGGATTTCAGAGGATTAGTCAAGACTGAGCTGCCAACTATCCGTGCACAAAATAGAAGGAATACAAACAAAAGCAACTGCATTTTATACCAGTTCTACACAATAACTTCTGAACTATTCTGGAAAAAAAAATCAAACACAGTGGCAGATTAAACAATTTTAGAATACAATTACAGACTGAGAAATACATAATGCTATAAACTCTATGTATTATATCTGAAATACATACTCAGTGAGCTTTTTTCCAAAATCTTGAATTAATTCCTGTAGGAAATTTCAGCATCGTTTTTTTTTAAAATACTGTTTTGGTCAAATTTGACCCATTTTCACATTTAAAGACTGTGAAACCACACTGAATATAAATATTTAATGCAGAAATTTGATGACTTTTGCTAATGTGACCCCAAATTGACTTAATACCAAATATAAATCAAATAAATAAATATTTCATCACACAAAGATAATTTTTACTTTTAAGACTCATTTGTAAGTGTCCTTTGATGTGGATTTAGTCACTTTTCAACTGCAATTACGTTTTAGATGTTAGGCCTAATCATATAATTATACACATAAGTGCCATGACATTAGGTGGCATATAGTGTATAATTAAATAGTCTGTTTAGATCAATCTGGTCATTTAGTATGTGTTTATTGTAACTGAAAATGTTTACGTTTACTTTGTTTCTGACCTTTTACGTTTTTCCCAAGGCCTTCGCCAAGCCAGATGGACATGATTGATGATGGCATTGCAGGGAGCTCATCAACCATAACAAAGATGACAAAGATCATCTGTAATATCTGTGTCATCAATTTGCAAGTACAAAGTGGGCAAAGCAAGTACAAACAAAAAAAAAGTCTAAGCCTGGGTGTTTGCTGTCATTGATAAAAGTCATTTCAGACACAAATGAAACATAGCATTAGCCTATTCATTGGCCACTTTCAAACATTACCTTTTACCTACACTATTCTTATTTGTAAACTATTTTTTTTTTTTAAGGTGTACAATTGCAGAATGTATTTAATATAATGTAATATGTATGAATATGTATGTAATATGTAATATGTAATAGAATGTATTATATATGTTACAGTGCAGAACTTATCTACCACTCTTTACCCTGTTCATCATTGGTTGCTTTTTGACCCCAGGACCACTATTGTACACTATATTACCAAAAGTATTCGGTCACCCATCCAAATGATCAGACTCAGGTGTCCTAATCACTTGGCCTGGCCACAGGTGTATAAAATCAAGCACTTAGGCATGCAGACTTAGGGCCGCTCTCAGGAGCTCAGTGAATTCCAGCGTGGAACTGTCATAGGATGCCACCTGTGCAACAAATCCAGTCGTGAAATTTCCTCGCTCCTAAATATTCCACAGTCAACTGTCAGCTTTATCATAACAAAATGGAAGAGTTTGGGAACAACAGCAACTCAGCCACGAAGTGGTAGGCCACGTAAACTGACGGAGAG
>CM040986.1:16084975-16112103 GCA_022985145.1 Pangasius djambal | reverse complement strand
AGGATACCAAAACATTTTGGACAATTCCATGCTCCCAACCTTGTGGGAACAGTTTGGAGCGGGCCCCTTCCTCTTCCAACATGACTGTGCACCAGTGCACAAAGCAAGGTCCATAAAGACATGGATGACAGAGTCTGGTGTGGATGAACTTGCCTGGCCTGCACAGAGTCCTGACCTGAACCCGATAGAACACCTTTGGTATGAATTAGAGCGGAGACTGAGAGCCAGGCCTTCTCGTCCAACATCAGTGTGTGACCTCACCAATGCGCTTTTGGAAGAATGGTCAAAAATTCCTATAAACACACTCCTCAACCTTGTGGACAGCCTTCCCAGAAGAGTTGAAGCTGTAATAGCTGCAAAAGGTGAACCAACATCATATTGAACCCTATGGGTTAGGAATGGGATGGCACTTAATTTCATATGTGAGTCAAGGCAGGTGACCGAATACTTTTGGTAATATAGTGTATATTGCACTGGTATGAGTGTAATATCTAGACACAGTGTTGCTGGGGGTTTGTATCCAACCAACAATTAAAAACTGTTTAATTTGCAGAAACTACAACTAATAAGGGACAGTCTATTGCCTTCCAACCCTCCACATCCACATGGGTGTCAGAATCCAATCTCTTAAGTAACAGAACCTTCATGATACAAAAGGTCATCCAGGGAAACATTTCCTTCTCCAACTCCCCATAATCTGTTTAATTTGCAGAAACCACAACTAATATGTACAGCTTATGATAAAGATGCAAGCTGTTGCAATTTACTGCACTTGTACGAGACACTACAAATGTTTATGTCCACACAACAATCCTTTTGGCTTAGCCAGAGACAGTCTCAGAAATTACTGTGACTGTTTAGTCTACAATATACTAACACTGTGATCAGTTAGAGAGAGTAGAAGCAACTCCTTTGGTAGCTGGAAATAACAAGGTGCCTAAATTGACATTTGCTACCTGGCCAAAGCAGAGTTACTGGCAATGTTATGCCAGCAGGACACTAATCCAACCTGATTTCCAAAGCAATCTTAAGGTGCAAGAGAGATGTCAGAATTGAGATGTATACATCCTGATAGCAGAACAATCATGATCATTCATTCTTTCAACTTCAGTAACTGGTCAGGATAATGGTGAATCCAGAGTCCACTAACTCACTGTGCATGACGCAGGATTAAATCATGGAAGGGAAGCCAATCACACATACATACACTTTACACAATTTAGAGATGCTAATTTACATAATAGCATGTTTGAGAGTTGAGAGTAAACCAGAGAACCCGGAATGAGCACAGGTAGAACGTGTGAACCTCCACACAGATAGTATCCTGAGCTCACAATTGAACCAGGGAGACAATGTGAGGTGGCAAAAAAACAAAAACAAAAAAAAAAAGGTAAGTGGATAATTTCCAGTGGGATTTTGGTGGCTTTAGATCACTTTTTTTTGCAGAAAGATTGTTGACAGTGAGAGTGTAATAGTTGTATTACCTATATCATGTTGCTGTAGATGGTACTTCATCAATGCCATTGATATCCTTGTCTTTTCTGTTCCTTGTAGATGTAGCAGTAGTTCTGTTCCAGCACAGCCACAGGAGTATATTTAGAATAGAATATAGTTAAAAATAATTGAAATTGATGTATAACAATCTACAAATTATTTACATTGGTCATATATATATAATATTGTGTGCTTGCCATAATAGTTAATTAGGGTTTTGCCACAAAGATATCTTGATTAAATTACCAAGTGAAATCAAGTATGGATCATCATAATTAGTGATAACTGGAGGGCAAACAGTATATTACAATATAACACTGTAATGGGTGCTTTCATAGGCATTAGGTTCCTACATCAAATTCTGATAGGCAAATATTGAGCTCTCCTCCAGTAACAGTAACATTTTCTGACAGTGACCTGGCATAAATGTGCTACACTTAACATGCTCTTCATTAGAAACCCGTACATAGAATCTATACTTAACAGCATGTTTATTAGATACACATACAGCTGGCTTTTGTCATGCTAACATTTTTAGCCAACCTTTCTCCTATGCATCACTGACCACTGGATCACTGCTGACCAGATATTTTTTAGCTGGCAGACTGCTGACATGGCAGTGGCATGGCAGTGGGTGTTTCTATGTTATGAGTGTTTCAAGCACAACAGTGTTGCATATGTTGAGTTTGTGTATGTGTAAAATCAAGTTTAATTATCATCTAAAAGGTTAAGAACATATTCTACTTTTCAACGCACTCTTGCTGGATCTATACTTAGTGTTTTATGAACAAAATAATTAAAGTCAGTAAACAAACATTTTTAACATGCATTTTTAACATATATTTTTAATATACCTGTCTCTGAGTTTCTTAAGATTGAAAAGTTAATGCCTTTTTCTATGGAGATTATAGGGATATAGCAGGTATATTGATATTGATATAGAGTACTGTGCAAATTTTTTTTTATTAAGAAAAAAAGTTTTAGATATTTCTATTATGTACTCTGCATTACTGTCTCACTATAAGAGTTTAATGTTACTAAACTAATGTAAAATTAAATGTAGACAGTTTAAGATGGTGCTTGACAAAAGACAAGTCTATAGATGATCTACCTAACATTTGTTCATTTCTCCTCAGTTTTGTAATGGTCAGGGTCACAGTGGATCTGGGGCCTTTCCTGGGAACACTGGGTGTGAGAAGGGAACACACCCTGGATGGGACTAAATGACAGAACCATCCAAATGAAATCTAAAGATTATCTATTAAACATCACCAACCATAATATGTTGACTGTTTGTTGATAAGATCAGTCATGTTTTTGACAGTCATTATAGTTTGTAAAGTCTGTAAAATGGACTATCCAAATAAGGTATTAATAAGAATAAAAATAAATGATTAATGTTTGTTGTTAAAAAATTACATTTAGTAATAGACCACTTTTCATTGAGGGTATGACTTTCAGAAACAGAAGCAAATGTGACAGCCAATGACTTCAAAAATGTTTGCAAGAAGCCAATTTTCTTATAAAACTGCACAATCTAAGAAAATGGATACAGTTTTAAAGGCAAAGATGATCACACCTATATTATTATTATTATTATTATTATTATTATTATTATTATTTACTGTAACTGTTCACTTACAAAATTTTTGTAAATCATTTTTATTGACATTAACAGACATAACGGAATATTTAGATAAAAAATATTAAGGTTTGAATGACAAAAAGCAAACTCCAAACTGAATATTTTTCATATGCGGTACCATTTTACGTCTACACTGTGCCATGTACCACCTTCTTATATTCAGAGTTATTTATCTTCAGATTGTCAGACTGATTACTTTCTCACAGGTCAGCCCATAATAGACTGGCCTCCTACATAAAGGTAAGGGACAATCTATTGCCTTACAACCCTCCACATCCACATGGGTGTCAGAATCCAATCTCTTAAGTAACAGAACCTCCATGATACAAAAGGTCATCCAGGGAAACATTTCCTTCTCCAACTCCCCATAATCTGAAAGGATATATACATTTAGATTTACATTTAGCAAATGGCAGATGATAATTTGGAACAATAATTTCTAAATATATCAGAAATGTAAATGATTACCAATGTCATATCATTGTACTGGAAATACTGTATACTAAGTTCTTGGTCACATTATCCTTTAAACTGTGGGCACATTTTCCTTACAGGAGAGCACATCAAATTAACACAAAATATTGGCTTTATTTTACTAATTAACATATCAAAATAGCAAATTAAAAGCAACATTAACACATCACACACACACACACACCCACACACACATACACACACACCACCCCAGATTAATCATAACCTGATCCTTAATACAAGGAACATTTCCTGCATTAATATTAATTGAAAAATATTAAATTGAATTAATTACTTTTAAACATCTGATTATTAGTTATTTTATTATTATTACAAGACACTGTTAGGAAATGATTGTACGTCATTACTTTAAAATGCATTTTGAAAATCTGAAAAATTCGGAACATGCTGATGAATAAATCCATTTAATTAGTGAGGGGTTAGATGCTGCAGGTCATCACAGGATATTTTCACATGCTTGAGGTACCTCATAAATATACATTTTAAGAATGTAAGATCAATATGCAACCTCTAACATTGAGGTTTCTGTATGATCATTAATATTTTAGACAGAATTAGCATGTCTGTTGTGCCTTGAGACCAAGTGTTTACTTACTATTAATATATGCAAATTAATGTTTTGTTTATTGAACTCCATGATCTGCAATATCTGAATAACAAAATAATCAAAGAGAAAATGGCAAAAGGGGAAAAGTCTGTTAGACTTATTATTGACCACTAATCACTAAATTATGACTGAAAAAAGGAAATAAATGCAATAAGTGAAACTGGGGAAGCTAAAAACGGACCCTAAAGCAAGAATGGTCATGGTTTATATTTCTCTGTAAAGAATGCCATGTGAGGACAATCAAAATGCCTCAGCACCTTTAGATTAGACACAGCTCATTGTGTGAGCTACTACAGACACTTCCATCCAGCTGCCACAAGAAGCAGAAAGTCTGTAAAGAAGAAAGAAGAAGAAATTAACATTTGAGGATATAAGCAATGCAGTATGGTGAAGGGGTATTTCTGGTAATTGACCATGAGTCAGGCAGAATGGATGACTCAGAATTGGAGGAGGAGGAGGAGGATCCTCCTTACACTCTGGTTGTGTTTTAGTGTAAATAATTACACACCAATATTGGTATTGGTTGCACTTTTGCATTGCAAATGATAATAAGCCATGTCAGGGCCTGCTTGTGGAGAACAAGGATTATGCACTTTTTGACAGATTCTCCAGCTAGTTTCAGTTAATTCTCAGACCATCTGTCCCTTCAGCCAGTGTCTCTCAAATATCTGCCAGTTCTATGTTGAAAAATGAAGGTATCAAATTGAAAAAAACTAATCAGGAGCTGGAATACTTCTAATAGAAACACTGCAATAATTAATGTTCATAGATAATGTTCATAGATTTTACACTGGACGTTGACTATGTACAGAATTCCTTCTGGCATTCATTCATCAGGCTCATGCCCTACTGGTTGATGATTGGCTTGCAGCCACTTGGGAGATTCTTATAATGCAAAAGACACTACTATCAGAAACAAACATGTATGCACATTTGCCATGTCAGAGACCATAAAGAACAAACAGTGTTGTCACAGCGAGGCTCCCAAATTCCAGCTGTGAAACAGAGTGTACCTGTCTACAAGGCTACTGAAACTTCGCAGTTCTCATAAGTTCTCATAATAGTGGGCCATTTAAAATCTATAAACAAATAGTCGAAATGTCTTACCTAGAGGCAGTACATAAAATAGACCCACGCAGCTGGATATTGAAAAATCCTGATCACATATGGTATTGTCCTTATTGTGTATGGTTTAATCGTTTCTGCTCTCTGTCCATAAATTTGCTTACTGTGCAGTGTTGGAACTACTGTACAATACACTTATTTGTGTAGTCTTTTTTAATCCTCTAGAGAGTCACATCTATTTCTTAATGAATTACTAAAACTGGTACATCAGTTTATCAATTTATCAGAATCAGTTTATTAGGGCAGTATGTTCATTAACATGTTACTGGAAAATTACTGTTGCAATCCTTTTTAAAATGGTGTAGCTCTGCAATTTTTTTTTTGTCTTTGTGCACAGTCACAGCCCAGGTTTGGTTCATTAAATTCATTACTTCATCTTCAGTAACCACTTTATCCTGCTCAGGGTTGTAGTGGACCCAGAGCCTATCCTGGGAATCACAGGTCTCTATGAACACACACACACACACACACCTACTGGAGCAATAAGCACCATGTTTCATTAAAGTTCATAACATTTTTTTTTGAGTAATTTTTTTGAGTAATTTTTTTGGGGGGCAGTTGTGGCCTAATGGTTAGCGAGTTAGACTTATAACCTGAAGGTTGTGGGTTCAAGTCTCAGGTCCAGCAGGGATTGTGGGGGGAGTGAATGACCAGTGCTTTCCTCCACCCTCAACTGAGGTGAAACCCTTGGTGAGGCACTGAACCCCCAACTGCTTCCTGGGTGCCACAGCAAGAAAGGCTGCCCTCTGCTCTGTGTGTGTGTGCGCACTTGGATGGGTTAAATGCGGAGCACAAATTCTGAGTAAGGGTCAGCATACTTGGCCATACTTCACTTTAGCATTTTAGCATTTTATCATCTGGGTTCTGTGTCTGGCTAGCTCAGCTGGTAGAACGTGGAACTCTTGCTCTCAGGATCATGGGTTTGATCCCCATGCTGAGTGCCAACCACAGCCACTGGGGGTGCACAGGCTAGTGTACACTCAGTACCGGTCCTAAACACAGATAAAAGGTGAGGGTAACGTCAGGAAGAGCATCAAGTGTAAAACCTGTGCTGAATCAATATGTGGACAATGGAAGGTGATCAGCAGTGGTGACCCTTAACAGGAGAAGCCAAAAGAACAACTTATGGGTTCCATTATTATAAAACAAAAGATATTAGTCTTTTAATAATAATAATAATAATAATATAATATAATATAATATAATATAATATAATATAATATAATATAATATAATATAATATAATATAATATAATCTATATATATGTGGGTGAAAACTGTGTTGGTGAAGTGGTTAGTGGGTTAGATTAGTTTCCCATTATGTATTGAAACATTTTATCTATTTTAAGCTGTCTAATAATACATTATATTCATAGATTATTAAAAAAAAGAGCATAGACCATGTTTTGTTAAAAGGTGTTTGTGTTGTTTATGTAATAATATTCTGAGTGCCAGAATGGATAAATAAACTTTTATTCAGAATGTGGCAATGCTGTTATAATCAAACTCTCAATACATATCCAAATGTAATTTGTGTTGGCAAAGTAAGTGACAGCCAAAATATCAAAATATAGCAAAATATATTTTACTATTTTCTTATTGTCAATAAAATGATTTGAGAAGTTATCAAATTATTATGCCAATTAAGATAAATTAGAAGCTGCCGAGTTGCTAGCAACCTGATGTATATACAATATGAACATGTAGCGAATAACATTTAAGTATTAAATGGTAATGCAAACAAAAGAAACAATGCACTGGATATGTACACAATGTTAGTAGCATTTATACACAAGAAGGTAATCATAATTATCCACTTTAAATGTAATCATATCTGTTTAGCATTGCAATCACACAGCTCGGGAAACAGAGCTGATTAGCATAAGTTGAATGAGAATTTAGAAGACTATTAAAATTCTTGGTTAGCCTACAACAAAATATAAATTAACCTGTTAAGCTCTGGCTTATCAGTCAAGAAATTCCCTCCCAATTCCCTGTGACAGAAAATATATGACTTCAAATATTGAAAGATTATATATTATATGTGTGATGAAGAGGTTTGCACCTGGTTGTATATTGAACAGAAGAAAACATGTTTACAAATAAAGTTGAAATAAAGTTGGTTTGTCATAGGCATAATTTAAAGCCTTCCAGCAAAACACACACACACACACACACACACACACACACACACACACACACACACACACACACAGAAAGAGAGAGAGAGAGAATTTTAGGATTTAATTTACTTCTTTTGTATTGCAAAAGAAATAATCTGTTTCAGTGTGCTAACCCCCCACCCCATTATAAGGTTTCAAAATGTAATAATAATAAAAAAAAAATAATAATAATAATAATAATAATAATAATAATAATAATCGTTACCATCATCATTATGATCATATTTTTTTATCATGTAACTAAATGGAGGTGTCAGTATAAAGCATTTCTAAAAAAAATTTCCCCCTAGGTGCCCAAGTATGACATCATAACCCACATTGCAGCTTTTGTGGTCTCACAGCAGTATGTGACAAAATAACATGTTTTTATCTGTAACACCCCTTCCCCAAAAAAACAAACAAACAAACAAAACAAACAACTACAAAAAAAAAACACAACTATATTCCTATTATGTTAGAAAATGGCTGTTGATTGAGTACAAGAAAAAAAAAAAACAGAAAAAAAACCATAGAATTGACTCTGATTATAATGCAGAATAACATGCACTGTGTTTAAGAGTGAATAGCCTCTCTGAGGGCAACAACAACAGCTGTGGTAGTACTAGGCTCTCAATGAGATATGACAGGTTTTGGCTAATGAAAAGGAGTACTGTGGACTCTTTCCAAATATCCCTAGTTTGAGATAAACAAATTTCTCCTTGAGAGATAAGCTATGATAATTATACAGATTAATCTTCTGTTACCCATCTGCTCCAAAATCAGTTTGTCACATCCATCTAGGATTGTCCTCTTCCAGCAGTGCCTTTTGCCATCAATGTTATTCCCCACCTTCAGGGCTTGGTAGGGTGTCTTTGTAGATCTCAAAGAAAGAAAAGTCTCTCACCCAACTGAAAGTAGGATTGACATTTCAACTGCTGGACAGCCTAAAGGGGAAGCTTGTGTGGTCCTGGGAGCCCTGGTGCTATTCTTCCTGCCCCAGACCCATGCCAAATATCGCACAAGTACAAGGCTGAACTCACATCAGTTCATCAATATGTAATTGACTGGCACTGTTACAGGTCCCATTTGAGTGCAGTATCTGGGCAGTGAGCCATACTTCCAGCAGTGACTGGGCAAACAGTGCCAACTGGAGAGCTTTGTGTAAAAAGAAACTTTTGCCTTTCATTTGCATTATGGCAGGAGCAGCATTTGCTATATAATTCAGTTTAAATTGCTGGCCCATCGCTGTACTTTGGATTAGACTCACGTGAGAAAATGAAATGTACAGTTTGTTCTTTCAGGGGAAGGAAATGAATATGCTTATTTTATAAAGCATATTCGCTGGTTCTTTAAGGCCCCACTTTACATTTGCCTTGCCATTTTATTATTATTATTTATTTATTATTATTATTATTTTTTTAGTAAGTCATCCACACACTGGGTTAACAACTGATGTGTAACAAGAAACAGACATTACTGTAAAATACATTTTAAAAAACATTTGACTGAAACAAACAAACAAACAAACAAACAAAAAAACAAACTAAACTGTACTAAATTATACAGTTTGATTGTGGAACATAAGTAACAACGTTGTAAATGTGAGCTATGTAAGAATAAACATGCTAAACCATGCCTATGAAATCGGGCTTAAAATTGATTACTCTGTAAATACAATTAAATATCTACATTTCTACTGTATTTACATACAGATACAAATCAATATGTTGGGTGCAAAGAAATATTAAATTGAGACAAATAATAGAGAAGTAGAAAAATAGGGAAAAATTATTTTGTATACTGAAAGGATGAAGGTGCTGATTGAATGTTCAAACATTCTAATTTTGATCTAATTTTGACATTTTCTAACGTGAATTTTTGAAAACTCCAGATTTCCTAACCTGAAATATGTTTCTTTTTTTTGCACATCTGAACCAGAAGTAAAGTTAAAGTATTTTAAAATCTATTTGTATTTAAAGATTATTAGCATACTAATTCCACTGAAAGACACCAAAACACCAGTTGACACTGTCTAAAACACTGTCTAAAATCTGTTTAAAAGCATCTACTATTTATTGAGTTTGCATTTAATTTAATGTGTAATACCTACAATAGACAAATTCTAATAATGATCTTGAAAACTATGCCTATCTTTAATTCAGCCTTTATTTAGCCTACAGACTGACAGGCTATTCAGATGTCCCACCCATCTAATAATCATTTAAATATTTTAAAACTTTGTCATCACCATCACCAGCTATTTTGACATTGACTATTTTGACAATCTGATTAGAAACTGAACTCATTACACATATCTCCACTTTGCTCTGAGACATAATTGTCCAACAAATGGATTATAGCTTGACATTCAGTGTATGAGGAAATCATATTTAACTAGCAATTTTAGACTTCTTTAAGCAGAGCTTTATGCAGGTAGTTAGAATGTATTTTTTTAGATTGTAAAAAGAAATGCTGTGGTATAAGAGGATTAACTAATTTTTGGGACATGCAAAGATGGTAAAATAATCCTAGTGATTTCACATTAAGAAATATCACACCACCCTGGCGTTCATTATGTTCCTATTACAACATGGCCCATCAATGTGTTATTCCTTACTCAGTCTATAACATTTGTACATTATTTCATAACTGACCCATCGAATTCTATATTCACTCTTTTATTGGAAACACATCACAACGTATTTTCAGAAGAGCACATTTGTGAATATTATTCAGTAGTTAATACACAGTCTTCTTAGAGAGGTATCATGGGCCTTGGACCAAAACGCAACTCCTAGTTGAAGGTGAAACTATAATTAGCTCCATAACCCATATAAATATTGTATACTGTTCAATGTATTCAATGTATACTACCCTGGAGTGCTGCTGATTGATGCACCAATACCTTATGTTATATATATATATATAAAACAAACAAACAAAAAAAACAACACTAAATTAGTTAGCACAAAAGTATCTGAAATGTTAAAGATATCGCCTGAAATGCAGAGTTCTGGGGCTCTCATATATTATTATTATTATTATTATTATTATTATTATTATTATTATATAGCAAAACCAAAATGTTAATCAAATATCACACTAATGAACAATTCATTAGCTTCCACAACAATGCCAGAGGTACACTAACTTTTAAATTAGAGGTAGATGGATGTGTGAAGTGTACTCATTTCTCAGACAAAAACTTAACATCTAATCATACAAGATTCATTATGTCTATTAGACAGACTGATCAGAAGAATAACAGCATAAGCTGAATGCCAATTCTATTTAGCTGCTGCCTAATGGCCAGATAATACAGTTAATCAGATGTATTTAAATCAGATGTCCAGAGAGAAGTGCCAGTGAACATCAGAGTAAGTTGGATATTTAACAAGTCAGCCTTTATTGTCAAGAAACATCCTCTATAAGTTATGCAATTGTTTTGGACGAGTAGAACATTAAGTAAATAGCTGGGCCCTTAACAGTGACAGATGACACCATGTGACATATTTTATCTTTCTGTGATAAAACTACTGATGACTCACTGTCATAATATAGAGTCAAGCTCTTATTAGAGTAAGTCCATCACTTGGATTGAGGGCTGAAGTATGACTCTTGGCTGCTTGTTAATGCACACGAGTCCAACTAAAAAATATCCGGGAAAAGGACAAAGTCATCTGCTATGCTTCAATAGGTGTGCAGTACTCATAATAAAGGCCATGATAAAAAACACTATCATGATTCCCTCTGGAAAGGTGCTCTGTGTTTCTGACTCACCTTACCCCCACATAGATGTACTTATACAATCCACAAGATCCCATTATCAGATGGTCAGATCACAGTTAATCCAATAAGACTTGGTTAATATGCCCTTGTACTTCTATACAACTGAACACGCACAGAAAACACCAAGGGCTAAACTTCAGTATGATGGATCTGCAAAACCAACATATGTCAAAAAACATGCATGCCAATCACTACACGTTCACACCTGCTCTGGCAGACTGAATACTTCTCCCCTGCCCACCTGATACCCACTCTCCCCCATCAGCACAGATGAGTTTAGATAATTGAATTTCAAGTGCAAAATTAAATCAGCCTTTTATAATTCATGACTCCAAGATCTTTCATAAAACGATGCCACCTGTTTACTTTGGTGATGTTTAACCATATGGGAAACTGAGCTTGTGTAGTCAAACAAGTGATATCTCATTTATCAAGATGAAGGCACAAAGCCAACAGGTGCTACACTTATTATGGATACAGTTATGAACTTTAAATTATTCTGGTGTGATCATATTCCTGTATAAATGTATTTATTTTAGTGTATTAATCTATAATTCAGAGGTGTGGTGCCACTATTTCAGGTCTAGCAGGCAAGCAAATGAATCCTTTTGTAAGAAATGAATGGCTAAATACCAGTTAAAGAACATTCTCAATATTTTTACCAAACAACATCTTAAATAACATATCCAACATTTTATTTTCAGTTTCTGTCTGTCCTCATCTCTTAGTCCATGCCTCAATGACAGGTTAAATGAGCTGAAATAACCAATATCCACTTACACCTGCCTGAGACTGGAGTTTTCCATTCGTCTATACTCTCAAAAAAAAGTATCTTTCCTTGTTGCTTGGGTGGTACCATTATCTTTTAAAAATCTTTCATACTTCTAAAAAAAAAAGATTTAAGGTATCTTCAAAGGTACACTATATGCACCTTTCTATGTGCAAAAGTTGAAAAAAGATACACACTAAAGGTACAAAAGGTGGGTACCACTACAAAAAAAAAAAAAAGAACCTTTTTCCCCCTGAGAATGTACTGTACAAACTTTATAAAGGCTATTTTAAAGTACCTTGGAAATAGAACAAAGAGGACACTTATCATCTTTAAAAAGGTTGATGTCTGACATAGTTTGAGGTGAATTCAGGACAAATAAACATCCAATGCCTAAACCACACATGAAGGCAGTCAGACAGCAAAGATTTCACCATTAAGTGATTGGTGGACTTCAATCTGACCTTCAAGCTACAAAGCTGGAAAAACATGAATAAGTCTCGAGAAGAAAAAAGAAGCAAGACAGAAACCCTAGGAATTTGATAGGTGAGAATGAGAGATGAGATGCCTGTGAATATTGCTACATATAGATTAATACAGGCAATAGTGTGTCTTGATGTATTTTAAAATGCCACAGGCAGTCTAACTGAAAATGTATTACAGCAATGCTGAACATCTAATCTAGTACTTATTACATCATGGGTTGAAGGGGTTGAAGGTACTAATGCATCTAAGAGGCCCGGGGTCTAAAAAAGAAAAGGTGCATACTTTAAAGCAAAGACTATAACACAATGCCTTCACTTTTAGCATTTTCTTTCTTTCTTTCAACACATATTGAACTATATTCAGTGGATTTGATTTTAAACATAATAAAACAAAAAACAGGGCTGATGCTATTTCTATAAATAATTTCCAAGTAAGCTCCCATATTATAGTCATTCTAGCAAAAGGTCAACTCATTCACTACATGTTGGACAGTATAATTTTCGAGGTCAGTCACAAGACCAAAATTCACATAAATTACTATTCAATGTAAGTAAACAGAATTGTCATAATTATGAGTAGAAATTTCACAAAGTTATTATGTAGGATCTGTAGGATACACACATTTCATCTCCTATAGAATGTTTCAAATCAGTGCTGTGAGGTTATGTGTTCACAGTTGATCTCCCCAGATATGTAGCAGTGATGGATGTGAGAATGAGTGAAAGACCGGCTTTAGGCTTCTTAAATTGGACAGGGAGAGATTTTTCACCAACACCTGCTCTCAGCACACTGTTCTATTAATGAAACTCTTCTGCTCTAACTAGATTTTCTCTACTCTATCAGCGTAGTGTGACTGACCCCGGATAAGACTGAATAGGAACTGGACAGTGACACAGCTGCAGTCATGTGAAATAAGATGTTTATGATTTCTTCTCCATGTGACAAATTCAAAAAGAATACACTACAAGGACACTTGGCATTGAAGATTTCCTGGTGATGATATAAGTGTGTAGATGAGTCTGAAGCAAATTAATAAAAGATGGAGTAAGATGCATCAAGGTTTTATTTGCTTCATTTAAGCATTTCCATGGAATCACTATAAGCAGTGGGGGTCCAAACATGGTAAACAAGTTAGTAGAGCTAAATCACAATCTATAAGCAGACAGTATAAGGTCAAAAAAAAAAAAGACATATGGATAAGAACCGATGTAATAATCCAGAACACTGTGTGTTTTACAGTAATCTTCTAAGTTCTAGTGATCCTACAAATTTTGCTTTCATGCAATTTGATTTGATTCAATGATGTAAAAGATAAAATATACATTTTTGTGTGTAAAATACTAGTCTTGTACTCCACCAGACTTTATTAGATTCCTAATCAAATTCCACTTAGAAACAGGAGGATGAGCTGACCGAGACTTTGCCCTCAAACTGAAAGGCTTTCCTTCATCATTATATACATAATGATGAACAAGGAGCTGTGCAAGACTCAAACATAGCAGCGTGTATAGTAATTAAATTCACTAATCAAGTATGAAGAACTACACCAAATCCTGCGCACACAAAGTGTAGGACTTTAATGATGGAAAGGGAAAGAAAAACACATCTGCAAAGAATAAAAAAAAAAGAATATATTTTAAAATCATTAGGAATTTCTTTCTTTATATTTTGTCTCTTTTCAAAGCATCCATGCACAAAAAGCAAGGAACAGCAGGTGGCTAAGTCTTCCTGGCTTTCATGGAAATTTTTTCTATAATGAAGACCAATTAAAGTTTTGGGGGCAGGAATTGCAGCAGGGGTGGACAGGAGAGGCGTATAGTTTGTCATGCATCACGGCACCTGCATAATTACTGAACCAGCAGCCAAGGGTAGACCAGATTGTAACTGAGGAATGAGGGGATATCTTACATTTTAATATTTAAACTGTACTGCTGGGGTAGCGGTGAATCTCTGTGGGATAGTGGGTATCATACAGGTTGCTCTGTAAGCAGAGGAATTGGTAATGTAAGACAAAGTGTTATGGGGTAATAGTATTGACTTATGACATATGAGCATGTACATTACTTATATTTAGTGGACAAGTATTGTATTAAATTTAGATCAGTACCATGAGTAGACTGGCCAGACTCATTGATTAGACTCTAGTCATTTCCAGAGAGAATATCTCCTTCTGTATAGTACACAGAATTAGAAAGGCTTTAATTTATTCATTCATGCCTTTATTCATTCATTATAATAAGTTAGGACTGTTGTGTATTCTGAAGTGCAAGTTGAGTCATGAATATTTATACTTTTCTAAAGAGATGATTATTAATGGTGGCTGGATTTACTATTAAACAGATGTTGAACAATTATCTAGGGGAATGAGAAATACAAAATGCATTGCATTTGGCCTCTTCTGTTCTGGGTGAAAAAAATCCCCTGGACACCATTAATTGTAATCGTGGTTTATTGGCTGGAACCCATTCTCATATTTTAGAGATAATTATCTGTTTATTGTATCACTATAATAAATCACAAATTCGCTACTCCCCAGCTGTTATCTGCAATTAAAGCTGAGGTATTTAACATGTAACACATTCTAAAAACAAAGCAGTCACATCTACCTTCGTACAGATTTTAAAAGAGATGGCATTAACAGTGATGACTAGTCACAATATTGACTGGGAGTGGTAAAAAAAAAAGAAAAGAAAAAATTCTACTATCTATCAGTAAGTCGGCATTACTATTATGAAACCATTAGTTGAGCCTTACAGAACAGAGCCTCATCATAGGCAAAAACCAATACTCATACAAATAGGAACACGCTCATTGAAAGACAGATAGGCAGCACAATTTTTGATTGCTATTCAAATGTTTCAATTCAAGTAATCATGCCATGTCTTTTATGAATAGCAAGCATGGTAAACAGAAATCTTTGCTTGCCATTAGCCAGCTCCTTCAAACTGTTCAAACCACACAAAAGTTCTGTCTTCCCTTCAAGTAATTTGTACTTTGATTGCCCAATGTTTGCTTAGTCTATTTACCTTCTCCAAAAAAAATATATAAAAAAAAACTGTGATTAAGCAATCCACCTCATTCATGTTTATTACACCCACTATCATATCTCATATGTGCCTTCTTAAATGCTGTTATGTGTTATGGATGCATCAGCGAAGAGCGTGGAAATAAATTATCTCCAATGCACATGGAATCTAGGGGTGTTGAACTCAATGTAATCACTCGACAAGGATGGGCTGTGTGAATCTACAGTGTAGGATAGAAAGAATCAACCCCAGACTCTACATAACATTCTGTGTATTTTTACTTATGTCAATTGTTGGTTCTTGGTTCTACAACAAGAAAAATTAATCCAGTTCAAGACATTTGTAGCAAATAACATATCAACAACTGAGCCATATTTGTATGCATATTTTCCTTCAAAAAAGAAGAAAGCCTTAGCCTTCTGTTTCTCAGTCTGATTTAATGAATTAAAAATTTAATCCTGAATCACCATAGCACTACGTTTAAGATTTTACCCCCTAAACCTTGATTAATCAAGGACTAGCAATCAAGATCATTTTCCCCTTTTTAAGATGACCCTGACTGTGCAGTAGTTAAGGCCATATTACATTTGCACTCCTTGCAAAACTTAGTGTCAAGTACCTTGTTCAAGGCCCAGACGCAGTCAGAGCTCATTGCAGTAATGAGGACTTTAGAGCCAGCTGCCCACTGGTATTACTTCCTTCCCCCTTTTCCTGAATTAGCTCTAATTTAAATTTTTTTCAAGGCATATGGAACTGAAAACATTGAAGTAGCTGCTAAAACTAGATTCTAATTATGACATTTGTCCCCCCTACAGTGATTTTGAAGGTCAGAAGAAGAGAATCATGAATGAAAGGTCCAGTCCCTGAGGACATTTCCGACTGATACTCAATAGTGACATGTAGAGTCCCCAAGAGTCACAGAGGAATTATTCTATCAGACAAAGAATGAGAAGCATATCAGGCAAGAAATAAGACCCCAGAGGTTAAAGAGCAGCATAATTAAATGCTAATACTAAATGGAAGATGGTCAGGGGTTGAGTGAATGAGTGAGTCTAGCACAAGAACATACATAGATACATGTATGTTCCAGATATAGTCATGAAAAAATTAATCACCCCATTGAGGTCATATTGCTACATAATTATCCATAATTTAAGCCATTATCCATAATTCAAGTTACAGGTAATTTGGGAAACGTTTGTTTCTTGTAAATTGAATAAAAAAAGTTAATTAAGCATGCAAGCTGGCTAACATTTTGCCAATTGTTATTTTTGTAATTATCACCAATAGCTAAGTTCCCCTTCAGGAACTCGAGCTGCGTCGAAACGCTATGGGAACGCCATCAGCGTGACCTCGCCCTGAATCAGGTGTGTAATCAGTCCAAAGGATGGGCGGGATGTCACAGGCGGGGTGACGTAACGACCCGGAAGCTTTAAAGGCACGAGCGGCGGGTGCCGCACCAGCTTTCTGTCATTCAGCAAGCGCTCTGTGTGTATTGTTTGTCTATTTTGTATTGTCTGTCTATTTTGTATTGTCTGTCCTAAAGCAAAAGACAAAACAAAACATAAGGGCAAGAGCGGTCAGCGTTTTAGGCTATGTGTTCCTCCCTGCCCACGCTATATTACGGGTGGGGATACACACAGCCTGTGCGTTGTCTGCTTGGGAGCGGAGTACGCAGAGTCGGCTCTCGAGGGAGCCGGCTGCTCGCATTGCGAGTGTTTGCCGCTGCGTGCGCTTCGCTCCCGGAGGGCTCTCTTTGAGGAGGGAGCCTCCACTTGCGTTCCTCGTGGTGCTGGACCCGCTTCTGCCGAGGCAGAGCGGCGGTTACACTCGTGGGGTTCGCAGATGGATTTGGTGGAGGGAATGGAGACGGGCGAGTCCCTTTCTCATTCCTCACCCACCAGATCCACTGCCCGCTCTCCGGGATCAGAAGCTCAGAAGAGATCTTCCCCCCAGGGAGTGGGCTCGGCGCTCCGCCTGTCTTCCTCCGAGGAGGTTGACGTGGAGGGCGCCGATGATAATTCGCCTCCTCATATGGCATGCCTAAAGCTCACGAAAAGACGAAACATGAGGCGAAAACAGGAGCCTACCTTTTTTCCCCGACCTCCACACCGAGGTGTCAAGGTCATGGGGGAGGCCTTTCTAGACTCAGGAGATCGTTCTGCCAACCCTGCCACCCATGGTGCTTCAGGGCGCAGTGGTCTCCGGCGAGCGCTTCTCTCAGTTTCCGCCCGGGAATGTAGCGGTACTGGGAGGCTCGCTACCTCTTCGGAGGTTTCCAGAGCAGATAGTTCGGCCTCTCATTACACCAGAGGTCAGTCTCGAGAGACTGATTCCCTTAGTAGACTGTTTGGCAGCATGGAACTTCTGCCGAATGTGTCTCAATGGGTCCTGCATACTGTATAGAGAGGCTACCGAATCCATTCGGTTCTCTTGCGCCTCATTTTTCCGGGGTTCTTCCCACTCTGGTGGGCCCCGAGCAGGCTCTGGTAATGGAACAGGAAGTGCACGCTCTCCTGAGGAAGGAGGCCATCGAAGTGGTCCTTCCTCATGACAGAGAGTCCGGGTTCTACAGCCGGTACTTCATTGTTCCGAAGAAGGGTGGAGGGCTGCGTCTCAGATCAGCTCCGAGGACTGGTTTGTCACGATCGATCTAAAAGACGCGTATTTCCATATCTCCATCCTTCCCCAACACAGGAAGTTCCTGAGGTTTGCTTTTGGGGGTGAAGCTTACCAATATCGGGTTCTTCCGTTCAGCCTGGCACTCTCACCCCGCACTTTCGCGAAGTGTGTGGATGCTGCTCTGGCTCCTATGCGACTCCAGGGCATCCGCATACTGAACTATATTGACGATTGGTTGATATTAGCTCGATCAGAGCAGGTGGTGGTTCGGCATCGAGATGTCGTTCTCGCCCACATGAAAGAGCTGGGGTTAAGACTGAACGCCGAGAAAAGTGTGCCTTCTCCAGTACAGAGAATCACCTATCTGGGCGTGGTGTGGGATTCGACCACGATGCAGGCACGTCTGTCTCCTGCTCGGATCGAGTCTGCCTCACAGCAGTCGCAAGAGTGAGAGAAGGCCGGTTACTCACTGTAAAGCAGTTTCAGAAACTGCTGGGTCTGATGGCAGCTGCATCCAACGTGATACCTTTTGGCTTGCTGTACATGAGACCCCTACAGTGGTGGCTCAAGACCAGGGGGTTCTCCCTGAGGGGAAACCCGCTCCGCATGTGGAGGGAACCTTGGTTCTTGTCCCAGGGCCCGGTGTTGGGAGCTCCTTGTCGCCGCGTAACTCTAGCGACGGATGCATCCCTCACCCGATGGGGAGCGGTCATGAGTGGCCGCTCAGCCCGCGGTCTGTGGGGCAGCCGCCATCTCACTTGGCACATCAACTGCCTGGAGATGCTGGCTGTGTTTCTAGCATTGAAACACTTTCTCCCGGACCTAAGAGGTCACCACGTGTTGGTGCGCACCAACAACACAGCAGTGGTCTCTTATATCAACCACCAGGGAGGTCTGCGTTCACGCCCCCTTTACAGGCTGGCGCTCCAGATCCTTGTGTGGTCCCAGGGGAAACTCCTCTCTCTGAAAGCAGTTTACATCCCTGGCCGTCTCAATATAGGAGCAGACGCCCCGTCGAGGCAGGGGCCGATGCCCGGGGAATGGAGGCTCCACCCCAAGGTGGTGGAGCAGAGATGGAGAGTGTTTGGCCGGGCTCAGGTGGATCTGTTTGCGACTCAGGAGACATCGCACTGTCACCTCTGGTTCTCTCTGACTCATCCAGCTCCTCTTGGCCTGAATGCTATGGTACGGACGTGGCCGAGGCTGCATCTGTACGCCTTTCCCGTACAGTTCTGGAGAGAGTGCGCTGGGACGGGGTCCATCTGTTGCTAGTAGCCCCGTTCTGGCCGGGCCGAGTATGGTTCTTTGACCTGATTTCCCTTCTCGACAGCTCTCCATGGGGGATTCCCGTCAGGAGGGATCTCCTCTCACAGACGGGGGGCACCATTTTTCACCCCCGCTCCGAGTTGTGGAAGCTGTGGGTGTGGCCTCTGACGGGGCACAACTCATAGCTTCCAGTCTCTCAGCCGAGGTTGTTGAGACCATTCTCCAATCCAGAGCTCCCTCAACGAGGAAACTGTACGCGTTGGAGTGGAAACTTTTCACTTCCTGGTGCGGAGACCGCTGGCTTGACCCAGTTAACTGCCAGTTGGTACAGTGCTGGAGTTCCTGCAGGCCTGTCTCTCCGCAGGGTTGACCCAATCCACCCAGAAGGTTTATGTGGTGGCCATTGCGGCCTACCACGCCCCTCTCGGTGGTCAGTCTGTGGGCAGACACCCCCTGGTTACACGTTTCCTCCGCGGTGCGCTGAGGCTCAGGCCTCCGATGCGATCCTGTGTCCCTCCTTGGGACCTGGCCGTGGTGTTAGAGGCTCTCTGTAACCCCCCCTTTGAGCCTATAGAGGAGACTTCTGACCGTCTTTTAACCTTAAAGACCGCTTTTCTTTTGGCTATTTCCTCTCTTAAGAGAGTTGGGGATCTCCAGGCCCTCTCAGTGGCCCCTTCTTATTTAGACTTTGTGTCCGGTCTGGCCAAAGCGTTTCTATACCCTCGAGCGGGTTAAGTACCAAAAGTTCCCTCCTCGACACCACGGCCGGTCATACTGCAGGTCTTTTGTCCTCCTCCCTTTCGGAAGTCCGACCATCGGAGGCTTAATTGTATGTGCCCAGTGCGAGCACTGGACACGTACGTCCACAGAGCTGCCCTGTGGAGAAGGGCAGACCAATTGTTTGTGTGCTTTGGTCCCCCTAGGAGGGGTTTTCCTGCTACTAAGCAGACCCTCAGTTGGTGGATCGTGGATGCCATCTGTTTGGCCTATGAGTCCCCCTCGCCCTTGGGGGTCAAGGCTCATTCCACTAGAAGCGTGGCGGCCTCTAAGGCCTTTCTGGCAGGTGTGCCCATGCAGGACATCTGCAACGCTGCGGGTTGGTCCACGCCCCTGACGTTCGCCAGGTTTTATGGCCTGGATATGCGAGCCACTCCCGGCTCTTCTGTTCTCTTGCCCTAGCTGTGCCTTTCCACACTAGGCAGGGATTTGTAAGTCTGGCGGCATGGGCATACTCGTTCCCATAGCGTTTCGACGCAGCTCGAGTTCCTGAAGGGGAACGTCTCTAGGTTACGTATGTAACCATGGTTCCCCGAGGGAGCGAGACGCTGCGTCTCAGTGCTACACTTCCGGCATTCCTGCAGCACTTGCTTCATTTCTCAGAAGCTGGCGCAGCGCCCGCTGCTCATGCCTTTAAAGCTTCCGGGTCGTTACGTCACCCTGCCTGTGACGTCCCGCCCATCCTTTGGACTGATTACACACCTGATTCAGGGCGCGGTCACGCTGATGGCGTTCCCATAGCGTTTCGACGCAGCGTCTCGTTCCCTCGGGGAACCATGGTTACATGCGTAACCTAGAGATGTTCTCTAGCGTTCACTATCTTACCAAAATAAGGTCCAAAGTGTCTGTCAAATTTGCTTATGGTCAAATCTGACATAAAATGAACATATTCACAAATTCTACTTCATTAATTTATTCCTTAGTGTATCTGTGTCTCTTTTAGCATATTCCCTCCGGCATTACATGGCTCCAGGACTTTGGAGCTGGGATTGAAGATGGGGAAATGTGTATACATACATTTACAAATAAAGCTTTAATTAAATTTGATATAAATCTTACTGATATGAATAAAAATCTAAAAGAAGAGTTTGGACGATGGTTTAAAAAAAGGTATATACACATGTCTGTCCCCTCACACTCCAACAGTGTCTGTATCTCCCACTACATGCAGGCTGTAGCCCACTGTAGCCTCAGATACTTCTCTGACAGGAGTGGAACCTGATATGGTCTAATGCTGTTCCAGCCCAGCTGCCTAAAAGCCCATCAGGTTGTGCATTCTGAGGTGCTTTACTGCTCATCACAGTTGTAAAGAGTAGTTATTTGTGTTATCATAGCCTTCCTGTCAGCACGAACATTGTCCTCTCCTCTACCATCTTCATGAAACTTTATTGAATTTTAATTGATAAAAAGAATGTGTGCTGCTAATATATAAATCCATGTGCTGTTTAGATTATGGGAGTAAATTACATATACACTGCAGGCTGTGTTTTTAGTTATAATTCATTTACATGATGGCATGGGTATAATAAGTGAAAAAAAAAACACTGAAGCATATTTTACAAAGCACCTCTGTACCACATCTGGTTTAAAATGGGCCTTTTTAATGACTGCCACATATTTCATTTCAATACTATTTCCATGCTGTTAGCATTCATTTTAATACCATGCATGGATGACCCCATTTGCAGCAGCAGACAGCCACTGAAACCAATGGTATTAAAGCTGTCCTCATTTCCATGCATTCAATTCATTTCCACACATGTTTACGAATGTGTGTATACATTGTCTATATATATATATATATATATATATATATATATATATATATATATATATATATATATATATATACAGTTAGGTCCGGAAGTATTTGGACAATGACAGAGTTTTTGTGATTTTGCCTTTGTACACCACCACAATGGATTTGAAATAAAACAATCAAGATGTGATCAAAGACTTTCAGCTTTATTTTAAGAGGTTCCACAAAAATATGGCATTTACCATTTAGGAATCACTGCCATTTTAAACAAAGTATCTCCATTTTCAGGGGCTCAAAGGTATTTGGACAATTGACTGACAAGAAGTTAATTGACCAGGTGTAGTCCATTCCTTCATTACTTCAAGACAAATGAAGCAGATAAAAGGTCTGGAGTTGATATCAGGTATTGAGTTGGCATTTGGCAGCTGTTCAACTGGAGCTATATGAAGTCCAAGGAGATCTCAATGCAAGTGAAGGAGGCCATCATTAGGCTCAAAAAACAACATAAATCTATAAGAGAGATAGCAAAAACCTTAGTTGTGGCCAAATCAACAGTTGGGTACATTCTTACAAAGAATGAACACACTGGTAAGCTCAACAACGTCAAAAGGCCTGGAAGACCACGGAAGACAACTAAAGTGGATGATTGCAGAATCCTTTCCTTGGTGAAAAACCCCTTCACAACATCAACAGAAGTCAAGAATACTCTGAAGAAAGTAGGCGTATCATTGTCAAAATCTACAATCAAGAGACGCCTTCATGAATGTAAATACAGAGGGTTTACAACAAGGTGCAAACCACTGGTAACATTCAAGAACAGGAAACCCAGATTAGACTTTGCCAGGAAATATCTAAAAAAGCCTCCCATGTTCTGGAATAAGATTCTTTGGACTGATGAAACCAAGATTAACTTGTACCAGAATGATGGGAAGAGAAAAGCATGGTGAAAGAAAGGAACAGCTCATGATCCAAAGTATACCACACCATGTGTCAAACATGGTGGAGGCAGTGTTATGGCATGGGCATGTATGGCTGCCAATGGAACGGGCTCACTGGTATTTATTGATGATGTGACTGCTGACAGAAGTAGCAAGGTATAGAGGTGTATAGGGCTATACTCTCTGCTCACATTCAACCAAATGCTACAAAACTGATAGGACGCCGCTTCACAGTGCAGGTGGATAATGTCCCTAAACATACTGCGAAAGCAACTCAAGACTTTTTGAAGGCAAAGAAATGGAATATTCTTCAATGGCCAAGTCAGTTGCCTGATCTCAACTCAATAGAGCATGCTTTTCACTTACTGAAGACAAGACTGAAGGCAGAAAGACCCACAAACAAGCAGCAACTGAAGGTGGTTACAGTGAAGGTCTGGCAAAGCTCAAGGGAGGAAACTCAGACTTTGAGTTTTGAGAACATGGGCTCCAGACTTCAGGCGGCCTTAACTGCAAAGGATTTCCATTCAAGTATTAAAATTATGGCTATATTTACAATTATGTCACTTTGTCCAAATACCTTTGAGCCCCTGAAAATGGAGGTACTTTGTTGAAAATGGCTGTAATTCCTAAAAGGTAAATGCCATATTTTTATGGAACCTCTTAAAATAAAGCTGAAAGGCTGCACTTTTGATCACATCTTGATTGTTTTATTTCAAATCCATTGTGGTGGTGTATAAAGGCAAAATCACAAAAACTCCATCATTGTCCAAATACTCCGGACCTATATATATATATACCTACATGAAACCAATGATTTAAGTAAAAAAGGCAAAAAGCAGGAGGCTATAGCTTACAACAATTTGTCAAATTATCTGAAGATACACTGACAGACTGCATTAACATGACTGTCATGTATTTTATGATATAAATGATTTTATGATATAAATTTGATATTTCTGTTTGGAATTAAATTTTTTTCTATTTATTCTATTACCACTTAAAAACTGCATTACTTAAGTCAGGCTTACACCATACAACTGTCGCTCACACTGCATGACTCGATCTCTAAACCCGATGGTAGAAATCACGACAAATTGCTCAGACTGTACAAGTACCTCACGGCCATCAAGTTAAATGTCAAGTGAATTTTTAGTCCCAGACAGCGTTCAGCTCTAATCATGTTCTTGATTTTATGAGTGAAAAGTTTAAAGAAAAATATGGAAAACCATGCAGGAATTTTTGCTCAGCAACAGCTTAATTTACATTGGATTCAAACTCACTGGTCACTGACAGTGAAGCAGATTTTTTATTTTTTGCACACCATGCTGCTGATAGTCACAGATCAGTTTTAACTGATGGTGATTATCCAAAATACAGACTATGGTTCTATATATCAGAGCAGCTCATCCTAAACAATGCCCTATTAAATTATCTGTACCCCTATATTTTATGCCAATGGACCCATATATGTATGCATAAATATACAGTTAAACATGACATCAGGAAAATGTCTAGTATGCACTTGGGAAGGCATATGCACATGTTCATGAGGGCAAAAAGTAAATAAAATCTGTTTAAAGATTAAATTTTATTCATAGTCATAATGAAGCATATGTTTAGTATGAGAGTGATCAATAAGGACCAGAAGAGGCATTCATGACAGAAATACAGTACTTCAAATGATCATTCTTCTCTTAATCACAAAGCTACAATGGAATTTCAATGTGTTCTAATGATTTCAGTTTCCTGAGAAATGTAATTATCAAACCTCTCAGAGTCATAACTGCTTATCAATGAGAAAGACATAATTTTGGTCATGCACATACAAGTAAAAGCAACTTATCAAGATTGCTAATATATAGGTGTGCTCATAACTCAAGCAGTGTCCTAGTGAGATAAGAACTGACAAAATGACTGCAGTAAGACACAAAGCTTTGTCCCTGCCGCTACCAACAAAAGTTTTGGACTGCATAAATGATGAACAGGTTTTGTAACAGATAGATAGAGATTACATGATTATTGTTATGAGCCTCATGTGTGAAATGATGCCACACAGTGTTTCTTAAGAAGGGGGAGAGTAGCAGTGTATAGTGATGATTTGAGGTCAGTGCACAGTGATTAAGCAAACACTGTTAGTGCTTACAATACCTCACATCATTTGCAGATTAATTTTCTACTATTCAGCAGAAAATAATTAATATGCCTATTTACATGTCCCAGGGTTCAACAGAATCCATGAGGGAAAAACAAAACAAAACACAAGCATATGTGAAGCAGAAGAGTTTACATATAACCAGTATAATTAAGAGAGAAAAGCCTCTAAAGTCTCTCTCAAACAGAAATTTGAAGTAGGTTTGAAACAAATTTCACCATTTAATTTACTGCTTCTACATAGCTGAGGGCCAGGGAAAAAGAGGGGAAAAAAGAGCAAAAAGAGATGTTTCAGGGTGATTCTATAGTACTATAATGTCTGGTAATTGGCAGCCAAACTCATTGCATTACATTCATAGGAAGGAATTGCATATTAAATGCTCCTTTCATTTAGGACAGTGGGCTTTTCTTTCTACAGATTGATTTGGTGGCAGGTGACACACTGTACTTTCATATCTGAATTGTGAGTAAAGATGTCAGCAACTGCCACATACCTCTTGTTCCATCCCTCTCTCGCTGAATCTTTATCATTGAATATCAACACACACACACACACACACACACACACACACACACACACACACACACACACAAATCTCTCTCTTTTTTGGTTTTCACAGTGTTTGTAAAAGATGCTAAAGTTTGATCTACATTTATACTAGTACATCACTTTTGTGAGAATGTGAGTAATATAACAATATCAGAGGTAATTTATTGCTCAAAGAATTGACCGGAGCATAAAACAATATCATTGTAATCAAATACAGGGACTCTTAAATTACTAAAATTATTGATTAAGGCATCAGGATCCATAAGTACGTTGGTCCTGTCAATCATCTTAACAGAGCAAAAGCTTCAGTTACTTAGCCCAAGCCTGTTAGTCAGTAATGTCATACAGAGGACATTAGGAAAAGACAGTTCTACATATGCCTCAGCTTTTAAGTATAAATTTATGTCCAAGTACAAATGTCTTTTTTTAAATAATTAATTTACACTTGTAAAATTGTAACATTTCTCAGCCACATTCATGGAAAAGTGATCAAAAACCTTCCACACTTTAAACATGACAAATATACACCCTGGCAACATGGGCATTCACTAGATATGGCTAGAGGGGGCAAGGAAGTGTTTCATCTTTCTGGATTGAAATTAAATGAGCCTTGCTGGAAGAGACAGAAAAAAAACATGGCTCTCACGGATCAGTCATTTGCTCTAATCAAATCAAAGGACCTGCTTAGAATTATCTTCATCTATGGTGGTGTTCAGTCAAATCAACCAAGAATACTTCAGTGGAATTTGCATTTTTTGCACAATATACCCCCCCCACACAAACACACACACATACACACACATACACACACACAATTAGCTCAACAATAATTTTGAAAAACAAAGATTTGGTTAATGACTTATTGTGTACGCTGTAGAACAAAAAAAAAATATATATATTTTGTGCTTGAAAATTTGATACCCATTTCTAAAACTGCACCCAGGAGCATTCTGTAAATGTATTAGGTCACTGAGGACAGGTGCAGATTGGATGTCAACATCCCTTGGGTGCCCTCCCACGTCTCCTTCCTGTACTCATGCTGTCCTGCAGTCTGGCCATGCCTGAAGTCTTTGGCATATACACTCAGTGGGTAAAAATCATCTGTGCTTCTAGTGATTCTATAAAGAAATAAATAAATCCGTAAAGCATAATAGAAATTCATTCCTTCTGTTCAGACGTTCGCTTGAGTTCATTTGGAGCAAAGAGACAGACCTCTGAGAACTGCAAACCTACACATTAATTAATTTGCTGCAATAACTGTATTTAGTTGTTCAGTGCCATGGATATTGTGGTATAAGGAGCATATTGTCTTTGATTTGGTTTGTTTTCTGGTGCTTTTTTATTTATTTATTTTTTTTAAACAATTTGCTTGAATAGAAAGCAGAAAAGTGTAGATATACATACATACACATATATGTATATATATATATATATATATATATATATATATATATATATATATATATA
>CM040986.1:16020690-16084875 GCA_022985145.1 Pangasius djambal | reverse complement strand
CAATAAATCAGTACATCAATAAATCAGTAAATCAGGAATTTAAAGTAAGACTGAAGAAGGAAATAGCAATTTTAGCAACTACAATTGTAATCATGTGTTGTGGTCAAAACTTGAACTTTTAAGAAATTTTCACCATTGACATGCTTGTAAAAAGGGACTATTTACAACTAAAAACATGGAGGCCTCTCCAAGGAGTTGCCTCTAGGTTAAAACTTGGTCACAGAAGGATCTTTTCATCTATTAATCTTTCTCTGCTAGGAGAATAAAACCTGGCCATGGATGGATACTGAGCCCAAATATGCATTGAAATCAACACAGAAATGGTCTTGGTTTTGAATCCAGTTGACCTGTGAGAGTTCACATGCATAAACATAAGAATATAAAGTAGCTTTAAATACAAGCTACATGAAGAAAGAGTCCAAGTTCCCTCTGCTAATGTATCCAACCCTATTAGACATGACAAGAAGGTGCTCAGTGCTGGTCATCTCTCAAGTGGAGGCTTGAGCTAATTTTTAACTGTAAGGGGTTTCATGGGGGTTTCCAAAACAAACAAACAAAACAAAACAACAACAACAACAACAACAAAAAAAAAAACAGAAATTCTAACACTGTTACATTTTGGGTTTGAAGGAATACTGTGTTTACTGTGTTTCTTTTTTTGGTGAATATTTTGTATTTTAGGAATTGATTGTATCACAATCAGCTCTTGAGTAAAACCAGTACAAATACTACAGCATTGAATACCTCTGCGGCAAATGTCAGTCATCATCATGATCAGTCAGGCTTTGATCATGTAATTGTGTCCTTTGTGAATATGATTGTGATGCGTTGCTCCACTGAGAAAAGAACAATAAATAATATGCTGTTATACAGAGGTGACGATGAAGGAAGGGAATGAGAGAGGATAAAATGTAAATTTGACCTTTCTTTAATATTCTAATCCTATCTTAGGTCAGTGGTTTATCTCCTGTCACATTTATTTGCATTCAGTAATGACCTTACTTTCAAACACCAGGGGAATACTGATAGTGCTGAGACTAATAGCTGTCAGGAGAAATAAAAAACTCATACTTACTATGACCATGTACTAGAGTTTGTGAGAATGATAATAGATTCAAAACATCTCTATAAACTAATGCAATACTGAGACACAAGTCTGTATATGTACAGCATGGCAATTAAAAGGCCACACAGAAATAAACTCCCTGCGTTAATGCATTCATAATATTCCTGAATTAGTTGTAATGACAGTCATTAAGTTCCACATTTCCTGAAAGCATCTGTTGTGATAACATATTACAATATTTATTATTGTGCTGAATTAACTTATGGATCGTTTCATTATTGAATTATTCTGTCATATTTTTTTTCTTCCACCTGAGTTATTGATGTTGATTCAAAATGCTAATGTTTAAAATATCATTTAAAAAATTGGATTTAGAAACAATTAAGCATGGCATTAAGGCTAGCATGGATTGCAGATATTATGCATTGGACAGTTTTCACCATGGTCCAAAATGAAATAAATTAGATGTTAATTGAAGCATAGGGAAAGGCTGAATATGATCTAATTTAGTCTCATTATCATCACTACTATCTGGGAGACCTTATCCGCATTCTTTATGCAAATTGGACTTTAGCTATTAATTTAGTAGCAGGGTTTTAAAGTAAACAACAACAGGATACCCTCAGAGACAAATATTCTTAGTCATTCAAGAGTTTATCTAATCAATACAATGATCACTATGGTCCTTTTGTTCCTTGTCATGAATCATTTTCACTTGGTCTCTTTCAAGAGTGCATTTCATAGTTGTGCTTTTTCACATTGTGATGCTCAGTGTGACAGCATCCATGAGCGAAGTGTCACCACATGGCCATGTCATTTTTCTAGGTGGGTGGACCATCACATTTCCACTCTGTCACATGAAAGCAATGGAGACTGACAGACTCAATGAGGATAGATTTGTTTGTCTGTGCCTGCTGAATGATGATGAATGTCTGTCAGTCTGACCCCCTGACTGTCATCAGGCTTTCCAGACATGAGCACTTCGGGTGAGCTGGGGTTGTGGGTTACACAAGAGAATGGCCAACTAGGGCATTGCTTTAGAGTTCAGTTTGGACAATTAAAAATATTATTGTGAAAATGTCATTTAAATGCCATGTAATTGTTTCAATAGGTTGCAGACAATTTGTAATAGATTGTATAACATTTCAATAAATTCAGTTTGCAAAAACAGAAAACAGCATTAAACATTAATTTGACTTTCTATATTCGGACATGGTATAATAGCCATAATAGAGTATAACATCAGAGTAGAGAAAAAAAAAATTAAAAATCATTGTGCATTTAAACACACAGGGACATAAGCAGACAATATAACAGTCTCAAGCTGAATCTTCTGCATAAATATGGCAGTGATGTATGTGCTCCATCTCAGCTATTTATAGCTATATCTAATACTATGATCAGTTAGCCTTAACAAGTTCTGTTACCAGAGGTATTACAAGAAGAACATGAACAAGTTTAAGCTGAAAACTGAAATCAAGCATAGTTTATGTACAGTAGCTTAGTACTGAATTAACTCTTTGGTATAATGTAGACGCCATTTTCCCTACTTCAATAAGCGTTACACCAACCATTTCATGCATTATATGTTATCATAGATTATGGATGCTTTTCTCTAACGACCAACCAAAATTATGAATTGCCAATAGTAATTTCTGTAAGGAAGAAAAGAAGGTGCATTAGATGATTCTGACATTTAATCTTGTTCCATATGATACACTGATACAGTAAGATTTACTGAAAAGGTTCAAAATTGAATTATGTAACTGACTAGTTTTATTTGTCTTAATTTATGGGTTCATGTTGGTTCACTTTGTTTAGGTTTCATATTCTTTAATTAATGCCAATAATATTGAACGACTGGGTTTCACAAAATTTTCTCAATGATCTATAGTGAACTAGCATGAGGATGTGTTTTTAATAGAGACTACAACATGCTTCTGTTAGTATACAGGTGTCTGCTAAATGCTGTAAACATAAGACAAATAAGCAATTTAAATTTGACAGCATAATTCATATTTAAAAGTGCAGTAATACATGAAAATTATATAATTTTAAATCAAACAATCAAGGTTTATATTTATAAGTCTTCTTATGCATAAATGATACACAAATTCAGGAGCATGAGTAGGATATGAACATTTTTCTGAAATTATGGGATTTTCATGAATACCACATTTGTTGTGTAAATACTCATGTAAATGATTTATGAATAAATCTCTTCGTATTCGGTTTGATAAATGAGGTCCAATGCCTCTAGTTTGCCTTTGGGTCAGCCTTTTCGAGAACCTATATCTTCCTAGTCACAGAGTACCACAAATAATGTAATAATAGAAATAATGTAAAGAAAGAGAACAATATGAGAAAAGAGAAAAACACAGAGAGTTTCATGTATGTACCAAGCAGTCATTTGCTTTCACCTCTTCACCTGATTACCAGAAAAAGTGTCATTAGTAAGTGTTCTACTTTGTTTCAATTGGTCCATGTTTATGAGCCTCTATTCACCACATAAAACACTACCAAGACAAGCAGATCTGGTACAAGTTGTAGCATACTCGCCATCTCCATTATTGTGGAGAAAGAAATGCTAGTGACCTGAAGCAGTAGTCTGCTGAATAAATGCAAAAGCAATTGCATTTTCTACATTCTCATGCCCACAAAAGAGACTATTTAAATGTTTACACCATTAGTGCCAACATCAGGTGGATAATTCTGATGTGAACAAACATGATTAAACTTTGAAAGGCGTGAGTATTGTAGACATGAGTTTTTCAGTCTCTGGCTTTATGGGGATGTATTTGGGGAGTTGAAAGGCTGCACTGGGCCTCAGGGTGACAGGGCATAAGATGAGAGAGGAAAACAGTGCAGTGCAGTGACACTGGAGCATTCATTACTGCAACAGTGCCATTTTAAGAGTTCTCTTCTCCAAACAATGCAGCCCAAGCCTCCATCATTCAGCATAATTTCCCCAAGAGTACCAACTTATCCATTACTAACAAGCACAAAGAGTGATTTAGCTGAACTTTTTGGCCTTGTTCCTTTTTATCCAGCTCTCTTAGTCTCCTTTTCTGTCACAGATGTTCCAGTATTTTAATGAATGTGTGAATCTTATCACTTGAGAATGAAAAGTTCTCTGTGTATGGGATATTTGCCTGTTTTTGAGGAACAAATATTGCACCAGATGTGAAATGTCCCTAATGCTCTCTCAACCTACCAGTTAGTCATTGATTAACAGTTTACGGTAGCAGCATTAAGAGTGTGAAAGTATGGGCAACTCTTTTTTTATAGCAAGGGGGTCGTCAGACTTAATTACTCTCAATGGAGACTTTATTTGGAATGTCCCCAATGTTGCTGAACCCCCCCCCCCCCCCCCCCCCCCCCCCCCCCCCCCCCATCTGTCTCTCTCTATCTCTCTTATTGGTCTTTCTTAAACATCAACATAGCTGAAAAAGCCAGACCTGACCCCAGCCAGAGCAGCCTGCAGTCTGAAAATCATCCACTAATGGAAGCAGGAAAACATCTCAGCAGTCAACTGAGAGAGACTATGTCTGGGGTTTTATCAGCACTTTCAGCACTTGAGCTCTGTGATCACTCATACACTGACTTGTGATAAGGTAAACAAATCTTATAATGCCCTAGTGTTGCTAATCCTGTAATACTCCATCACCTGATCGCTTGTGATAAGAGCAGTAACACTTTACTTAAATGTGGTGTTCATAAGGCTACATGTCTCATACATATGGTCTTCCTCACACTGACCGCTTTCACCAATTTTGGTGTTAGGTTAAGTAACACCAAAGTCCAGTGACAGATTCTTGTTGACACATTCCAGACGTGTTGTATGTTGGAACATCATTAGAACTGGTTTTATTCCATGTATTTCAGGTATGTCAGAGTTACGTAATGGTAAAGATGTGACAAATCAAACATCAAAGCCAAACTTGCCTTAAATGAACAGACAAAAAAATAATAACACAGTTATTAGAGTGGTAGGATACAGTTATAGGCTTTCATAAAAATCTTAGGCTAATGCTCACATTATGTACGTACATAAGCAGAACTCTGTTACAGCAGTAGGCATTCCTAAAAATTTAAATAAAATACATTTTCCTTAAAAGTCAAAGAAAATATGCACAATGTTGTTATTATAGCATTATCGCTATTATGAATAGTAAAATTAAGCTCACTTTATCTAAGGGCAAGAGAAAAAAAATGTCTGTCATTACAGTAGATATTCATAAAAATGGAGAAAAAAAGGTTTTGTTTAAAGCTGAAAGAAAATAGGCATAACATTAGTATTATGGTGTCATGATTGTCATTATCCAAACCTGTTATACAGCAGCTTTTAATGCTGATGTTACCAAGTGATAGTGCCAAGAATAGGAGACAGACACTGCAGGGAATATTTTGGCAGTGCTTACTTTTCTTCAATTTTCCAATTAACCTTACTTGGCACCATTAGGAGCCACAACATCAGCTGTCTTGACAATTTTATGTAGCTGTCATGTAGCCCTATGAAAAATACCATTGGGTAAAAGGGATATCCTAAGAAATGATACTTATAAATGTTTGTGGACACCTGACCATCACACCCGTATGTGCTTGTTGAACATCCCATTCCCTATTTAGTCCTCACTTTGCTGTTATAATAAACTCCTCTCTTCTGATAAGGCTTTCCACTAGATTTTAAAGTGTGGTATTAGTGAGGTCGGGTGAAGATCTTTCTTGTCTCTGCCATGTAAAGACAAAATAATATAGCTCATAAAACATTCATGTACATTCATGTTTTGACATAAGCCTTATATAAATCATCCAGTATTGCATTCTAAAATATTTATGCAATGCTTGTCTGTTATGACAGCCCAGTGTAGGTACCCATTAAATAAAGTGTTACTAAAACAAGCGTGTTATAAGTGGTGTTTTTGGAAATCTAGAATTAGCTTTGCAGAAGGCTTGTTTGCAAAGATTTTGTGGAATGAAAATGAAAGCTGTATATTGAGATGCTGTATATTCTGTAAATCAAATAAAATCTAAAGAACATACATTACATTAATGAAGACACAGTTTCCATCTGTTTGAGGAGCTGCATTGCAGTACAGCAAAGGTGATAAAAGTACTGAATACAGATGGTCCACCCTGTTACAATTGTGCTGTGATTAATAAATTATATATTATAGATATGTTTGTTACTGTTGTGATTGTGGTGTGTTGTGTCATATTTAAGCTAACATGTCTTAGCCCTGCATTCATTCCTGGATTAGTGGCTCTAGAATAGCGAGAGAGAGAGAGAGAGAGAGAGAGAGAGAGAGAGAGAGAGAGAGAGAGACATTGCAGTTCAAGACTTAATGACTTGGTTTGTCTGTGCATGACAAGGTGCAGGAAAAGAAAAGAAATAACAGTAGTGAGAGCAGAGATTTGGTGGTTGAGTAAGGCTGCACAGGCTTGTCACAGCATAAAGACAGAGAGAGAGAGACAGACAGACATACATACAGAAAGATCACATTTCATAAAGCAAAACAACAGACAACATATGTAATATGGAAAGGCAAAAAAGTGTGTATGTGTGTGTGTGTGTGCATGGTGGGTGCTCAAGTTCTCAAGTTCTGAAATTCACATTATTATGATTTGTATTTTATTTATAAAATATTTATATTGTAGCACACCAGGGCCTTTTAACTGTAGATTGTGTAGCTCACAGACTTGTGCAGGTGATATTGAAGTCAAGCAAAAATCATACATCATCATCATCTTCATCATCATCATCAGAGTCATGATCATAATTCTTGATTGTCCTGGGAAAATTAATAGACACACACTATTGTTCTTTTGTTTTTTTCCCCCACACAAAGAGGCTTAAAGGTTAAAAAAAGCAACACACTTGCTTGCAAATCTGTTCAGCTTTTGAAGCCTAGTCTGAGGATTTGAAATGATGTAGAGTGTGTTTGGGTGTGTGTATGTGTGTGAGCGTGAGTGTCTGTGTGGAGACTCTTTAACCTCTCAGCATTACTCATCATTACTCATCATTTTTACAGTCTGCTTTCATGAAGATGAAATGCAGATGGCAGTAATAAACTTTGCCTGTGTGTGTCTGTGTGTGAGTATGTGTGTGTGCGTGTGTGTGTGTGTAATGGAGTAAGGGGTAGGTGTGATAAATACATTCCCTATGATCTTCTGTGATATGCATTAATCTTCTGCTTGGACACATGTGAGCTTTGTTTGCCATACAGTAGCTCATGTTTTAATATGTTTGTTTGGTGATGAATTCTATTTTGTATTTTTAGAAAGGTGTTTGGTCTAGTGGAACAGAAACCCCAGCTCAACATTGCCCCCCTTTGGTATTATTTAACATGATGCTATTACTTATATCCAAACTGTCTTACATGTGCACACACACACACACGCTCACACACATGCACACACATACATGCACAAAAGAATCAATCTAGTGAGAGACATAAAGTGCACTCTGACACACACACACTTCAGTCTGGAGTGTAAGTTATGATGCACACAAAGGTAAAGAGAATTTACACAACAACGAAGAATCTACTTGACTAATTATATATTTTAATTATATATGTAATGAGATGTGTAGATGATGAGAACATTTCTAAACAGAGTATAACTGCAATGCACTCTAGGACTGTGGTGTCCAATCTTAACCAGAAAAGGCCGGTGTGGGTGCAGGGTTTCATTCCAACCAAGCAGAAACCATACCTGAGCCTACTGAAAGCCAAGATCAACTGATTAAACAGGTGGAATCAGGTGTGGCTCCAGCTTGATTGGAATGAAAACCTGCACCCACACTGGCACTTTGTGGATCTCCTTCTCTAGGCTCTGCCACTGGAATACCAACATTTAGCGTATATTGTTCATTTAGGTACTCATTATTCTCCCTGTAGAGGACATACAAACTATTAGATATTTTATGAAAATAAAAGAGGGACTATAGGTAAATGAACCTGATCTCATCAGATTGTTTATGAATTTGAATAAGTGTGGTTGATGTGGTTGGATTTCATCTGATGTCATTATAATGAAGTTGTAAGGACAAGAATGATAACTTCATTCCTATCTTTAAATTTTGTAACTTTTCATATAAGTCGTGTTGTGGATTCTTACTTTCTCATTGCTGATCTCACGTTTAGGTTTAGGTTTAGCTTTCTGTTTCTGTCTCTGCCCCGTCCGGTTATTGGTTTCTGTTATGTGTTAGCTTATTGATTAGTTTGTCTTTGCATTCCAGGTGTTGTTTCACTTTGTTGATTATTATCATGCATTTGTTACTGTAATTCCAAGCCATATTTTCATGGTCTAGTTTTCCTTCACGCTGACCCATATGCTTTATTATTTTGACTTGGATATGCCTACAATTACCTTGTCTGCATGTGTTCTGGCCCCCACTGTGGACACTGATTAAGAATCAAGAACTGCCCTTAAAAAAACAAACACTGAATTTACTTACTCGCTTCCTGCCTCATGTTACTACTTGATTTATGTAAATTGTTATAAATTTACTGAGAGACCTTGTACAGTCTAAATCACCAGAGTGATAGAGACAGTGTCTGGGGTTTTATCAGCACACGAGTCATGGCTTTTTTTGGGATTAGTTCAGCACTTGAGCTTGTATGTTATCACTCAAGCGTCAACTTGTGATAAGGTAAACAAATCTGTGAATGTCCTAGTAGTGCTGCTCCTGTAATGCTGTATCACCTGATCATGTCTATCACTTGACACTTAAGGATGGTGTTCATAAAGCTTACACAATATCTTCCTGACATCTGACATAAACCAACACAAACATCAAAAGTCAACCTTGATCTTAATTGTATGTAACAAACGACAGATATTTGTTAACACTTCCTTGACTTGCTGTGGGTTAGAACATCATGAGAATTAGTTTTACACGTTTTTTTTTTTACACATTCAGGTATGTCAGGGTTACATTATATTGAATATGTGACAAATCAAACATCACTTTTTGTAAGGACATAAACACAGCTCTGTCTTGACAGTAGATATTCAAAAAAATCACATATGTAGAAAAAGCACACTTTGTTTAAAGGTCTAAGAAAATATGCACAACATTGTTGTTATAGTGTAATTAACAGGTTTGGATAATGACAATAAACAGCAGCTTTTAAGATTGATGTTACCACCATGTGCAAAGAACAAGAGACACTGCTGGGCATATTTTTGTGATCACTTTTATTAAATTTTCCAATTAACCTTATTCGGCAAACTGTCGCATAACCACCATTATGAGCCACAGTTGTCATGACAATCTCATATAGATGTCATGTAGCCCTGTGAAAATCATCCTTAGGTAAAAAAAATTACCCTAAGAAATAAGTGTACCTATTAAATACTTTTATAACACATTCATTATCATTACAACTTTGCTTTATCAAGTAATGCTGGAGAATCTATAAAATGTTTATGCCAAAACAGGTGAGGTGACAGAGATTTGAGGGGACATTATGTAAATTTATGGTTATTATATGGGAATTAGGTGGTGGGGAAGCCTGATGTCTTCCAATATATATGTTTCTGTCCTGTATGAAAATGTATGATTTACATTCCCTTAAATGGTCTTTGTTGAACTCTACAGCAGTGGTTCCCTATCAGAAATGGTTTCAAGTAGAACTAGTAAGTAGAAATTAAGCTAAGAACCCTTGATTAATCAATGTAAGTGTGCTTGCTGTTGACCTAAACCAAAGGTGGGGGACCTTCATGTGCTTGAACTCAATTTTACCCCTGCATGCATATTACCTGTAATTTTACTCCTGCATGCACATTACCTGTAATTTTACTCCTGCATGCATATTACCTGTTGATTCTACAAATTAGACATCTTTTGAGGGCAACATGGTAGTGCAGTGGGTAGGATCACCACCTCACAGCACCATGGTCCTAGGTTTGATCCTGTGCTTGTGTTATGTTATGTTACTCCACTGTCTATGTGGAGTTTTGCATGTTCTCCCCATGTTCATATATGTTTCCTCTGGATTCTCTGGTTTCCTCGCACTGTCCAGAAAAATGCACATAGGAGGACTGATTATGCCAATTTACCTATACTGTAGGTGTAAATCTGAATGTGTGTGTGCATGGTGCCCTGTCATGGACTGGCATCACATCTAGGGTGAATTCTCCTGCCTCAAGCTCATTGTTACAGGACAGTTCTGGATCCACCGCGACCCTAATCAGGATGAATTGGTTACTGAAGATGAATGGATTAATGTTTAATTTTGGTGTGTTTTATATGTTTCCTAAAGAAGGAGTGTCTGAATTTATTGGTGTATACAATCAATAAAGATATTTGATGTCTATATACTTGGCACAAGCCATACGAAGCCTAGTGATATTCAACTCTATTAAGAGAGTTTGTCATTGTAAGCATGTTAAGATTCAGTCATTTATTCGTAACTCTTCCTATGTGACACATTCAACAAGACAGTGACAAGGAAAAATTAATGGGGGCTTTGGATTATGGTATGCACTCAAGACTTCTTGGAAAACAATCATACTCACGTCATACGAGTCTGAGAGTTTGTCTAACTCAGTCTCTGATTATATGAACTAAGAATTCCACTAAGAATTTGATGTTGTATGGGGTGGAGAGGCAAAAATTTACATAATAGTAATACAAAAAATAATAATCATAAAAAAAATCAGGTGCATGATAGTAGAGGATTGCCATTACAGATCTCAGAGAAACAGTGTCTATCATGTTGATTAAAATTAGTATCATATAACCACTCTGTAACTCCAGCTCAGTGAGCTGTTTTACTTAAACCCACCAGCATGCTCTGTTTAATCAGAATGGAAATACAGTTGTTCAGTTGTTATTCTGTTGTAACTCTGAATATTCACTCAGTAGAAACAAAGCCACTCTGGTCTGACATAGAACAAATGTAATTAACTTAGGAGCAAAATACCAACCGAAAATGCACTGGCTGTACAAACCTGTCTTATCCGGTGTAATAATTCATAATCTATGTACTCTATATATGCTTATTTGTTATGTGTGAATGTAACAGTGAGAATGTAGAAAAAAAGAATTGTAGAAAGAAATTCAGCACGCGCACAGACACACACACACATGCACGCGCACGCGCACACACACACACACACACACACATACACACACACACACACACACACACACAAACCTAAAACAGTATAAGCTATAATGGATAAAGATTTGCCACAACAGAAAGCCCCAGGCAAAGTTAATTACACTGACAGATCATTTCTCACTCATTTGTTCATTCTTATCTGTTAATATGTTAATTTAGCTGGATGAATTTCAGATCGGGAAAACACAGCAAATCTATGGATAAAAAGTTCTGGGCAAGCAGGCACCACTGAATCATTTTTATCCCTTTTCTCTGCTAATAAAATATTCATAGAAACCCATATGCTTCAAAGTATCTTTACTAGATAGGTTATCAGGTTTGTGGTACTTTTACACAAATCATCATATGAAAGGCTGCTATCTCTTCCTCTTGCTAGCTAGCTATCTTTTACAAGCTTACTCATGTTCCTTTAATCTCTCTTAATCTCAATTTAAAATTTAACTTACACCAAAAGCCCTAAATGGCTGGTGCTTAGCTTACTTCCTGTATAAATACAAATGCTGTGAATATGAACTATGTTCTTGTGTGTGTGTGTTAGCTGTGATATATCCATTCACTGAGGTAAGGGTGGATGCTAAATGTTAGACCTGAACAGAATTTCTGAAAGCTGTCCTTCAAGAAACACTCAACTCATAAAGAACAAGAAGAAGTCAGCAGCAGTCTCTTGCTGTTCTCTTTTGCTGCTGCTTTACATCTTATGGTCTTTTTCTCCTTCATCCTGCTGTCATTAGCACTGGATTAGTTCAGGCCTGGATTGCTTTAGACATCAAGCATCAGCGACTCCATCCATCATGAAATGTCTTTTTGCAGTGGATCATTACTGCCATCTATTGCTTGAGCATCCCTTTGTCTCTTTCCCCTTCTCTCTATTATAAACTGTCCCTCTATCTCTCTCCCTCTATCTCTCTTGCTCTCTCTCTATATATCGTTCCTTTTTCTCTTTGGCTGTGTCCATCCTAACCTCCCAGTGACGGCCTTTATGTATCCTTTCACTCCCACTGTGCTCTGTGGCAAGCTAAGTCAAAGCCACAGCTCCAGGGGACTAAAGGCTCTCCTAACCCCTCCTCTTTCTTCATTTTTTTTCTTCCTTCTTTCTTTTACTGGGGACTTCTGAGTGGCAGCCAATCATGAGCTGAGTCATTTCTCCTTCACTCTTTCTCTTCCTGACAGCAATGGACAGAGAGAGAGAGAGAGAGAGAGAGAGAGAGAGAGAGAGAGAGAGAGAGAGAGATCAGAAAAGCGTGTAAATATAGACAGAAATTATGAAGAAAAAAACAACAGAATAAATGTAAAAGTAGAAAAAAATCAATCATACACATGCAATTGGATAGAAACAAAAAAAGAAACAGGGAACACAGAGGGAGACACATTTGAAAGAGAAGACAGCATGTCAGTGAGGTAGGTGCATGCACTCTCTCTCTTTCTTTCTCTCCCTCTCTCTCATACACAGTCTCTTTCACACTCACACACCCTGGCTCCCATCCACGCATCTCCACACGCAGGCTGCACTCGAGCTTGGCATGTAAGTGCAGGAAAGGTGACAGAGCAGGCAGTGCTTCGCTTTGCTAAAGAGGGACAGAGCAGCATGACTGCTAACGCGTAGATCAGCAACGGAGCATGAACACTGAAGGTAAAACCTCTCTCACTCTCCCTCCCAGCCGTGCTCAGTCTCTCTCTCTTTCTCTCTTTCTCTCTTTCTCGCTCTCTCCCTCTCTCACTCACTCTCTCCCTCTCCCACTCTCTCTCCATCCCTTTCTCTCAGACAGATGAAAGGAGCGCACTGAAAGAGTGCAGTCATGTACATAATTTCTCTTGCCGAATCTAAAGGTTATTATTAAGACATGTGCGCTTCACCCCATGACTTACACTGCTGCCGTGGACGTATCTCGCTGTAAGCCAGTTAAAATCTGTGAATAAAGTTACCCAGAGAAGGATTCAAAGCTGCAAGAATGTAAGTGGATGGTTTATTCTTTTCATTTGCAGGATGTTAAAGAAGGTTTTTAACATGAAGAAATATAATGCAATGATTATAGAATATGAATGAATCCTACTTTGTGCATCAGATCTTGTTTATAGCTGTAGAGTTACTTTTTGGTAGCATTCCATCTCATGTGTGGAGTTTGGAAAGCTTGGATAATGTTGATAGCATCAGCAATGCGAGTTCTATCGTTTATATATTGCTTAGATTTTTTTTTTTCAGGAAAAAAAAAAGAGGAAATGAATTCAGACAGAATATCTTACCTTAGTGCACATTTGTGTTGTTCAACTAAGTGCATGGAGAATTTTTTTTTTTTTTTTTTCTGCGGTTTCTTAGTAGTGCAACAGTGTAAAATACTGGATCATCAAAGACAGCCAGGAATAGAGGGAGATGCAAATTCTTGCTTTGAAGGGCTTTGAATTCCTTTAAATTCGGTCAGATCTTTAAATAGCCTGTCATGGACTGATAAGAGGAATTGTGCATGCTTTGATAATGTTCTCTAGGAATCATCCTTATAGGAATTCTCCAATTACACAAATGCTTTTGCATGATTCCACTAAGCCGCTTATTACTGTGAACTGTCATCTGTCCAATCTTTTACTGCCTGGCCTCAGGTCACATCATAAATTGTTTATGTCTATAAAAATGAGAATGAATGACTGAAAAAAAATGTATCTATCTATCTATCTATCTATCTATCTATCTATCTATCTATCTAGATTGATTGATTTATTGATGCAACATTGCAGGACAAATAAACAACACACAAAATACAGAACAGAACGAGAAACCAGTGACTCAAGGGGAAAAACAGTAAAAAAAAATAAGTGTATAAAAATTCTTCCATCCAAAGTGAAGCTGTACAGTGTACAAGTTGTAAGTAGATATTTTCTGTTTTTCCCACTGAAATTCCTGTAAACTCTGTTCACCATGATGATTTCTGGGGACAGCTTAATGTTTTTTGTCTGGTTGTTTGTTTGTTTGGTTTTTGTAATGCCTAATTTATGTATCCACATTATTCAGCAAATTAGCTACAGATGTGCAACACTCATGACAGTTGAGTCTAATAACATTATCTTTGCAAAATCAAATGAGCTATGAGCTTTTATTTACACACGAACTTTAAATCTAAACCTTGATGGACTTTGGATTTTTATGAAATCTTTAGTAGACAGTTACAACACTTGACAAATATGCAATTTAACTACAAAAAAATCTTTAAAAAATCGTAAAAATCTTAAATGTATTTCTACAAAATTTCTGTTTATATTTCTTCGTGCAGGATTACTAACTATTTTTAGTGTTCATGTGTCATTTTTGAAAATATTTCAGTGAATACACAGCAGGTATTAAATTGAAGATTTCACTATTATTTACAGCTTACAGAGTATCTCCTCAATGCAATACAGTCAATATTGGAATAGAATAAAAAACAGCAGAGAGAGAGAGAGAGAGAGAGAGAGAGAGAGAGAGAGAGAGAAAGGAACATTGCCGTAATTGTGCTGCACTCTCTGAGAGATGGTGAGCTCCACCAAGTGGTTGAGTTTTTAAGTTACTTCATGATAATTCAGTCCGAGCAAGAGAGCCTCTTGTCATTTTTAAATCATTTTTAACTGTGCTATCATTTTTACAGTTAAAAAAAGTAAATAAAACCTTGTACTGAGCAGCTCTAGTTCTTATAATCTGATGGGACTGCCGCTTTGTGCACAAAGTCATTCTCTTAATAGATGTCCATGAAGTTTATCTAAAAGACTTATGATGGTGTTTCAAGCTTTGTATCATATGGAGTGCATTGCTCATCCAACATGTCACACCAGCATGCATCTCCCCTCTTTTGTGCCTTTCCTTTCCATTTCACAATCTGCCTCACTACTCGATCCCATCAGAGCTTCAAATCCATTTTCCATCCTCTGAGTTTGTTAGACGTCAAGGTCATAGGGAAGGAGGAAAGAAAGAAAGAAAAAAGAAAAAACTTTCCTCCAAAGACACTGTGTAAAATAAATGTACAGACACAGACAGTGTTACCCCATATATGTGTACAACCATCCATCAGCACAGCACCAGGCGTGGAGAGGGCTAGCCCAGATTCCCTAAATGATCCATGTCTGAGGCAGCCCTCCGGGGCAAAGCAAAGAGAGAAAGAGAAGGAGAGAGGGAAAGAAATAACTGGCACAACACAGGGTTGAGCAAACGAGGCTGTGCTGGACTATGGGAAATGTATTCCCAGTGGGCACTGCTGCTCCAGACTGATTTTTATAAGTCTCTGGAGAAATAGATCACTGCCTTGCAGACAGGACTACAGCAATTACAAAGACAGAGTCTCACTAGCCAGGGCACAGCCGCTCTACTGACCTGACTTACTACTCTCTCTCTCTCTCTCTCTCTCTGTGTGTGTCTCTCTGTGTGTGTGTCTCTCTTTGTGTGTGTGTGTGTGTGTTTTCGCATATTAGTCCTTGCAGTGATGTTTAGTGTGCCACAATGATACATAAAGCCCTGTTGATTGTACAGCCAGTATGTCTGTTTCAAACCACCAACACAAGTAAGAACAGTACATTCCCACTTATATACTTATTACAACAAAATTACAAAGCAGTGAGCTTTGTAAGCATGTGTACACACAAACACACTTGTACACCTACCACTTAAGCTAGTTAATACGACAAGTAAGACTGTGAGGCTTTATATCAGAATATTTGCCCTTCCCCATTCCTTTTTTTCTTTTTTATATTAAGCTACTGTAAATCCTCCTACACTGAAGCCTTTCTTCATAAACAACTTTTAATATGCTGCCGACTCTTAATAAAATAATCAAGTTGAGATAATTAAATGAAAGTGCTGAACATCTGGCAAGGATTTTTTTTCTCTCTTTTGTGGGCCCATCCACACCCTTGGCATGGGGCAGCAAGTAGAATTTTAAAAAGATGTGCTGTTTTAATGCTTAATAGGCATGCTGCATCAAAGATTAATATCCAGAATGCTATTAAAACCCAAGGACAGCCTTGAATGTTAATTAGAAAATGCAATCACAAGAATCACCACAGTTTAATTGCCACAAACGGTTTCTGTGAGATTCCAAGGATGCACTTGTCATCACTGTGGAACAGCTCAACTCAGAGTGTGGAGGCCAGTAAAAGGAAAAAAAAGAAACCCTTTATCAGCTTATAGCTTATTGGCACCCTCTAAGTCAGCCACCACCACATAATCTCCTATCTGGACCCTTCCACAATCCCCATCCTATAAACAGCCCGGGTACATGACAGCAATGATAACACTTTCTTAGCAGAACTGGGTTCACAAGTACTGCATACATGTGCAATCCACAGCATGATAGCTTAACGCTACCATGCTGCAGTGAGCACAACTTCATCATGGCAATGAAAATGGCTGGAAACTTTCTATTATTGCATAATTTACTATAAAATACTTACATTGTCCTAACCCTTAGAAACAGATGAATGCAATTTCTGGGCATTTTTGCACTCAGTTTTCACAGTTTCATAACTCAGATCTGAACACTCAGAAATACAGAAACAGAAAGTCATACCCTTCCCAAATGTTGTGGCAGCTTCATACTAAGATTAAAATACATAGACAGTATGTTTGGCATTGTGTTTAAAACACATGATAAAACTACTCATGATACTCTGCCTCAGTTTTATTGACAATTGAGTATATATATATATATATATATATATATATATATATATATATATATACACAATCAGGTCCGGAAGTATTTGGAAGATGGTGGAGTTTTTGTGATTTTGCCTTTATACACCACCATAATGGATTTGAAATAAAACATTTAAGATGTGATCAAAGTGCAACCTTTCAGCTTTATTTTAAGAGGTTCCACAAAAATATGGAATTTACCATTTAGGAATTACAGCCATTTTCAACAAAGTACCTCCATTTTCAGGGGTTCAAAGGTATTTGGACAAAGTGACATAATTGTAAATATAACCATAATTTTAATACTTGGATGAAAATCCTTTGCAGTCAATGACTGCCTGAAGTCTGGAGCCCTGGAGATGCTTTGCCAGGCCTTCACTGCAGCCACCTTCAGTTGCTGCTTGTTTTTGGGTCTTTCTGCCTACAGTCTTGTCTTCAGTAAGTGAAAAGCATGCTCTGTTGGGTTGAGATCAGGCGATTGACTTGGCCATTGAAAAATATTCCATTTCTTTGCCTTCAAAAAGTCTAGAGCTGCTTTTGCAGTATGTTTAGGGTCATTATCCACCTGCACTGTGAAGCAGCGCCCTATCAGTTTTATAGCATTTGGCTGAATGTGAGCAGAGAGTATAGCCCTATACACCTCAGAATTCATCTTTCTGCTTCGGTCAGCAGTCACATCATCAATAAACACCAGTGAGCCCATTCCATTGGCAGCCATACATGTCCATGCCATAACACTGCCTCCACCGTGTTTGACACGATGTGGTATACTTTGGATCATGAGCTGTCCCTTTCTTTTGCCGTACTTTTCTCTTCCCATCATTCTGGTACAAGTTAATCTTGGTTTCATCAGTCAAAAGTATCTGATGAAGATCCAAAGGCTTTCTGGCAAAGTCTAATCTGGCTTTCCTGTTCTTGAATGCACCTTGTTGTAAACCCTCTGTATTTACATTCATGAAGGCGTCTCTTGATTGTAGATTTTGACAGTGATACGCCTACCTTCTTCAGAGTATTCTTGACTTCCGCTGATGTTGTGAAGGGGTTTTTCTTCACCAAGGAAAGGATTCTGTGATCCACTACTTTAGTTGTCTTCTGTGGTCTTCCAGGCCTTTCAATGTTGTTGAGCTCACCAGTGCTTTCTTTCTTTTTAAGAATGTACCCAACTGTTGATTTGGCCACACCTAAGGTTTTTGCTGTCTCTCTTATAGATTTATGTTGTTTTTTCAGCCTAATGATGGCCTCCTTCACTTGCATTGAGATCTCCTTGGACTTCATACTGGTAGCTCCAGTCGAACTGCTGCCAAATGCCAACTCAATACGTGATATCAACTCCAAACCTTTTATCTGCTTCATTTGTCTCGAATTGACAAGGGAATGGACTGCACCTGGTCAATTAACTTCTTTTCTTCAATCAATTACTTTCAGTAAATTGTCCAAATACCTTTGAGCCCCTGAAAATGGAGTTACTTTGCTTAAAATGGCTGTAATTCCTAAATGGTAAATGCCATATATTTGTGGAACCTCTTAAAATAAAGCTGAAAGTGTACACTTCGATCACATCTTGATTGTTTTATTTCAAATTCATTGTGATGGTGTATAAAGGCAAACTCACAAAAAAACATATAATATACATACATACTGTAACAAGTGTAGTTTCAATGTTTTTCGCCTATGTGTGAGTGATTGTACTGACATCATCAGTGTCACAGATTCATCAAAACATCCAGAAAAAAAATAATTGTTTGGATACATCCAAAAATTACAAATCATATTTTTATTGTCCTTATTTACTTTCAGTTTTTTTTTAAATATATTCATTTGGTTATTTTCTCAAACGATTGTGAAGCGTGAATCTGCCATGTCACTCAAAACACAGACAAGGATGCACACACACACACACACACTAGCTTTACTAGCTCTCTATCTTTTATAGTGTGTAAACACGCAGGAGACTTCAGTTAGTCATCTGGAGGAGAGTAGTGCATAGTGCTCAAGAAGACAGAAATAGATAAACAGATATTTATTCTGGTGCTGAAAGTGCACTATCATACCTAACAGATGAAGCAAACTAAATATTACTCACATTTATCTAAATAATACTCAAATTAATCTTAGTTTTCAGTTGTTATTCAAGTATTATAAACAGATGATAGTAAATTTCCATATCATTACACTACTCATCAGAAAATGCCTGCATTTCCAGATCACAGAGAATCTTTTTTACACCTAATCTAATTACAAATTTGCAAAGAGGTGCAAAGTATGTTTTATTATTAAAAATGGTAATATAAAAATGTGTTAGTATTTACGTATCAAACAATAACATATATCCTATAGTATGTCTAGCCAAGAATGTCCTTAAAAAAGAAAAGTATATATGAATTCTAAATAATAAAGGAAGTGACACATGCTCAAAAATAGGATAGAGTTCTGAAGGTTAATGTTATATGCATTGATTGGGGATAAAAAAAAATGTATTTCTGTAAATAATAATTATAAAAATTTTATAATAGGTTTTATTTACCCTAATAAAAGTCCTTGAGGTATGATAGTAGGTGTAGTGTTTGTTATAGGTCACCTTCATCAAATCTAACTTTTGTAATAATGTATGGATGTCCAGTCTGATAGCATTAGGCTATTTGATAGATAGGCTTAAACAAACCCCAGTACACTAGCTTTACATTTATGGTAGCAGTGTATACATTGTATGTTTCCCCACAATTAAAAGGTTACCAGCACATGCTAGAAGTACATAGATTGACTCCCCACTTTTTCATTTTATGATACTACATTGGCAATAGCATATAACTACTCATCCCTTAATGTCCTGTTTAATTCATGAAGATTGCTACAGAGGTGTTGAATGTAAACATTTTTCCCAGCTCTCTGACCCTGAGATACACGAACTGCATGTCTGAAGCCCACAGAGACCTTCCCATGCTGGGCCTGCATGAATTCATTATCAACATTAGCAAAGTCAGTGATTCCACACATTACAGCAGTCGACACACTTTTAAACCACTACCTTGTGAATAATGCCCAGTTTCATTTGTATCTCATTAATTAAATTATTTCATTCATGCTCATAAGATAATGTGCTTTTACAAGTACTATTTTAGTAACATCAAAAAGGACCATAGTTCTAATTTGTTCACAGACAAAAAAGAGGCATAGATGCTTTGTTCTTCCATATGCCTCCAATGACATTGTGCCTTTTTATTCTCCTTGTCTTTCTCATGTAGATTCAGATCGGTGAACAAGAACGACATAATATTATGAATTCGCTCCTGATTTGCTTGTGATCCCCCAGAGATACAGTGGGGTAATAAATGCCCATCAGGCTGGCATGACACTGTGGCCTTCTACATTTTCCTTGAAAAGTGGCTTGCATGGAATGAAGGAAGAACGATTTATTAGGATTAACTTCCAAAAGCCCATAAATTATGCATGCACTCCCTAAATTACCATTCAGCAGTGCTCTTGGGGCACACTGTGCTTCAGTGAGTCATTGTGGGTTTAGCTAAGCAGCCTGCTCTGTTTATTGTGTACCACAGACTTGTATGTAATCAGAACTTTGAGCATAGCACTGCAGTTGACTCTAGATTTTTGATCTACTATGTGACATCAACCATCAGAGTAAATAAATGGTTATACATATGTTTTTGAAGCATTTGTCACTACTTGTTATTAATGAAAAAGATAGTTCAGTTAGAAACTGTTTGTAACTTTGTTGGAGTTTCTACTGACTGATCTGCTGCCAACTTAAAGCTATTCAATTACTTAGATCTTAGGGATTCAAGAAAGAAACCATAGCATGATGCATAAATTTCTGCCTCATCAATCTTCTCTTGCCTTCTTCCAGGCCTGAACAAGAGAGGAGAAAAGGAGACTGAGGATAGGATGTACCATTCTGTTGTGATTTGCATTCAGCTGTATCTCCCAAAAAACACTCAAGCTGCTAATTGATTCCTTATCAAGGACTCTCCAGGACCGATTGGATACAATGATAACTAATCAGCTCACTTTACTCCTGCTGTTGTCCATCCTGGAGTGGAGCTCAGCCTTGCTCCGCCCGGTGCCTGGATTTAGCACAGCTGATAGGGATGGACGGACGCTTCACCGTTCTAAGCGTGGATGGATGTGGAATAGTTTCTTTCTCTTGGAGGAGTGGACCGGAAGTGGAAAGCAATATGTAGGCAAGGTAAGTTTGGTGATTAATCATTAATAGAAGCCAAATGCAAGATGTATGATGTCATATAAGATAACAAATTGGTACCTGTACATCAACATGTTCAAGAACTAGAGAGAAAGAAAAAAAAACTGAATACGTGATATAAAATAACAGCAAAACAGAGCAAATACAATAATATTTTAGAGAACTAACCTAAACTCCTGTGTTCTCTCTGTAGAGAGGTGAACAGGAGAAAGCTATAACAACATCATTACATCAAACTAAAGCACCATGCTAATAAAACTCATATGTACAAAATATCCATTTTATATATCCAAATATCCATCCATCCAATCCATCTTAGATGCAAGTTTCCATTATGAACAAAGCCCTTGAATACACTTACAACATAGTATGAAAGTCAACGCCATTCTATAATGTAACTTCCCAATATTTCACAGCTACAGAAAGGTGTGGTGAGCAGCATGCTGATAAAAATCACAATAGTGCAAGTGTTCCTCTCAGCCTGCATGGCATCAGATCAGAGTGAAGTGCTTGTCAAGCCACCGGCGTAAGAGCCTAGCTCCTAGACAACCATAATTTAGAAAGCAGCAGTTACAGTCCTGTGGGGGGAGGAGGGAAATGAGGATGACTGTTGGCAGCCAATTTTCTGTTGAGGAAGCTCACTTTCATCACTCCCTTCATCTTGCCCAAGTAAACAAGTGTCATGAGCAGGGGTCTGAGGCATAGAGGGGCCTGTGAGCGCCAACTGATAGCATCTTGTCCTTTCACATCTATTAAGTGTGAATGCAGAGATCATTGGGTAACAAACTGAGAAAAAAATGAATGACGGTGATAAACAAAACAATAACTCAAAAAAAAAATGGGAGAAGAAAGAAATGCCCTCAACCATAGCATCATTGTGTGGATGTGCTGAAGCAGTAAAGCAGTGCTGACTGGGACAAGTTCATCAGTAGAGGTAGTGTTATACTAATCAGTGGCCTGGAATTCTTCCCAGTGTTTAGATGCTTCTATTTGTGCTCTCTCTCTCTCTCTCTCTCTCTCTCTCTCTCTCTCCATCTCTGGAATTATAACAATCACATTGGGCTGGCCCTATTCTTGCCGACTGTCCAATCACATTCCCAAGAAAAGTACTAGAAAAACAAAACACTGCCATAAATACTAAGGATGGGGAAGGGAAATGTTTCAAAGATGATTGTAAGCATATGTGTTATCACTAATCCCATCAGTTTCCATCAGTGTGTGCTAGTGAATGAGTTTGTCCATCTGTGTCGGAGCCTCTGTGCTGACCAATGAATAGGCACTTAAAAGCCCAGCAAGAACACATCAGGGCCATTAATGGTCTTTCTTATAAAGATAATTCACCAGCCATTGCCAAGTTCTTTGGGATGCCATGTTTATTTATGGCCAGTGGAGCCTCCTTTCATATTTAAATCATAACAGTGGCTTTATTCAGACATGGTCTCTTGCAAAATCAAAGCAATGTGCACGGCTCAATTTGTATGAAAGGTTGGAGAGGTTAAGGTTCGAGACAGAGTTAGTCTTCTTATTTATTTTTTTTGTTTTAATTCAAAATTTCCAGACTTTATTTAAATTTTAATTTGAAAATACTTTTTAATTTGAAAATTCAAACATGTATTTTCAATAGCATGTATTGCAAATAAGCATATAATTTTGAGATTTTAATTTAGTTGCAAATTGTGTGTTTGCATTTTTGTGTGGAACAATGTCCAATGGCAGCCAAAATTAAAACACAAATGCTGTCATTTGACATTTCATTTTCAATTTCAGGTATGATTCTGCCAACGTAATAGCAGATCTTCTATTTGATATTAATTTTTCATGCTCCAGTTTGGGCCAAGAAAAGCCTTTGCAATACTGCCCTGTCTCTTTCCATACCATCTCTGTGTGCAAACCCATTTGCATTTTCCCTGTCAATGAATCAGCCCTGTCAATTAAGCACTGTAGGTAGGGCTTTGAAGCAACATTGCATGTTTTGGATGAAGTGACTAAAAAGCATCTGTAGACAACAGTCGCATATTTTTTGTTGGCATTGGCTGAGGTTTTTTTTTATATGTGGCTCCAATGATGAAGCTTTATCTAAATGTTTCCAGCTCTCCCAGGTCTTCCAATGGAACTCATCCATTGCCGTAGTCTTCCCTGGGTGACAGCCTTTTTGCACCCTGTAGCCTGCTCTTGTCGATGCACTTCCTCCACCATGAAAATGGAACATTGGGCTGGATTAATCTTGCATCAATGTAGCTTTTTGGCTGCGGGTCTGAGGCCTCCTGTCCCTTGCTGCACTAAGCTGGCCAACAGTGTTCTTTGTGCTGGAGTGTCACCTTTGCCTCTGAAGGTGTCCACATCTTCCTAGTTGACTAGGTGGAGGCCACAGTGGCTATTGTGAGGCTCTGTCAGCATTATCTCCAGCCTTACCTTGGTGCACTAATACTCCACTATGAGACTGAAAATGAATCGTTCTAGGATGAATCCTATGATTCCCATGATTCCTACTTCCAGACGCTGCCATGCTGTGGTTTAGTCTAGCATAGTCTTGCATAGCTGGCATCATGGGAATAGTCCTGGACAAGGTTTGTGATGGTCTCAAACACCAAAGTAATGAAATGCAGCCCAGAGGAAGTTGTGGGGAACTTAGCCAAAGGCATTGGCAAGATCCAGAAACACCACATGGAGGTCTCTTCCATCCCTTTTGGCAGTCTGAATCTGATGCCAGATCATGGCTGAGTGTTCCAGGCACATGGAAAATCATGGATATCTTTATAGAGATAAATAAAGAGATTTCTTTCCAGGTCCAAAAGCCTGTATGCCACCGCACTAAAGAATATGTTGCCTTCAACACTGACCAGCCTGGTTTGGTGAAACTGGCTGAGGTCAACAGAGTCCTTCTCCCTTGGGATTAGGATGCCTCCTGCTCTATGTCATGAAGTTGAGATCTCCTGTGTCTGCCATATCACCCTTGTCTGCCTCCAGCATACTTGCAGTATGCCTGGTGCATTTTTGTAGGCCTCTATGGCCTATTTCGCTATGAAGATTATGCTGATATTGTTTGGTGCATGGTTCTTTCTACATCCCTCCACCTGGGAGGGCTGACATCTAGTTGATATTTTGCTTAGTGAATTGGTGGCATGTCAAGTGGTAAGGTGACCCGCTCATGTCACCGCGTATCAGAAAAGGATTTTTCCAGGTGATCTTCAAGGTCTGCCAGTGGGACTGAAAGTGTTCCTTTTTTGTCAAGAGGTCTTTTATGAGCTTGAAAGGATCTTAGCAGATGCTAACTCTTGCCTGCTCTTTCATACTGTGCTTTTTTCTCAAGTTCTCAGCTCTCTTCAATGTTGTGAGCCTGACCTTGATGCCATCCTGCAAAAGGTTAATGTCCTCCTTCTTCTTCTCTGTGGCCTTTCTGCACTGCTTTTTCAGCTGCCTTTATGCTCTGACCAGGCATTCTATTTCCTGCTACCCCCTTGACTTAGTTAGAATGGACAGAGTACTTTTCCCTTTCTCTTCATTGTTCTAAAACATTCAACTCCATAGTTGTAGATCAGTTCTCCCATCATCTATAACTTCTTTGAAGTGTTGCTCCCAAGTGTCTCCAAGATGCGGCAGAGGTCACTATTGACGTCCCTCCACAAAGACTAAATAACGACTTCATCACTTTCTCTAAAATGTTGAATTTGATTGATGGAGATGGATTGCTGCAACTTTTTCAATATGGCAGGATCATAGCAGTTTAGACATTGAAAATGAAATGCATTTGCATTTTAATCTGGGAAGCCACTGTGCATTGTTGTGCACAAAAATACATAGTTGAACCTGGATTTGAATTCTGTCTCAAATTATGCATGCCAATAAGGAAAATATATGTTTGAATTTTAATTTTCCTATTAGCATTTGTATATAAAAAAAAAACACCATGAAATGAATGTTCTTTATCCCTTTAGCAGTTTAAAGACAAGAATAATCAATGAACATGTTTTAAAAATCATACAACACTCTCAGCACTCCAAAACTCCAAGAACTTCATTAATTATGATTTCTTTTCACATGTTTTTTTTAAGCACTGAACTCATATAAATAAATGTCAAACAGCCATTTAAAACACAGAGGAATAAAAATTCAGTGTTCATAAGTATCCTGCTGTTGCCTCAGGAATTTGGTCATCCACTTAATGATTTAACGCTTACTAAACCACAGAGAAGGGAATATCCCTGAATCTACTGGAGGTAAGCACAGATATTGAGGTCAACACAAAGTACACAGAAACTTTGACATGCCTTTCACTACACAGCAGAACAGCAAATCTGCAGTACTTTTTGTACTTGGCACTACATTGTCATTAGTCAGTAGAAGTACATAAGCAGTCAGACCCTAGTGAGTAGCAAGCCACTTTTAAGTGCTAGAACTTGGCGTGCAATTGGCCCCCTTTTGTGGCTGTGGTTTGATGCAAGGGCAGTAGCTCACACGCTGTTCCATCAGCACTATTGATGTGAACAAAATCCTATTAACCTTCCCAAGCCCTGTGATTCACTGGGTAAGTAAACAAGCTCGTACTCTTCAGTCTTCCCTTTGCCCTCATTCAGCTTCTCCTTACAAGGCCCTTCCTGTTCCTCCACACTTGACTTCTCTAGAGTCAGTTAGGAAAAGAACAATCACCTAAGATTCTGCTAAACAGAATTAATAATGATTGTTTGCACTAATTATGGTGAGCCAAAGGGTGCAAGGGATTGTTTACTGTATGCATCAGAGAGAGTTTAAAGTTTGCTAAAGTGTGGTTTATGAACGTGTTGGCATGAGGAAATCACTAGCTACCCTACAGCACAACATGGTCTTGCAGTCGATGAAACAAAACCATTCGATGGACAATTAACCTACTACCAAATGGAGCTTAGTAGATACATTTGCTAAAGAAGTAAAGTATATCTAATGGTCTATGGGAGCCTACAGCAAGTTTAACTTCAAAATCAATTCTCCCTGCATTGACTGACAATAGAAATCATACTGTAAAAAAAATAAAGTTTTTTTTGATAGCTCACACTACAAAACTCTACAACAGAGGCAGATTCATTTTGTTACTGACAAATCCACAAGCATACTTCCATTTGCATACATATATACATCCTCTATTCATGCGTTCTAGACACCTGTTATTACTCATTAGCTAATTGTGTGGTTGATGATACATTATTTAGGTAAACAATTGTACACAAGTTAATGAAGTCACTTGAGCTTCAGTGCTGTGATTATAAAAATGTCATATAAATTCAATTATGCACATCAGCCTACACAACCACCTGGAATGGTTCATCAATTACAGCCACAGCAAAAATGTCTGTGTCTACTTTAGGATGAAGCATACGCATACTCTTATATACCACCTAAAAAAGTAACATGCTTTGTCACTAAGGACTGCAGATCATTCTGTATTCACTGAAAGCAATCCCACAGACATTCTGGCAGATGATTTTGTACACACTTTTACAGACAATTTTTCAAGGTGTGAAAGCTATCTGAATGTGTGTGCTGTTTGTCCCTATCCATTTAAATACCACATCAGTATTCAGGACAAGACAGGGGAGGTAATTGTCAATGTTCATGTGTTTTTTCAACCCTTTCCAACAAGGTGTTCTGCATAAGATGAAACACACTGTGAAAAATGCTGTATGAGTGAGTTTTCATAGGGGAAAAAAGACAATATATATGGGCTGAGGTACAATATGTATAATTTTGTAAAAAAAAAAAACTTAGACTCAGATGGAGATGGAGAGGGAACAGTGGTAAATTATGGCAGGTGTTTTGACAACAAAGAAAGAAAGATAGAAAGAATGAAATGAAGGCTAATATATATATATATATATATATATATATATATATATATATATATATATATATATATATATATATATATTTTAAGCACTTGCAGCATTCATTGCCCATTATAGATTTAACAACGGGTATCTGTTCATGTTGCCAATCTCACAAAGACTGCAGTGTCAGGCAAGAAGGACACTAATTTGTGCCAAAAAGTTTCACTGAGCAAATGAATTTGCAATCAGTATTCCTTGCCATGCTTTGCTTTCACTATGGTGTCTCTGAAATGTGGAGAGGGATTTCAGCTTGGGCAGAAAATCCGCATGGCCAAAACTATGATATTTTTTTTTATGAATCACCGTAAACTGCCACTGTGTAGCTAGGGGATATTTTATTCTGAAATGTCTTTTAATTTGTCCCTAAAGCCTCAGAGGAGTCCTTTTTCTGGCCAGTAATTAGGACACCCCGTGTGTTCCTCTGAGGCTGTGGAGAGCAGCCGAATGAAAAACATTGGCTACATTGTAGAAAAGAAACATCTGGAGAATTGTGATTTAGAAGCATTAGAAATGAAAAATACAAAGGGGATTGCAATCAATTAGTCCTGTTACTAAATGCAATAATGGTACATTTTCAGGTTGGCATACATGCATCTGGGCGTTGCCAATAGTCATTTTAGTGCATTAGTCCATAAAAAGAAAACTGACCAACAGTAGTAGAGAGAAAAGTCAGTTAAGTAGACACGGTTGTTTGTGTAATTGTAGTGAGCATACATGGACTGTTTTTGGGCCTAAATATTTGCTTTTAGCTGATATGCTTATAAACATCAGTGGGTTTTAGGGTCTAAAGCTTTATTTAAGTGATTTAACTGCATTACTTTTACTATTTTGATCAATTCAGCATATACTATGACTATATTGATATATGCGCAACATAAGCAAGAAAATAAACACTGCATAGAAATTGTTAACTGCTAACAAGTGGATTACTGATTACATATAACATACTGTATATACAGTATAATCCCTCAGTGTTTGTACAAATGAACACAATCCAGCTTATATTAACTTATCAATGCCGCTGCTTGCTGCTCAAGTCTGTGCTTACTGCAAAGAATAACACAATTATTTTATGTATATATCCCATAAGCCATTGCCGTCTGGTGTCTGTCAAATACCAATTATCCTAGGCTCATGTGTGTTTGTGCGTTGATTTCATGCTGTCATCTGCTTTTGTTGTGAGCCTTTGTCGTAGATGGTGACATATGAGAGAGCTAGGCTGGATTGTAGGATTTTTCCGTAATAAAGGACACAGGACACTAATTTCAAGGCTGTCAGGGGATTTTATTCAAAAGCTTTATGATGAAAATGGGATCTGCGTTAATATAGAAGCTCCCCCCGATCAAAACCCACATTAATGCTCTTTCTCTGATTCTCTATTACCTTATTGTAATATGTTGTTTGTTGTCAAAGGTACCCTTTATTAGAACAAATCTGTAATTGCAGGGAACAATTATGTTGTGGGGGGTTTTCACTCTTGCTTGGTGTGGTGGTGTGTGTGTGTGTGTGTATATATATATATATATATATATATATATATATATATATATATATATATATATAGCTTTGATTTCATGAACATTATTTAAAGGTGCACAATAACATTTTGTCTATTTATTAAAGCCACAGAGCTTTCTATTTGTGATCTTGCCACTGACAGTACACATTAAGTCCAAGATGACATTATTGATTATTATTTAGACCTAGTTGTTTTTGAGGTATTGAGGTTTGGATTACACCCAGTCATATTCAAAGGATCAGTCAAACAGGCTAAGAACTCAGTTATAAATATAATAAATTTGCTAATGGAGGGATGTTATTTCCACACCTGTAATTAAATAAAAATTCATGGACCCCCTGCCTATGCTTCATAGATCCTTGGGGGACCCTGGACCCCTCTTTGAGAGCCACCGATACTGTAAAACCAGTGCAGGTTTGAGTACTATCTGTGTCATTTGCAGTTCATGGGAGTTTCCAGACACATAACTGCATTTATACAGCTGTACATCAGCCAAAGTTGATTCAATTATAACTTAATTACTGATGTTAAAAATTAATTGAATTATTAAATTGATTCATTATAATTTATAATTTGTCTTTGGTTCAGACCATATCACAATTGTTACATGTGTCTCTAGTACTGTTCTCTAAATAACTAGAAAATGTATCTGAGTATATCTGAAGTTATTAATGTCTTTGTTGGCTTGTATGCTGTGACATTCTCCCTCCCTGTCTCTCTGTCACTCAGAAGAACATGGACCCATGAGGAAGTGTGCATAAACATTTCCTTAATGCATGCATCTGTGTGTGAATGTATTACTGCCTGTGCTAAAACCTCATCCCAACCATTTTCCCAAATTCATGACAGTTTCATTATTATTTGTTTACACATAAGACGCTTATGTCTTAAAAAAATAAAATAAGCAGAAAGAGGTTAATTACCAATTCTGCCCCTTGAGATATCACATCCTAGCTGCTGGAAATGCAGTTCAAACAATGTAATATGTGTAGGTGTGTGTGTGCTTGTGTTTTCTTGTGTAACACTTGCTACTGCTGAAAACCACTGGCATGTTTTTTTTTTTTTCATGTTTTTTTCTTCTCCACCTTGCTAGTTGTTTTTTCTGTTTTAGCCTTTGCACAACTAGAATATTTATGTCTGTACTAAATCATACTGATTTTGGATTGCCATACATTCTTTAAACTAAAGGTACAGTATCTAAATAAAGAATGCATATAGAAAAAAAAGACAGGTAAATATTTTTGTCATTTTATATCTTATAAATGGATATGCGTGCAACAGTGCACTCTCAGTGCCGGTCCCAAGCCCGGATAAAAATTGGGGAGGGTTGCGTCAGGAAGGGCATCCGGCATAAAAACTGTGCCAAATCAAATATATGCGGACCAATGATCCGCTGTGGTGACCCCTAACGGGAGCAGCCGAACGAGATATTGAACACTTACTTTGTTGTTTTAAGTATTTCAGAATTCTAAAACCCTTTGTTTATGTCCAATTTTAAATAATAAAAAACAGATTTTCAATCACAGACTTTTGGACCCCATTGCATATATATTAATTGTGTTTGGTGTAAAAACTAACCAATGCAAGATTGAAAGTATTTTGTAAAAATAACAAATTATTGTCAGGAAGTTGATCCAGTTTCACACTCAAAAATATGGATGCATGCCCAGTACATTGAAGATGGTATGAGACAAAACTATCTATGTAGCAACACACAGTTGGCAAGTTGAAAACAGAGACATTTTTTTAATAATAATAATAATAATAATAATAAAAATAATAATAATAATAATTTGCATACATGCAAAAATACAGTATCTTAAGTTTGCAATATCCTCGTCACAGCTAACAACTGTGCATGGTTTAATGGACAGCTAATGTAATTGCATGATTTGAAAGAGTGATAGCATGTGGTGACACAATCCCTAAATGGAAGCATGAGCCACTCAAATTAGCCTATCGGCATCCTGATGTGGTTGCAGACGAAGAGAAAAAGGAGCACCCAATTATAGCCTGCAGTCAGCTGTAATTACTCTAATCATGAAACTGTGGCCTCCAATGATCCTTACACCACTAATATAATAGAGACAATGTTCCTTGTTTCTTATAGCACAGATAAAATATTGAGGACAAACAGGACATAACAATGTTGTCTAATGATTTTGGTACTGATCGCTTCTTTCTGATGGGACGTGTGTAGTTCCAGTGAAGTCCTCTTCAGGTAGCATCTTCAATCAAGATAAGAAGCATTGCAATCAGTTTGAGAGGTAGCCAGTGCACAACTACTCTTGTTGCTAAGAGACAGGTGCAAAAAAAAGTTTTCCTTGGGAGAAACAAGTTTTTGTGTTCAAGCCAAATGGTTTTGAGTTAACATGTGGGTTCTCTCATTGACAGGAATTTGGCATATACTGTATGCAGTATAAACGCATGGTGATTATTATTATTATTATTATTATTATTATTATTATTATTATTATTATTTATTTATTTATTTATTTTTGGAGGGTGGACTGTTAAGGCATTATTGAAATATCTCCTAAAATTCGTTTTACCACAGTAGAACTGCTGTGCTTCTGCTGAAAGGTTGGTAACATGCATGGCGCAGGACTACGACTCCCATCAGCCACTGCACATCACTCACGTTACATGATTGTTTGCACCTGATTCACATTTATGTTCAATGAGCACTGTATTTAAGTCACGCCTTTTATAGTACTCAGTGTCTAGCTTTTGTCTTTTGTTGTCAATATCATTGTACCTAACGCATGTCATGTTCATGTTGTTGTCGCTTATCCTCATTTTGTTTCTCAGTCTTTGTGCTTCATGTGTTGTCACTATAAACTAAATCTGCACTTGCATCCGCCTCCTCCACCATTCCGTGACAATATAAGTAATTAATATTTAATATTTGTTATTATCCCACAGTACTGTTGAATTCTCAATTCTGATTGGTCCAAAGGTATTGACTAATCTTCTATAACAGTAGCTCTGACAGTAATTTTGACTACAAGTTTTAAATGTGCTTTTTTCTAACCCTTATCACTTTTATATCAACTTACACAGGGACTTGTATAGCAGATACTCCACAAAAACAGATTAAAATTCAGTGTGTAATTGTGGATATAGTGAGGTTTTCTATAAGAAGAGTCAGAGGTAAAGCTGTAACTTTACATTTTCAGACACAAGAAAGTCTTTGGGACAGAGGGCTTTGCGATTCCAGCTTTAAATCGGGCTGCATCACACCACTGTGTCAGTGAATATTATCCTACAACAGCATGCCCTGCCATATTTTATTCCTTATGTAATATACATTCAATGGGAAAAATGTTACAATCATCACACAAGGCCTTTAGGTTATTCCTTATATAATCACCAGAATACATGCTACTGAAAAATAATTTTGTGTGTGCTTTAGAAAATGCTGAAAAAGTTGCACTAAAAAAAAAAAATAGAGATAGGGAACAATTCCCTACCCACACATGTATTTAACACCTTAATTTTTTTTTTTTTTTAGCTTCATTCTGATATGGACACAGAGGATGGTTCTGTGAAGTATGTCCTTACTGGAGATGGAGCAGGCACAATTTTTGAGATTGATGAAAACTCTGGTGATATCCATGCCACCAGAAGATTAGACAGAGAGGAGAAGTCCTCATACACACTCAGTGCTAAAGCAGTCAACAAAACGTCTGGACACGTCCTGGAGAGGGCTTCAGAATTCATCATCAAAATCCATGACATCAACGATAATGAGCCAAAGTTCAGTAAGGACACTTACGTGGCCAGCGTACCTGAGATGTCCAATGTTGGTAAGTTCAAACATTATTTTGTTGTGACACGCTTGTGCAGCATCAGCTGGCGAGTTCGGACTGTTTTGTAATGAGACTTTTTTGCTGATTCTGGCACTGCCTGCTTCAGAGGTTTCTGTGATCTACTTAAAGTGAAGTACATCTTATTCAATAAGAAATAACACCTCAACAGCCTCATTGAATTCAAACATCAGCTATCCCCTCTACTTATTGGATTTCACTTTTGAATTAAGGTGTCTTTATAAACAGTGCTTACGCCATGTGAAATAAAATTGCATGTCTACAATAAATCAGATTGCTCATAGACTTTTGACTTCTTAAAAATGTATTTTCCAACAAAAAAAATTGGTATGTCTCTCACTGGAGGCTCATGAAATGTATAGAATACACACATTTTCATTATGAAACATCTAGAATACACACATTTTCATAGATACAATGCTCCCTGATAAGTGCTGGAATTTGTAGGTCTAATTATATTTATTTCTCTGGCCAGTTTAATTTGTTATTAAAAGGTATGATGAACATTCAACCTTAGATAATTAAAAGAAAATGACTTCATCCTGTTTTAATTAATCCTATTATCGTCAATGATTTTTACACCTATTACGACAAACAGACTGAATAAATGTAGATGAATGCACCAAAGCATGTGGAAATCCATTACATGTTCTGAAGCCCCAAATTAGCCTGTGGCTTTATCTCAAATAAATCAAAGCTCATTTGCAGATGAGACAAAGCATGACAAAGTGTTTTTATTAGAAGTTTAGCTTTAGAATGACATAGTCATTGTTGATATTAATGATATCATGGCTGACAAACAAATCTGCACTCAAGAAAATGAATCTAAGTGAAATGAGTCATGGCAGGTTTGTGACAGTACATGGATTTTCAGCTCCTTAAACTTAGTGAGCTGCATAAATTGAAGGCTTAATCTCTAGCAATATGTGCAAATTAGTGCACTGCATAAACGTATTTTATATTGCAATGAATCACTTTTGTTCATTAATTTAACAAATGACGAAACTGTTTCATACACATGGGTTTTTATAATCGGAATGGAATATGTAGTGTTTCAGTGTTTCATGATTTGGTTTAACATCACTCTATCTTTTTTTTTTTTTTTTAATCTGCAAAACGTGACTTTTATGTAATGGGTCACATATAGTAGAAGTTGAGGTAAAAGCAGCACTCTTAATGGATCTTTCTCCAGGTTCCTGGGGCTCTTGCACTTGAAATCCTAAGACTCTCTTCCAACAAGCCCACGCGCTCCCTTTCATTTGTCTATTTCTCCATGGGCTTTGGAGTTACATCATACACAGCAACTCTAAATGGGACACTGCACTCATAAGCCAACTCGTTTTCCTCCCTCCTCTCATCCCTCTCCATGCAGAGCGGATTCAAACGCACAGCATGTGTTGAGTCAAGAGGTCATGGGTGGCACTTGCGTTTAAGCCGAACAAACCGGCCATGTGTTGTGAACGTGCTCTCTGTTAATCAGGCCTGGCCATCCGTGAAGTGTGAGCCTCTGCTCACTCCATGTTTTCCCAGCACCATCAGAGAGCGGCAGATGTTTTTGAGTTCATTAGTATTCTCCAAGCTGGGCCGAAAGTGAACACCACTCAATGGAGGTCTTGAAGATGCCAAGGACAACATGGATGGGTGGGAGACACCATGTGCACACCTTTCTAAGCAAGATGAAAGAGCTGGATCACCTTTAAAATCATTCAAAAGTGGGAAGAAATGTTTGCAATACATGAACACAGAGAGGCAGAGTGACTGATTCAGAGACCATTTGGATGATTAGGATGAGTTTTGATTGTCACATTAAAACAAATCTTTTTTTTTTTATTCAATTTTTCAATTCATTTTAATAATATTTAATCTTTCAGACATAACAGATTGATTCATTTTTACTGGTCAAACAAAATTACCATTAGGTCACAGAAAACCAAACAAAGCTGTATTCAAAGAAGAATTTGTATTTCTGTTTGACAGGCTATTTATACTATTAATGTTAGCATTTTTTCACTCTTAGTATAATATCTAGATGAAACATTAATTTAAAGCAATTATACTACGTTGGATGGGGAAGGAAACTAAAAGTGTCATCCTATCATAAATTGAGATAGCCTACTTTTGGTTTAATTAGGCTAATTATAATTCTTTGAGCAGATCAGACTATGTTACTCTGGTTTCATGATCCCTAGCTAGAGAGAGCATGAAAAAGGATGAGATGACCCAGTAGTACTAGACTGATGGAATTTTGACTATCAAAGAAAAGTTCATCACATAGTAGTGTGAAGGTAATTATGAGATTATGATTCAGATATTAAGCACCATGATATAAGCTGATCAGGGATAAAAGAGCAAATGATCTAGCAGTGTCTGGCCTTCATCACTGGTCACACTGGGGGGTGCACACATTTACATGTTTTAATTACAACTCAGAGGGTGTGCGCATGCCAGCATAGTGCCACCAAGATGTGTTTTAATGAAGAAGAAGGGCTAAGTTCTTCTTCTTTTTCTTCTTCTTCTTCTGAGATATAATAATAGTAGTAGTTTTAGTAAACGTTATTTTCTGATATGAAAATTGGGACATGATGATTTGCTATGTGAACTATTTTGAAATTTTCTTTGTTTCATTGAATCTTTCCCTCCTCTTTTTTCACTTTTCCCAGGTGCATTTGTGATGCGAGTAACTGCTACAGATGCCGATGATGAATCTTATGGAAACAGTGCTAAGCTTGTGTACAGTATACTACAGGGACAGCCGTACTTCTCTGTGGAACCTGAAACGGGTAAATACGCCACAAGATTGGATGTTGAAAAGTAATTTTAATAACATTCATTTGTCTATTTAATAAATTCCATTTTACTACTTACATTTCCACAGTATACTAGCTGCACATATTTCTGTTTTCTACATGGAATCAGTAGTAATACTCACTTCCATAGCAATGTCCTTTCATCCCTTGAGCTTGTGCTGTGATGTTAGGCGGTCACGCTACTCAGTGCATTTTCTACCTAAGTGAACAAGTTATTCTGGGTCATCGTATTGAAAGCAGTGCAGTACAGCTATGGGCTAATGCAACTGTATGAGAAATCCAATTTGAGCATTGCACTGCGTGGTTGCATTCTGCCTTTTATAACCCATTTAGATGCTTGAAATGCAGAATGTTTACCCATTCACCTTAGACTCCTTCCTCTGTCAGCCTAAATCACATCCCAGTGTCTTAACAGGGAATGACTGCACCTGAATATAGAGCTACACTGAAAAGAATTGTGTGTGGTAGGTTAGATTTAAGAAGAATATTACAGATGGTTTATATAAAAATATTGTTTCTCATCAAAACATGATTTCAGCGCATATGTTTGACCTAATTTAAAAATGTTTCTAATTACAAGACTGAATTATGTAAAGTGAGCATGATCAATTCATGTAATACAGGTACTATAACTATGTATTTAAATTAACATAGCTAAACTGTGTGTGGTAGAATAGTGCAGTGGTAATGTCGCTGTTGTAGAATGCCACCAACCTGGTTTTGATCCTCAGTTAAGGTGAGAGTATAGATTCAATTATCTTTTTTTAGTGTAGATATCAGCAGGAATGACCTGATTAAGCTGCGTGAGCTGAGTGAATGAAAAGCAGTAAACTTGGACAATCAGCTTACCTAAACACATCTTAAAAGAGATTAATCAGATTCATACACAACAAAAAATGAAATATTACAACCTGCATCTGCACAAAATGACATGAATGAACAGCTATCAGTGATGGTCAGAATGTGTAAATCTCGTTGTGAATATGCTTTCTGTAAGAACACATTTGGTAAATGTTGTCACATGTTTAAATTAATACTTAAAATATTTGAATATTTGGTTTAATTTTGCACTTTCTAGTCGACTAAAATTAGATGCCATTTTAGTTAGAGTAAAATTGACAAAAATTAATGAATATAGCATGATGAAATATTGACAAAATTTAAACGATATTTATGTCAAAAGACAAAAACTTATGACTAAAACTGTATAAACACAAAAAAGCTAAGCAAAATAAAACCAAGTTTGCTACAATGATGCATGTATTTATGCACATTTATAAATTAAATTAATGTAAAATTCACATGCCAAAAATGTAAAAATACTATCAATGACTGAATTATTAATGGTTTATCGGCATGTGCACTGTACAGGTATTGTACAATAAACTTGAATTATACTGAAAAAATGGAATGTGTGGTCGGTTAGATTAAAGAAAAAAACATATGTATGGTTTACGTATGTATGATAACAAAATATGTTAATATAACTCAAGTCAATCACGTGGAACCAATGTATGCATTTGAATTAAGTAAATTCAAAGAGCTTTTTTTTCCAGTGTAGAGACAGTCTGTCTGCTGTTGAGAAACTAAATCACATATTAAAACATATGAGCAAAATCCAATGCAACAGGCATGACAGTCCTATTACTAGAGTTATTTCAATCTATTTGTGATACAGCTAATATAGTTGATGGATGATCTGTTTTATTCAATCAGGTTTCACTCTAAGCCAATATGCTTTCTATCTAAATCAATGTGAAATCATTATACCAGACTAAAAAATTCTACAGTGTTGCTAGGGATTTGCAGTGAAACAAAGTGAGATAGTCATTATATAAAGGTCCTTCTGCTGCTGTAGTAATTTGGCCATGGCAAACAACATATTTTAATATTAAAAGAGCTCATCTGGGTGAAGAATATTAACCATATTTACAGTTCAGTAGAGCCTTTCAAAGCGTTTTAATTGAACATAAGCAAAATTCATAGACATTTAAGTGGATATGTCAAATACATATCAAAACATATTCTGTAAGGCTGCATAAGGTAACATTTTTTTCATGAGCTCATGATTAAGTATCTCTCAATAATATGATTCATGAAAGAATGTGTAGCTTTTGCAAAGAGCCTGTTTTATTCAGTAATTCAGTAATTTTTCAGTAATTGATGACATCACCAACTTTTGTATTGAATAAAATTTAATTGAATTATTTGATACCTAAATATATGATACTACCATTTTGTTTTACTTATGTCAATGAAACAAATACTAAATAAATTAATAAATAAATAAATAGGTCCTAACAGATCAACAAACTCAGTGTTGTACACAATAAAAGTCTACACACCCCTGGTGTAAAAGTCTACACACCCCTGGAATAAATTGCAGGACTTTGTAATGTAAAATTTGAAACCAAGATAAACCATGTCAGATCATTCTCCACCTTTAACGTGATATACTGTAGCAATGATTTGGCATCTCACTCTTCCTTGCAAAAATGCTTCAGATCTATCAAATTCCTGTGCATAGCCCTCTTCAAGTCATTCCACTGATTTTCAAAAGGATTCAGATCAGGGCTCTGACTGGCCCTTTCCACAATGTTGATCTGCTTCTGAAGCCATTCCTTTGTTTTTCACTTTGGGTCATTATCATTTTCTTCATCTTCAGCTGTCTAACAGAGGTCTGTGGTTCAGACAGTTCAGATCATTTGTGCCAAAGGATTGGTATTTGGAGCTATCCATGGTTCCTGCTATCTTGACTACAGCCCTATCTTGACTACAACCCCCAGCTGAAGAGAGGCAGCACCATGGTACATCTAAAGTTTTCAACAGTGAGATCCTGTACAGGCTTTGTAAGCATTTTGCAGACCATGACTTCAGCAGTCAGATGAAACCAAGACGACATGAAGAAAATCCTAAAGAAACAGCTGATCTGTATTTGGGGTTAATCAGAATCACTTTGTTGATGACAGCCATATAATTACATTTGAACATGACTTTGAATGTGATTGGTTCATTCTGAACACTCTGTTCATTCTGTTTGCTTTACACTACACACTGCTAACTAGCTAGCTAATTTAATTCACATTGGACAGTGGTTATAACTTGGCAAAAAGGTGGGGGTGAACCATACCCATATTCTGGGAGCTGTTTCAGAAGAAAAAAAGATGAATGATTGCATCAAACAACCACTCAATGAATAAACACAAAGGAAAATGTCAATTTTAACCCCTATTTTACTGAAGCACAGATCTAGCCTCCAACTCTGCATAGATTTTACTCTGCTTGTTTTTAGAGACACACCCCAAAAAATTGGCAAACAGCTGTTGAAAGAAGCACAATCCAGTGTGAATGTACTGTAATTCATTCATTCCTTCAATCAACTTCAGTAACTGTTTCATCCTGGTCAGGGTCAGGGTGGATCCAGATCCAATTCAGGCAACACTGGGCACAAGATGGGAATTCACCCCAGATGGGGATGCCAGTTCATCATAGGGTAACATGCACACTCATTCATAGCTATGGTCAACTTAGCGTAGCCGATCTGCCTACCTGCATGCTTTTGGACAGTTGGAGGAAACCAGAGTACATAGAGGAAACCCAAAATCACATGGGGAGAACATGTCAAACATGACACAAACATTAACCTGAGTTCAGGATCAAACCTGGAACCCTGGATTTGTGAGGCAGCAATGCTATCCACTGCACCACTGTTAATAATAATAATAATAATAATAATAAGAAGAAGAAGAAGAAGAAGAAGAAGAAGAAGAAGAAGAAGAAGAAGAAGAAGAAGAAGAAGAAGAAGAAGTCTGAGATTGCCTTTATTTCTTTATTTCATGGGATAAAAAATGTAAACTGAATAAGCAGATCATGTTTTTATATTCTTTGCTCTCAAATTGCCATATTGTGTGTCCTGGTAAAAGAAAGACTAATATAATGATATACTGTATATTAATATGGCGAGCATTCAAAAAACGTCTTCCAGGAGTCTAGTGTATTGCCATTTTATACAACATTTAGTTCTGGTCCACTAAGCTGATTGGACGAGTAGCTTTCCAAGACTCCTAAATTTAGTATAAACACACTAAGATGTTTCACTGTTTGTATCACTCCGCTCGTACGCGTTCGCCGCTTAACATTCAAAACGTAGTGATAGGTCGAAACTGTTACTAAAATAGTGTTAGCAACATGGCATTATTACAACATTATAAGTTTTGACTTAAAATATGAAAGCTCATCGGATGAAGATGAAAAGGAAGAATTTGTACAGCAACAGTTTCAAGGTGTGCAAGCATCACATTGGTAGATTTAGACATTTTAGAGAAAAGAAAACAAATAAAATGGGCTGTCAATTGCTTTAACTCTTGTCTCCATGAAAAAAGTGCAGTGTTGACTTAAGCGCAGTATTAAGGGATTTGTATGGATCCATTTTGAATAGTAAGGGAGAGCCTTACGGAACTTTACGTCAGTAGCTACCTTGGGCTCTGGGTTGGGATAAATCTTACATCAGTGAAACCCCTCTTAGTTGTATATGGAATTTGATGCAGGACTCAGAATTCACGTCAGCCAGCAATGGTTTCAAAGGGGTGGTAAAACAAATCCAGTGGGTGGGTACAGATATAACAATATGCTACACTCTTTTTTCATCCAAAGACCAGGACAAACTGAGACACTCTGCTGCACTAGACCCTGGCAACCCAAAGGGTTTATTAAATAAGGTCTGGTTTGGCATCCAGTTACATTTTGTATGTGGTAGCCTCGCTGTAGATATACCATAGCAAAATTCCACCCAAAGCAAAAGCCCTCTACCTACAGCCCAAAGAACAACTGCTCTCAACAGTATTATCTGGTACACCACTGTTTCTTTGGGAGTGAATCAGCTGGCTCAAATGCTGCCCAGAATGTGCAAGGAGGGCAGGGCTGGAATCATACACTAACCACAGTCTGAGGGCCACTGCAATTCAAAAATTGTCTGATGCATGGCTGGAAGCAAGAGAGATTATGGCAGTGAGTAGACACAGGTATGTTAGCCATTTTTCCCCTTAAAAACCTATAGAATAGCTAATGTAAAACTTTGTATTAAAAAAAAAGGATTTTAAATGCAAAGTTTTTTGCAGGTCAGAGAGCTTGATAAAATCATCCTGGAGACCATTCCTTGAAAATGTTGGAATAGAAAACATTGGCAATATTAGCAGACTAGGACCTAAACATAACCCCAGAGAAGCAACACATATCTCTGTCTCTGTCACCAAATTTCTGTTTCATCAGATGCACCTTTAAAAGGAATGTACAATCTGGGCCCAACAAGCAGTAAGCTAGCCAGCAAGCAACAAGCTAGTGAGTGAGTCGCTATGTTAGCATGGCAACACGCAACAGTTTCCAACTGTGGCTTCTTCTGGATTTATTTCCATTATTATTCCATTAATATTTGATCATATTTTGTCCGATTTATCAGTTACTTGATATTAATTTCTTGTTGGTCGAACTGTTGTATAAATGCAATATCGCAACTGGAATTGTTCTGTTATCCTGAATACTGGCAAAGGTGCGATTACAACAGTTCTTCAGTATAACCACACTTTTTTAGCACTTTTATACAACAGTTCTTTAGTATAACCACACTTTTTATAGCACTTTTATACAGCAGTTCTTCAGTGTAACATGTGATATTGCTTAAATATTGTGCATAAATAGTCCAAGTTGCAATTATTCCATTAAGCACTGCAAATTCATTTTTATCATCCTCATTACAAAATGATGAACTAAAAGTACATCACCAGAAAACCAGAAGCATAGGCTACGGTTAAAAGGCTGTATCTGGTATTATGTGCCAACAGCTAATTCTGCACACAGTTGTGTCCATGAGATACTAAATTGATGTCATGAAGCTAATCTAATCATGATGTTATTTGGAGTATTTTATTTAGTTCACAACAGGTGAACCCTTTGTGGAATTCAGGTGTGTAATTACACATATATTGTAAGTAGCCATATTTCCATATTTAATACATAATTTTAAACATTAAATCAATATAGTTTTAATAGATGGATTTGGATAACTAAAAATGGAAAATAAGTATGTTCTGATAATAAAGTTACATGCCTGATAATACAAAATGTCAGATAGAACCTTTCAATGCTAAGTTCCTAATATCCATGCATTTTTTTCCATCAGGTGTGATAAGGACAGCTCTGCCCAATATGATTCGAGAGAACAGGGAAAACTACCAGGTGGTAATCCAGGCTAAGGACATGGCAGGACAGATGGGTGGTCTCTCAGGGACAGCTACAGTCAATATCACACTGCTGGATGTCAACAACAGCCCTCCTCGCTTCCCTCATAGTAAGTCCCTGCTTTTACCTGCTGTACATGTGAACATCATTATGAAGAAAAAATCAAAGTCACTGCATTGAGTTGGGTTAAACATAATCCTTAAAGAGACCATTGTAAAGCTTGTGTGCATTCTACAATTGACCTTCCTGTAAACAACCCTTAGAGTCAAGATGCATAAGAATGTCCTACATACAGTGCCTTGAATAAGTATCAATCAGGGTTTGATTATTTTTTTTAAAAAATGAATATTTTTTAATCATTATAAAACAATAGAAAGAATATGCCACAACCCCGACTGCCTAGAGGAGGCCGTCCACCAAAAGTCAGTGACAAGGTAAGGAGGCCATTAGCCAGAGAAACAACCAAGGGTAACTTTGCAGGACCTGGAAAGATCCAAAATTTGGAAGAGAGAAGCTGATCACAGGACAATCTTAAGCTAGAGACTCCACAAAACTTTATGACAGAATTTTGACAAGAAAGCCATTAACCATTTGGAATTTGCCAAGAGCCATGATGGAAGACTCAGAAGACATGTGGAAAAATGGTTCTGGTTCTCTGGTCGGATGAGAACTTTTTGGCCTTGGCACAAAAAAAAGTTATAAATTATATATATATATATATATATATTATATTTTATATATATATATATATATATATATATATATATATATATATATATATATATATATATATATATATATATATATATATATAAAATCACATTGTAAAAATTCAGTCCAGAAAAAGGTTGTAAACACTACAAGACCACTTTTTTCAGTTCCAGGTTATAACATGACAAAATGTAGAAAAGTTCAAGGGAGTGAACACTTATGCAATACTTATTAGATCTCTGTAGGACACATTTACATGCTTGTCATGAAAACTTCAAATATGAAAAAAATTATATTTGTAATGGAAATAGACATTAAATATGTATGGGTATGTGTGTGTAAGAGAGTGATAGAGAAAGAAGAATAGAGAGGGAAATAGAGCTTCTTTTATTTTGATAATCCCTCTTTTTGCTACACTCACAAATCCAGTGCATGAGGCAATACCAGAAAGACATAAGCCTAGGAATAAAATAGGCATATACATGAAAACTCCAGTGGTTCATTGGAGCTAAAATTCTATTAAACAATAACCATAGAGGGGCAGCTTTGTGTCTCCCCTGAGATGTGGGTAAACAAATAGACAAATGCACTCTGCAGTGGCGGAGAGAACAAAAGGTTCACTCAAGCACCTGGATGTTTAATCAATTTACTCACTTCCCTCGTTCCTTCCCGAGGTGCATACCATCTCTCCACGGCCGAGTCAGCTGAAGTGGGATCTTCTGTTGGCCGGATAAAAGCAAATGATGCAGATGCGGGGGAGAATGCCGAAATGTGGTACAGCATTTTGGATGGCGATGGGCAGGATGTATTCAGTGTCATCACAGATGGAACTACTCAGGAAGGGGTGATCATAATCAAGAAGGTGAATGGAGAGATATCACATGTTTCAAACATCAGAATCCTGTGCATTGCTGTAATCCAATACTCAGTACCAAGGACCCACCTTCCACTATTCTCTAGGGATAAGATAATATTACTATGACACTACACAGATATAATGGAATTAGAACATCCCAGAATAAATTGAGATATTTTGACTATAAACAGAACATCCCTTAAATTTTGATACAATATTTCAAAATAAGATATGCAATCATTGTATTATATACTGTAAAATAAACTGTACAATTACTGAAGTTTTTTATTGTATGTCCAAATAACTCAACATTTGCATTGCAATAGTTGTTCTCTTCAAAGCAAGATATTATGATTTACTGAAAATTGAATTATTGTATTGTAGAGTTATCCTATTTTTTATACCTTTTATTCCCATGCTCTTTGCATGTTTTTTTTTCATTCTCAACCCTGCACCAGCACAAATTCACACACTCATCTACATACTCATGCATTTGGAGTTACAGGTGCTGAGAAAGTAATCCCTTCAATCAAAGCCATCATGTCCTATTAACTTTACAAAGATGCTTAATTCTATTCACTGCCAAAGACTCCTTTATTCCCTTTTGTGTAGTACAGGGATCTATTGGGGTTGTTAAGCCAGCCTTAACCTTAGCCTTAGCTTTAGCTCTCTCTCTCTCTCTCTCTCTCTCTCTCCATGTAGGGTCAGGCTTTCAAGAAGCTGAAGCCATTATCCAAATCCTATTGTTAAAATATAAATTAGAGATAGATACAGAGGTACAACATAGGCAAAAGTTTAAAAAAAAGCCTTGAGTTTCTAATCTACATGCAATTTAAATGATGTATTAAGGCCAGTCCTTGGCAAATTAATGAAAAAAAGATACTCCACATAGAAGAAAAGGGGAATTATAAGCAAGAGCACAACATAGTAGATCAGTTTTAAATGAGAAAAGTAAAGTCAAGTCCAGCAGAAGCTAAAAGATAACAATAATGCACCTTTCTGGCCAAAGATGAAAAGACCAAAAGAAGGATTTTAGAATGAAACTTTATTTAGATCTCCCATTTACTGCTTCTTCGCTCAACAGCCTCTAGATTATGAAAGCAAGAGGATGTACTCACTGCGTGTTCAGGTGACAAACACACACCTGGATCGGCGATTTGAACATCTGGGTCCATTCAGCGACACAGCTACAGTCAGGATCGCAGTTACAGATGTGGATGAACCACCTGTTTTTGGTCGGACCCATTATATCTTTGAGGTGGACGAGGACACGCTGCCTGGTAGTCCTGTAGGAACTGTAAGTGCCTGTGACCCTGATGCTGCCAATCACCTGGTCAAGTAAGTAATGGATGAAACCTTTCTAAATGGCATGTTTGTTTGCTTATTTATTTATTCATTTATTTATTTATTTATCTAATAGCATTATTGTAAATATCATATTTACTCATGTCTATTCAATTTTAGACAACAATGCTTTTTCATGCACAACACTGGTAACTCGTTTTCTCTGTGCTAGATAACATGTTAAAATGTTTAATTACATAACACTAGATACAAATGTGCCAACATTGCTGATTAAGAAATTCCTGAAATTTACTGCAAAAACCCTAGTGCATGTTAGTGACAAGACAAAGTAAGAAAACAGACAGATCTTCCATTTAATAATTAGAAGCTTCTCCATTTTTTTTTTTTTTTTTAACCAACAACCAAAGGGTCCACAGTCCAACCCACTTGGCTCACAAGGCAGAAGACTGTGAAGTTAAATTTTACTTAGATAAAGTTGGTGTGAAGTGAAAGTAACCAGAAGCAAAAACATGCCTTTGTCTACCTTTTTGGTGAATTGGCTTTTTTGGCAGGTGAATTTTATTTGTGTTTGGTCCGATCACTGCTTTACCTGAAAAAGCAGAAAAGCATAGTTTTCAGATATCCCTCTTATTGCTAAATGCTCCAGCTAATCCGTAGATGCTGGCACTCCTGTAGATAACAGTATTTGAAAATATTTTATTTGCTTTAAAATTATTCATTTACTTCTACTGCTGCTCTTAACAAAATATGTTATTACAATTTCACAAAATTGTCCTTTAAAACTCAAAAATTATCTAGCCATAATGTGAGGTTCTGCAACACAGCATTCACTAAAGCATTGTTTTGTATATGTGAAGGTTTGCTATATTCAGTTACAGATGAAGCTGGTGTAGTTAAAAGCTGTTCTACCAGACTAAAGAATAAACTGTCAGCTCTGTCAGAACCAAAAGATACCATACCAAAAATGTAGATTTAATATGCAGAATGTGAGTATAGTAACACATTAAAAGTTGACATGTGATGCTCCATTATAATGGCTCCTCTTATTACATTGTGATCTTTCTACTTGGTTAAATCAAATTTCAGCTTTAAGCTTTTCATCTTCATGTACTTATCTGTATGTGGCTGTACTGTCTTTGTGTGCATATCATTGGAAAGGTGAAAGAAAAGCAAATTATTCATGAATTCTCTGCTGGTAATTTTCCCAAGGAAGTTGAGTGGCATGAGTACAGACATTGTTTATTCCAATATGCTCATGCACCACCCGTTTGAATTCCTTCCAACTTCTGTAAGTCACAAACGTGATTTGAAAGAGCCTGCATTGTTTTTGTTCTAATATACACTCACAGACACACACACACACAGTCTGGAATGCAGAAAGCTGTCACTCTGGTTCTCTAAAACACATCGTACTACACTGCATATTTAAATGTCACCAGAATATATAAGTTGACATTGATAAATGGGTCTAAAATGAGGGATTTCCTTGCTTTCCTTCCTGACAACAAAAGAAATAGGATAGTCAGAGTGATCAGCAGTTGAGCTCTTTCAAATGAGACCTAACAAAATGTCACCTTATTAAAGCACAGCCGCTCCCAGGTGAAAAGATTTCCAATTAATCATAGCTACCTAATACATCCAGCTGAGACTATAATCAACAAATATATTGGATAAATAAATAAATTATTCAACAAATCCATAAATGTCATTGAATACTATGGAAAATTACTGAAGGACCTATATTTTTGGGAAACAGTAACTAGCTGAAACTAGCTCAGCCGAAACATTCTTAGCTGCTTTGCTTTTAACATTGATTTAGCCAATAACATATTTCGTTCTAATTGGCAAGTCAAACCATATATATTCCAGCATTTATGAATAATAAACTAGTGCCTAAGTGTTTATTTGGCTGCTTCCCAAATGCAGGCGTTTTTCAGGGTCATTAGTAATAACTATATGATGAACACTGCTTGCCTGCAGTAAAGTCTAAAACTGTGTGTGCTTTCTCCCTCTGGTGGCCCATAATTACTCTTCTTCTGGCCTGTATTCAATATGGGTATTCTTCTCTGCAGATACACCATCGATCGACACACAGACCTAGAGAGGCTGTTTAATATTGACTCCAACAATGGCACCATCAACACACTGCAAGCTCTGGACAGGGAGACGTCCAAATGGCACAATATCTCCGTCCTGGCCACCGAAATCAGTGAGCACAGTTTTCTTGCTTTAATGGCAGTTGTTATGAAATTTACAGTAGCATGCTTATCTAAGAGAACAAGCAACGTTTTTGCATTGTTTTCAGTTTTAGCACATTTTAATTTGAGTTGAGCATGTTAAGAATGAACAAACAATAATGCCTCCAATTTGCCAATAACTTGTCAATTGCCGTTTTTTAAAATTATTTTTGAAATTAATAAAAATTAAATTACACCTTTAAAATCTTCTTTTCGCAACACACATAATTCAGGCATTCACTAGGGGTGGAATACAATGCTCCATCTGTATCTGTTTACTGCCCCAGATATCCATACATCTAAATCCATATATCTAAATGTATCTATATATTTATCTATTGTAATCTGGGTACTGTTGTATATACAGTGTATATACAAAATATATCTCTTACATATATTTGTATGCATATTATAGTTGTTCTATTATAACCTAGTCTAATATCATTTATATTGTTATCTGCATATATATATATATATATATATATATATATATATATATAATAGAGTATTGTGCAAAAGTCTTGGATCCCTATTTTTTTAATACAAATGTTGTTACAGATTTTTATTTTATGACTTCTACATTATTGAGTCAGTACAAAAACATTTTAGATTTCCAAACATTAGTTTTCAAGCACTAAATTGAATGTTACAGAAAAATGTTTGCATGTCAGTAAAGAAAGCATTATGAAAGAATATTATGTAAGAGACCACTTTTGAGACAAAAAAAAACATAATGAAGGCTGCTGGATTTTGCTGCAAAATTAAGAAGCAAGTGTGACAGTCAAAGTCTCCAGAACAACTGTAGCTGGTTCTGCAAGATGCTCAGAAAAACTTACCAGCTAATTTCTTAATGAAACTACCCAAATTGTTGCGAAGGGTCTTCATACCAAATACTGACTTTGTTTCATTTATTACTGTTTACTGCTCTTTTTTTTAAATTTAGAAACATCTAATTTCATTATTTTTGAAGGCATCTTTGCTCTACAGCATTTCTTTGCATTTGCATGGTACAACACACACACACACACACATTAATCTTGTCTTTTGGCAAAAAAAAGTATAATGCACATACTGTTCATATTTGTATTTGTTTCTGTTTAGAACACAGTATCTGTGCAATAAAAAAATCATATTCTGTCACATCACTAATATAATATGTATAAAAACAAATAACAATGAATCATTCTGTGTGCTGTTTTTAATTACTGTATTCCCTACACATATTTGTTGGTACCAATGCAAGATTAGAACAAAAGAGATCACAGTCCATATGGAATTGTTCAGTTCTTTAATTTTTGCTGTCTTAGTTGCCTATCCCTTGCTCAAAGACCTAACATAATGTTCTCATGAAAAGAATATATCCTGAAGCACTTGGCTATCAATTCTCCATTTACATTTAGATATACTGCATGAGCCATTTTGGATTCCGGTATATATACTTGTAAAGGTGTAATGTAAAATATATTGAACAAATCAGGAACATGATCAAGGAACAGAACACAGTAATATGTTAGCATGGCAACAAAGGCTTGACCTTAAAGACAAGATTAGGGTTTATAAAAAAAAATGTTATTGGACAAATGAGAGGAAAATTCCAGAGTGATGGAAAAAGAAAAAGCACACTAAGCACACCACCCATTCATAGAACTGGCTCACTTGCCTTATTAATAATGTGCTGAAGCAGCAGGTTTAATTCTGAATGCATTTAGCATTTTAGTTGCATAAATCCAAGCACATGCCTCAAAACTCAGTGGATGGTACTCCATCTTGCAGAAATAATTGAGGCATAGAGTTTTTCAGGGCAAAAAAGTGCCATATTCTTGAGTAGTTCAAATCAGTCAATCAACCCAAACCCAGTTGAAATGATTCTCACTTACTAAATGGAAAAAGCTCCCCAAACCAGAAGGAACTGAAAATGACTTCATTAAAGGTATGGCAGAGTGCTACAAAAAGAACGATATTCAAACTATAAACTTTATTTCAAAAATCGCTTAAGCTGCCCAGTTACAAATGGTTTCCTGAAATAATGGAACTATGAATCAAAAGAGCTGTGTTTTCTATTTGATTCACTCAAACCTTGTATTGATATGATGGCCGTTAAATGGAAAACAGATAAACAAACCAAAAACTGTACAGCAAATCAGAACAAAACCAAAAACATCAGTAAATTTGGAAACATAACATAAATTACAAATGGAAAGGGTATTTCCTTATTAAACATCACATGCTCGTTACTGATTGGACAAGGCATATGACTATCACAAGCAAAAATAATCTGGTTACTTAGTATAGTAGGGTGTAATTCTTCTGAATAACTTTGCTTCCTTTATGTCAGTTTTCAGCATTTGTAAACTCATATTAATGCCCTGCAATGTTGACAGCATATCTAAAATAACATGAATGTTGGTAATACCAATAAGCATGAATAAAGGTGTCAGTAGATCCATGTAGGCTCATAATTCCTCTAACTGCAAACATCCTGCTCTCTGTTTTCTGCTGTCTCTCAGACTGACGTGCTGTTTTTGTTGAAATTGCTGGTACAATTTTCCGATTTGCTGTTGTGTATCTGAATTTGTTTTCCGTTTTTGGTTTGTTAATGTCTTTTTCGCTTACAGGTCACCATATATTGATTGCTTTATTCTTTTGTATCAGATCTAATCTGATGTTACATAGCCAAACCAACAGAGCCAAAACACTGTATAGAAAATAATTATGGAATACAGAACAACACATCTGCCTTTCTATGATTGCTTACACAAACTTGTTTCTCACATTCAGGTACATCTCTACAAACTAGAGTCCCTGTGTTTATCAAAGTCCGGGATGTAAATGATAACGCTCCTGAGTTTGCCATGTATTATGAGACCTTTGTCTGTGAAAATGTCAAAGCTGGACAGGTATGTGATCGGTCCATCAGTTTCCCCTTTTTCAGCCAAATATATGATCATTTTCAAATTGCCATTATATGTCCTTTGAAGCTTATATGCCCATAATTACTGCATATAAGATGAAATGACATGAAGATCTTGAACAGAAAATTAACCATGAATAATGAAAATATTGCCGTATTGTATTTTAGCTTATTCAGACCATAAGTGCTGTGGATACGGATGAGCCACTTGTCTCGCATAAGTTTGTCTTCAGCCTGAGCACAGTCAACCCTAACTTTACCATTTTTGACAATGAAGGTAAATATTACAGGGTGAAATTCTTGATTATGTGAAATTCTGCAATACATTTTAGCATTAAATGATTCTCAGATATAACTTTTACTATTCAACTATGACATTTTGACCCTAGTGTTAATACACTCTACCAAAATAACATTTTGGTCTGTGTCAGAAGACAATAAATATTGATAGTAAAAAATAAATAAATAAAATAAAATAAAAAATCCTAGCACTATTGAATTATCTCAGAATAAAGTGATACAACAATCACATGGTTGTTTCCCTGCACTGATAACAGAGACATGGCCATTAATCCTGGTGATTTCGTTTGTTTACTCTCCAGATAACACAGCACGGATATTGACACGCAGGGGCAGCTTCAACCGACACGAGATGAGCTCATACCTGCTGCCCGTGGTGATCTCAGACAATGACTACCCTATACAGAGCAGTACTAGCACTCTGACCGTGCGAGTGTGTGCCTGCGACAGCCGTGGGAACGTGCAGTCTTGCAGTACTGAAGCCCTACTGCTTGCTGCTGGCCTGAGCACTGGCGCGCTCGTTGCTATCTTACTCTGTATCATCATACTGCTCAGTGAGTACAGCTTGTAGTAGTAGAACTTATCCAAAGTCCATTGTTGAACTTTTCATGCTTCTCAAATAATTGACTTCCCCTCAAATATTCGACTTCCATCCAGTTCATTGTGCTTGCCCAGTCCTATGTATTGGTTCCCTAGAAAACTAATTGACTAGGCTAAAAATGGCCGCTAACAATTTAATAACATATAACAGGCCAGTTACTTAATAATGTGCATTAATACCTACTAAGAGAAGCTAACAAATATGGTTTCCCTGATGAAGGGACAACTGTGTAGCCATAGTCCTTATACTCCCCAGTTAAAGTTTTTGACATAACACATCATACGTGTGACCTTGACAAAATGTCAATAAGTCATTAGTAAAATTTTTGGTTATGATCTGCAGTGTTCACTTCTTGCAAGTAAAATCATGAGTCTAGCTAGCATTCCCCCATTATATTTAACTATGAGGTGACTGCAAGTTATGGTACCCCTCAGCCAGATCTCCACAGCTGAAGTATTCAATAGACTTGAAGCACACACTATAGTTACAGAATCAAGGTGTGTGACACCAATGTGAAGTGCATTATGTTTAATCAAACATACCAAAAAATTTATCATCTTTCTTTCTGTCGTGATTTACTGTGTGTAAAATGCTTACTTAGTGTGTTAAAATATATGTAGGGATTTGGAATCTGTTAAAACTGTTAGTATTCAATGCCCTAATCATCACAAAATTTCCAAAATGTAAAGACTGTTCATATTCAGAAGCAGGAATGCACCAATTCATGTCTGAATAGAATATTTGTAAGTAATGTTGCCTTCTGAGGTTTTTGAAAGCAATGTATATGTTTCCTCATTATCCTCCACTTTCTGTAATCTCATAGAGGAACGAGGCTATGAAAAAATGGTAATTGAATACACCATGTCGAGGGATCAGTTTGTGGGCAAATACTTTATTTGTAAAAGTCCTTTACTTTAATTATATTTCAGATCAACATCAAGGGTTGGAGATTTGTTCAGTGTTTGTTTAAATCAATAACAATTAAAACTTCTGTCACTTCTGACTTCTGAAACCTTTAGATGCTCAAATAGTTTTTTTTTTTTTTTTTTTTAACAATGCAGGCTTAAATACCATAGTGGAAACATTCCAGTTCTTATTTACCAAATCCATAACTAACCTTTCTCATAAAATATGGTATGTCATGCATGCCTGAGTATGGTGGTTACTCAGCTCAGCTCATAATTGTTAATGCATTTTCATTCAGAATGACAGAAGCAACATGCACGACTTGGTGACTTTATCATTCCTTCTAATGGGGCCCAGTGAAGACAGTATTGGGAATGAACTAATGTGACTCAGAACTTCTACATTTTTAAGAAACTGAAAGTGTAAATTATTTCCTCCTTGGCAGAAGGACACTATTCAAACATTCGTTGAGTGTGCAAAGGCCAAATTAATACATACAGAAGCAAACTATTCTCTACCGTAAATGATTTAAAAGGAACAAAATATGCTTTCTTCTGATACCATAATGACAGTACAATATAAATACCCATAAATGTTTTTTTTTTTTTTATTATACCTAGTATTCATCCACCCTAACACATTTTTGCAGTATCCATCCTACCTAACAAATTTTTGGGGTTGATAGTGTCAGTATATTGGCAACATCATGATATCTGTTGCCTTCAAAGCCTGCCTCAAACTATGTCCTTTTTATCTTCATAGCTATCAAAGCACTGCTATCTGAGACAACAACTTATGAGACAGCATAGGCAGCAAGGAAACAAGGAAGCTGCCACCGTTTTGTCTTGTGTTTTAGACACAGATATATATATATATATATATATATATATATATATATATATATATATATATATGTGTGTGTGTGTGTGTGTGTGTGTATATAGTCAGGTCCAGATGTCTTTGGACAATGACAGAGTTTTTGTGATTTTACCTTTATACACCACCACAATGGATTTGAAATAAAACAATCAAGATGTGATCAAAGTGTAGACTTTATTTATTTTATTTTAAGAGGTTCCACAAAAATATGGCATTTACGATTTAGGAATCACAGCCATTTTCAGCAAAGTATTTCCATTTTCAGGGGCTCAAAGGTATTTGGACAATAGACGTTAATTGACCAGGTGCAGTACATTCCCTCATTACTTCAAGACAAATGAAGCAGATAAAAGGTCTGGAGTTGATATCAGGTATTGAGTTGGCATTTGGCAGCTGTTCGACTGGAGCTACCAATATGAAGTCCAAGGAGATCTCAATGCAAGTGAAGGAGGCCATCAATAGGCTGAAAAAACAACATAAATCTAAAAGAGAGATAGCAAAAACCTTAGGTGTGGCCAAATCAACAGTTGGGTACATTCTTAAAAAGAAAGAAAGCACTGGTGAGCTCAACAACATCGAAAGGCCTGGAAGACCACGGAAGACAACTCAAGTGGATGATCGCAGAATCCTTTCTTTGGTGAAGAAAAACCCCTTCACACCATCAACAGAAGTCAGTAATATTCTGGAGAAGGTAGGCGTATCATTGTCAAAATCTACAATCAAGAGACGCTTTCATGAATGTAAATACAGAGGGTTTACAACAAGGTGCAAACCACTGGTAACATTCAAGAACAGGAAAGCCAGATTAGACTTTGCCCGAAAACATCTAAAAAAGCCTCCCATGTTCTGGAATAAGATTCTTTGGACTGATGAAACCAAGATTAACCAGAATGATACCAGAATGATAGGAAGAGAAAAGTATGGTGAAAGAAAGGAACAGCTCATGATTCAAAGTATACCACATCATCTGTCAAATATGGCAGTGTTATGGCATGGGCATGTATGGCTGCCAATGGAACGGGCTCACTGGTGTTTATTGATGATGTGACTGCTGACAGAAGTAGCAAGATGAATTCTGAGGTGTATGGGGCTATACTCTCTGCTTACATTCAGCCAAATGCTACAAAACTGATAGGACGCCGCTTCACAGTGCAGGTGGATAATGACCCTAAACATACCGTGAAGGCAACTCAAGACTTTTTGTTTGTTGAAAATGGCTGTAATTCCTAAATGGTAAATGCCATATTTTTGTGGAATCTCTTAAAATAAAGCTGAAAGTCAACACTTCGATCACATCTTGATATATATATATATATATATATATATATGGTCCATTGAATCTCTGCAATCCACTGGTGTAATATATAAGACATTCATTCTTCAAATTCACCTGTATCTGTTCATTCATTGCATGTCACGTGCTGCCACACTGTACTGTGACCTACATCTACTCTCTGCATGATAAATGTTGTAAAACAGTGTGAATCAGTGTAAACGGGTTATGTAACCTCACAGCCACTTCATTGTTGCAGCCATGAACAGATTCTATTTATAACATCCCCAGGTGCACAAACCTTGGTGGGCTGACTCTCTTATTTCAACCTCCGAATAGTTTTGCTAAAATGGCTGGTTCAGATTTTGGCAATATAATCAGATGAAACTTTTTTATTCTTGTCTATTTTCTACTATTGTCATGAACAGGTCTTAATGATAACTTGTAAATTAATATATGCAAATTTGGATTTTTTAGAAATTTGATAAACATTTCATTTCCCTTGTCATTTTTTTTTAATTCCAGTTGTTTTTATGAGTGCATATTGCTGTATATTCATTCAATCATTCATTCATTAATTCATCTTCAGTAACCACATTATCCTGGTCAGGGTTGTAGTGAACCCAGAGCTTATCCTGTGAAACACTGGAAACAAGGTGGGAATAAATGCTGGATGGAATGACAGTCCATCACATAACACCATCTACACACATTCACACATTCATTCACACCTACAGGGAATTTAGAGTAGCCAATCCACATACTGGCATATTTTTTGAGAGGTGGGAAGAAATCTGGAAGAAACCAACATGGAGAACATGCTGAGAACTGTTTATAAAGCATATTTTAAATTATGTATTATCATCAACTGTGCAACTCCATTCTCACCAATTATAGTGAATTTATGGTGAACAAACCTCATTTAAATTATATTATACCACTCATTCTGAGTAAAAGCACAATTTATGTTTTATTTTATTTACTCTAGACCAGAAGAAAAAATCTTGTTGAGAGATGATCAAAGACTGGTAGGCTACATTTGTAGCATTTGGCAAATGCCCTTATCCAGAGCAACTTACGTCTATCTCATTTATACAACTGCAGCTGCAGATTGGCTGTGCTGGGATCTGAACACATGACCCACCAAATAGAGTCCAATGTCATAACCCCTCAGCAGCCACTGCTTTGTTAAGGCTAGACTGCTATGTCAAAGTTTAGCCAAGAAATTTGCTTTTTAAGCATTACAAATGTAATAAATTTAAGGTTAAACACTAAATTGAAAGGTACCAAATAGTGATTGAAGCAACAAAAATTTACAGTTTGGAAACTGACCATCCTTTTGGCCCATTCATTTTCAGTGGCTAGTCGGATCTGACTAGAAGACCATGGATGTAGAAAAACTGTGAAAAAAGTAAATTAAAAAAAAAACAGACCTTTTATCATTATAGTCTGGACAAAGCCATTAAGCTTTATGCCAATCAGATGAGAGAAACCATATTTATAGAAAACTGCAAATTGACCAAACCTGACTGGAACACAACAGGGTGGTTAAAATTCACCATGTTGGTTTCCACTATCAATTAACTAAACAATCAACCTGAAAATGCTTTAAAATCAACAATTCACATGGACATTTTATCAAATATTTTGTGAGACCCTTTCAGATCTGTGTGCTACTTTCATCTTTTTTTCTCCTTTAATTTTCTACAAACAATCACAAACTAGGTTAAAAGTAGGGCACCCCATTAAGATGTTACTGCAGGTAACACTTAGAGAAAGTCTATTTTCCTTCCTCTCTCTCTCTCTCTCTCTCTCTCTCTCTCTCTCTCTCTCTCCCCCTCTCTCTTTTTCTGAAAATGCAACGGTGGGAAAAAATTGTTTTCATTATTAAATGCATGAAATTGACAGAAAGGTCTTTCTGCTGTTGTAAGCCCCTAAGTAGGTCATATGGTTCTGCCATCATAAAACACCACATTTACCTGGATAAACTTTAATGCAGCATAAAAAAACCCCACCAAACTCCAGTTTTTCCCCCCTTCCCCTCCCCGCAGCACTGAGCTAAAATATGCCACAGTTAGAACCAGAGGCACTTTGATAGGACATTTTCTCAGTTTGCCACTTAACCAAGCATGACTCATGTTCCACCTGAGGTAATATCATCTGTGTTAGTTCAACTATTTGAGTCACTATGTTTGTATCAGAGATTTGTGTGTTTGTAGCATCATTGTTTACCTATAACCCACTGCCCTGTGAATCATCTCAGCTAATTTTGCTGCTAAATCTGGTGTCCTCAGTAGAGATTGTATGAAAAAGTTCATAATAGTGAGTCCTAGGACACAATTGTATAAATCCTGAATAATGAAGCATGAGGGTGCATATACAGTATATATATATATATATATATACTGTATATATACTGTATATATATATATATATATATATATATATATATATATATATATATTATAAATTCTGGTTTAGCTCATTATATATAAAACAGGTTCTCATCTTCTACTATATCTGCTGAACTGCAGTAAGCATCATACAGTTTTTCAGTATTACAGTGTTGTTTTGCATAGATTTCTCTGTCTCTATGACACCGTTTCCACCAGTACTTCATTCTTGAGTAGACAGGTGATAGCACTGATGGCTAAACCTTAGCATTTATGGCTCTTGAGTGCAATACCATGACATTTGCTCATTACCTTCCCTTCCCCTCACTCCACCATTTTAGTTGTTCTTTCTGACAAGCTGTCCAATTCACCACCGCACTCCAACAAAGTGAAACTGGGCTACTGGGCCATGACAAGAGGCTGCTACCTCCACCTAAAACTACCCCTCCACACACTCACCCATACTTACCTTCAACAAGCCCTCCCCACCTGTGGCCCTCCGGTCTGGGCATCACGCAGCACACACACCTCCTGCGGCGCCTCCTTCATAATTAACACCTGAGTGGGAGGCAGGGGCAATTGCTTCATTTACCTGCTGAGAGGAGAGAGCAGCAGCTGATCAGGAAAAAAAAAAGCTGCCAACAGGAGCACCTGCTCTCTTCTCAGACAGAATTTGCTCCCTATTCAAAAGAAAACAGAAAACAGGTCTTAATGCCAGTTGACACATTAGCTCGGTGCTGCATGTCAGCCCTTATAAAAAATATCCAATTAAATTTTAGGACAGAATAAAATAAATAAATGAATAAAAGTTGGTTGAGCTCAATATGTGCTTTTCAAAGCCTTGGACATTAACAGAACATGAAGACAAGGAGGAAAATCAAGCAAAATATTGTTAACAGACGTTAATACTTTATTGTTATATCTCCAAGCAGTACTAAGTATTTATCAGAAATAGTGTATGGCTACTTTCGCACTATTCATGATGCATGACACGTTTTGAAACACACTCCTCTGCATCTTCTGCTGAGCCCTACACAGTTTTATGCAATGCCAGCTCCATTCTTATCTCTTCTCCTGCCATCAGCCAGCCAGCGGCCTCTGAATACTTTAATAAACTAATGAACTAGTAGTTCTCATCAGAGGATACTTGATTGTTCCTCTTCTATTTATTTATTTATATTTATTTATTTATTTTGTGGTTTAATGGCTGTATATAATCCATTTTACTAAGCTTTTTTTCCCCTCTGGTCACTAACTAAATGAAGGTCACTCTCAGGGCTTGATCACAGCATTTTCTCTTGATTGTTGCTATGGTGATCATGCTGGCTTTCAGTCATTTTGTTCATATTTACCACTCTAGCTGATGATGTCCCATCCACTCACAGAATGTTTAGGGGACACGAAGCATTGTTTCTCTCAACGGTTGCTATGGAAATGGTAATATTTTTGTTTTTCTGTGCCCGTTTCTATAGTGATTGTGGTCATGTTTGCGGCGCTGAGGCGGCAGAGGAAGAAAGAGCCTCTGATCATTTCCAAAGAGGACGTGAGGGACAACGTGGTGAGTTACAATGATGAGGGTGGAGGAGAGGAAGACACACAGGCCTTCGACATCGGCACTCTTAGGAACCCTGAAGTCATTGACACCAACAAGATGAGACGTGACATCATCCCAGAAATGCTCTTCCCCTTCCGACGTGTCTCACCCATTAAAAACAATGCAGATGTGAGGGACTTTATTAATGGCCGTCTTCAGGAGAATGATTTGGACCCCACAGCACCGCCATATGATTCACTGGCCACTTATGCCTATGAAGGCAATGGTTCGCTCGCAGAATCACTCAGTTCACTTGAGTCAACAGCAACTGAAGGAGATCAAGATTTTGATTATCTTAGTCAGTGGGGGCCACCATTCAAAAAACTGGCAGATATGTATATAGGAAAAGAGGTGCATAGAGACATTTAAAACGATGTTGTAACATTGTCCTGAGTATTCTGACTCATATCACTCCATGAGCTTACTCACATCAACACTCTTTCACCCAACTGTATAATCCAGTTAGAGTCAAGAAAGACTTGAAAATCATACTCAAATGAATTGGGAGATTTGATTCAAAAATTTATTTTCCTCCTCTCATTATTGATCTAGTTCTTCTCTTTCTTCCTCTTCTCTCTGTTTTATATTCCATAAAGATGCCTTTGAAGTTTAGGAATTTGTTGTGATCGATGGTGTGAATAATGTGTTTTGTACGTACGAACAGTGATAGCAGCTTTCTATACTATTGATGTTTACTGCAAAATAAATGGAAAACAATCTGATTATTAGCTTAGCTTTTATTGCAAACCATATATAAAATAAATACATGTAAACTATTTGGTATCTTGGGTTAAGAGGCAGTGTTACAGTGAAAGTTTTTTTATTGGTTCAAAGTGTCAACGTGTGCATTCATTTCAGCACATTGAATTAGATTATGTACAATGAAAAGTGTAATCTTGTAGAAACCTGGTCATACAGTCTTCATTCAAGGTCGAATGCTGTCATATTGTTTTATACTGTATTTATATTTTTATACTTATTTTGATAATAAAGTTTTGAAAATCTCTACCGTGTTTTAAACATCATTACTCTCATTTCTATCAGTTGGAAATCAATGGATTGAACAGTTTTATTCACAGCACAATGTTATACCAAAGTTGTTAAGCCTTTCCCTTAAAAGACACATTTTTAGCATTTCGCCATGAACAGTTGAAATCTAATATTTCATCTGACATTTTCCCGGCACCATGTAAATTTTTTTTTTTTTTACTTTTTAGGAGGATGTGTAAAACTGATAGATTCTTTCAGAATTAAAAAGTAATTGCCTGTTTTTTATTATGAAAAAAAAGGGAAGAAAAAGAAATAATGTAACTATGAAAAAATGTAACTCGATTACAGTGATCAGATAATAAAGAAAATTTATGTGGTACTATCAAGGAAGCACAGACGGTTGCAAGTGCAGGTTTGACTTTCTCAACAGGTAGACAAATCCAAAACAATATTCAGTATCAGAATCACAAAACAAGTGAGGGTCAGATGATCAGCAATAAGTATCAGAGGCAAAAACCAGAATCAGAGAGGGAAAAAAGAAGCAGAACAAGATTAAAAATAAATAAATAAATAAATTTATGCACACGGATAGGCTTGGCAGCATCATAAGAAAAATCAGAGCAAAACTTTGCACTGATAGCATGTGAGCATGGATTATTTATGTGTGTGTGCTTTATGGATGTGCTACAGATGTGTGCAATTAGTAATCAGGTGACCTTGAATGTTAGAGCGATGGTGTGTGATGGGAAATGGAGTCCAGATCAGCCATGCTGTGGTGGACTCTCCGAATTTGAGTCCACTGCCGAGTCCTGTTCTGACAGGTCAGCTGCATTCAGGAATTCTTCTGGATGTAAAACATAAAATAATGAAGTATCTTAATCTGCTGATTAATGCAAAAGAAAATCAGGGGTTTGTGTATATGCCTGCACATAAGGGTTTTAGCTATTCATTCCTTTGTAAGAGCTTGTTTTATCACCCCCTTATACACTGGTGTATGTCTCCAGATGATTACCAACTGGAACAGCTTTAATTTGCACTTTAGATACATGGACATCTGTCAGAGTAGCACGGAAGTGGTTTTGAAAGAGAAAACATTAAAGAGAAAAGTAGCATTTCACAAACTATGCTTTAAGAATCTTGATCTAACTAAACAACTTAAGGATAATTGAGCATCGTTTGATGTTCTGAAGGTTTAGGATTAGGGTAGTGTGAACAACATATGTGGACATTGCTTTCAGAATGACAGGCACCTCTATAATTGATATTTGTGGAAAGGATTGAGCCTTTGGAGACCCTTGTAGATGGGCCATCTTCCATGCAGAACATTGCAAGATTCTTTATCATTATAAGGGTTTGCTTGTGGGCTGTCCATTTCAATTCAAAACTACAGGTTTTTAATAAGGTTCAAATCCAGAGACTGTGAGTGTCATTGCCAACCTCAAATTTTGTATTCCTGCAAATATGGATGTGTTTATTTGAATGTATACATGAAGACTCCTTCTTCAAACTGATTAACATCTTGCCAGAAACAGAGTGGGGTATCAGATGCTTCCTTTTCCACCAAACTTGGTGATGTGCATGATCCAAAGGTTACATTTAGGTTTCTTCTGCCTAACAGTACAAGATTTTCTATTTAGTTCATATTTAATTCATGCACTTATCCATTCAGCCAATCATGTGGCAGGAGTGCAATGCATAAAATCATGCAGATACCAGTCAAGAGCTTCAGTTAATGTTCACATCAAACATCAGAATGGGGAAAATATGTGATGTCAGTGACTTTGACAATGGCATGTTTTTTGGTGCTAGATGGGCTGGATTGAGTATTTTGGAAACTGCTGATCTTCTGGATTTTAAGGCACAAGTGTCTCTAGAGTTTACACAGAATCATGTGAATAACAAAAATAAATAAAATAAAAATCTAGTGAGCAGTAGGAGAATGTCAGGTTGAAGCTGACATTAAGGCTTCACATAATTAGACTTTACAACCGTGGTGAGCAGAAAAGCATCTCAAAATGCACACATGCATTCTGCAGAGGACCAGATCATGTTCCACTCCTGTCAGCTTGCTGCTGTGACATGCAGATGGCAGTGTCAAAACTTGGTGTCAAAGGCATCAATCCCTGGACTCAACCTTCCTTGTGTCTACAGTTGAGGATGGTGGTGGTGGTGTAATGGTGTGGGGAATGCTTTCTTGGCACACACCTGGCCCCTTAATATCAATCAAGCATCGTTTAAATGCCACAGCCAATCTAAGTATTTGTTACTGGCCATGTGCATCCCTTCATAGCCTTATAATGGCTAGTTCCAGCATGATCATGCATGATGCAAAGGAATGTTTCCATTACCTCTTCTGAGAGCAAATGGGAGTCCTACCAAGTAACAATATGGTGTTCCTAGAAAAGTGGCCAGTAAAAAATCCTGTGCTTTGAGTAGAAAAATGTAAATAATGTGATATACTGCTTATTTTATACAACAACTTTTCCCATTTACATGAAGGATGCCTATTATTCTGGCTTTGACTCTGAATTATGAATGTGACCACCTTATATTTTAGAATATTCAAAATGTTCTTGAAGACAGCATTGCACATCTGGTATTATCTCAACCATCCACCTGGAACAGGATGGTGCAAAAGACACCCTATTTTTATGCTGATTTTGTCTTTGATGCTTGTTATGATTTCTGCATAATTGAGTCAGTAAAAAAAATAAATAAATAAAAATAATAATAAACATTACCAGAAAAATGTTTGTATGTCAGTAAAGTAAAAAACATTGTATTATGTAATAGACCACATTTCAGACAAAAAACATAATCAGGTTTTACTTGCAGAAATAGAAGTAAGTGTGACACTCAAAGTCTCCAGAAGAATGTTCAGTAAATCTTACCAGCCAAATTCCTTACAAAACTGTACAAAGTGTACCCGAGACTAATAATGCATTTTTAAAATGAGTTGTCACACAATATTGAAATATAACAATATTGGCATTGTTAAGTCGATTGCCTTTTATTACTCTTTATAGTAGTTTTTTTTTTCTATAGAAAATCTTTAATTTCATTATTTGTGAAGGTTTTACCACATTTCTTTACACATACATATCATCCTGAAACTTTTTTCATCTGATTGCTGGCTTCTCTCATACCTTCCTTATGATTCTGAGAGCATGTTGTGAAATCTTGCATCGTGCAATTAATTGTGCAATTAATTCTATGAACTTTCCACGTTTGCATGTATGTTTGCATGTATATTAATTTCAACAACGTGCTAATGCTGTTAATTTGTGGTGTCTTTCCCTAGCAATATTGTGTTTTTAAAATATTTTTTATACTATGAATACATACTTTTTGTCCAAATTTACAATTACAAAGACATTATCTCTGTAAATTTGAAGTGTTATATGCACTGGAAGTATATTAAATAACAAAATTGTCTGAATACTTATACTAAATGGCCAAAATGATAAAGACATACGTGGGGCTTCCCCAGACTGCTGCCGCAATGTTGAAAGCACACACTTGTCTAGAATGTCTTTGTATGCTGTATCTTTAAGATTTCCCTTCACTGGAAATACATGTTCCACCATGACAATGCCCATGTGCACAAAGCAAGGTCCATAAAGACAAAGGTTGGTGTGGAGTGGCCAAGGGTTAGGGAGTCTAGAGCTGCTCATTTAGTAAGGTAATCAGTGCCAATAAACAATGCTCACAGTTTTTATTGTTTTTATTTATTTGTATTCTACCCTTGATCAACTTGTAAATGGTGCTCCATCTGCCACTCCTCTTTGCACTATTGATTGTAAACAGTTTTTAAAAGTTTTTTTCCCCCCTCTGTTGACAAGATTAGTGACATCAGGACTTGACTGTCTGTAGTGATGTATCTCCACCTACATTTAACACTGATACTTTGAGTCAATTTAATTGAGACTGTGCTACATTTAAAATGTTCTAGATGTTACAACATATTCCCGGCAGGAACTGTCTGTGCCACCCGATTGTGAATGAGTCTTAAATTTCTGGTTATGTTCCAGAATAATTTAAGTTAGCACATGCTCAGCCTCTTCTTAATAAAGTTGGCCTTGATCCATCTATATGGAAAGAATTTTAGACAATCTCTAAATTTCCTTTAATTAATTAAAAATTGAGATTTTATAAAAGGTGGCTGCTGTTTAGTTGTCATGTGCACTAGAGAAAACAATCTAAAAAAAAAAAAAAACATAACATGCCCAGGAGTATTTTGGGCAATGCTCTTAATCGTATGATTTATCTGAGAGGAAATTCTCAATTCAAATTTTGTTGGGGATAAATTATTCTATCTTGCTGCCCTTGCCTGTGGAATACCTCAGGCATCCATTATTGGCTCAATTTTATTTTTAGTCTATATTAATTCCCTGGGAATTTTAATTGAGCATTTTCATTTTTAAGCACACAATTTTACTTTTTGATAAAAAATGAAAATTTCAGTAGGTTAGTTTTCCTCGAAATTAATAACTGGAACTCTTGTAACTTTCTTACATTAAATGAAGACAAAACAGAAGTCCATATAATTGACCCTAGCAGTATTTCAGGTAGGAAATTCAAGTAGCTCTTGGTCTCTTGGCATATAATGATAAAAGCTTTGCTTGAAATGTACTATTATTATTATTATTATTATTATTATTATTATTATTTAAATCTTTCTTTGAACTTTGTGATGCATAACAATAAGATAGTTCAATCCTGCCCCCACCATTTAGGAAATATTGATGAGAGGAGACATGGACTGTCTCTTCAGGATTTGGAGAAATGTATTCAGGTATTTACGTCATTACATAAATACATGTCTTTGTTAGCTTTCCTTAGGCAAGGAGCTCTGGCTTGTCTCCAGTTAGTTCAGCTCATCTTTGTATGAAAACTGGGTAGCACATAATCTCTGTTCACTTCTTCTTCTTTCGGTTTTTCCCTTCAGGGGTCGCCACAGTGAATCATCACTCTCCACCTATCCCTATCTTCTGCATCCTCAACACTTGCACCCACTAGCTTCATATCCTCATTTATTACGTCCATATACCTCCTCTTTGGCCTTCCTCTTCGCCTCCTGCCTGGCATGTCCATGTCCAACATTCTCCTACCAATATACTCACTCTCCCTCCTCTGAACATGTCCAGACCCTCTTAATCTGGCCTCCCTAACGTTGTCCCCCAAACGTCCAACATGAGCTGTCCCTCTGATGTACTCGTTCCTAATCCTGTCCAACCTTGTCACTCCCAAAGAGAGCCTCAACATCTTCAGCTCTGCTACCTCTAGCTCTGACTCCTGTCTCTTCCTCAGTGACACTGTCTCTAAACCATACAGCATGGCCGCTCTCACCACTGTCTTGTACACCTTCCCCTTGATTCTCGCTGATATTTTTCTATCACACAGAACTCCCAACACCTTTCTCCACCCATTCCAACCTGCCTGCACTCGCTTCTTTACCTCTTTCCCACACTTACCACTACTCTGGACTGTTGACCCCAAGTACTTAAACTCCTGTACCTTCTTCACCTCTTCATTTACATTTACATTTACGGCATTTGGCAGACGCCCTTATCCAGAGCGACTTACAATAGTGCTTTGAAGTCTATCAAAAATACATTCTGATACTGGCTCACTAGGTCACGAACTAGGAATACCATCAGTCCAAAAACACTGTTGGGTTTTTTTTTTTTGTGTGTGTGTGTGTGTGTGTGTGTGCAAGTGCTAACTTAAGTACTTAATGAAGAGGTGAGTCTTTAGACGTAGTTTGAAGACTGCCAGTGACTCAGCTGTTCGGACATCTAAGGGAAGTTCATTCCCCCTCTTGGTGCCAGAACCGAGAAGAGTCTCGACGCATGTCTTCCTTGTGCCCTGAGAGATGGTGGGACCAGTCGAGCAGTGCTAGAGGACCGGAGT